>LR753391.1:709321-731096 GCA_902729485.2 Mus minutoides
AAAAAAAAAAAAAAAAAAAAAAAAAAAAAAAAAAAAAAAAAAAAAAAAAAAAAAAAAAAAAAAAAAAAAAAAAAAAAAAAAAAAAAAAAAAAAAAAAAAAAAAAAAAAAAAAAAAAAAAAAAAAAAGAAAAAAAAAGAAAGAAAAAAGAAATAGAAACAATAAAGAAAACCCAAAGTGAGATAACTTTGGAGATAGAAACACTAGGAAAGAAATCAGGAACCATAGATGTGGGCACCAGCAACAGAATACAAGAGATGGAAGAGAGAATCTCAGGTGCAGAAGATTCCATAGGGATGATGGGCACAACAATCAAAGAAAACACAAAATGCAAAAAGATCCTAACTCAAAAAATCCAGGAAATTCAGGACGCAATGAGAAGACCAAACCTATGGATAACAGGAGTAGATGAAAAAGAGGATTTTCAAATTAAAGGGCCAACAAATAACTTCAACAAAGTAATAGAAGAAAACTTCCCAAACCTAAAGAAAGAGATGCCCATGAACATACAAGAAGCCTACAGAACTCCAAATAGACTGGACCAGAAAAAAAATCCTCCCGACACATAATAATCAGAACAACAAATGCACTAAATAAAGATACAAAATTAAAAGCAGTAAGGGAAAAAGGTCAAGTAACATATAAAGGCAGGCCAATTAGAATTACACCAGACTTCTCACCTGAGACTATGAAAGCCAGAAGATCCTGGACAGATGTTATTCAGACACTAAGAGAACACAAATGCCAACCCAGGTTACTATATCCAGCAAAACTCTCAATTACCATAGATGGAGAAATCAAAGTATTCCATGATAAAACCAAATTCACACAATATCTTTCCTCAAATCCAGCCCTTCAAAAGATAATAAAGGGAAACCACCAAAAAAAGGACGGAAACTACACCCTAGAAAAAATGAAAAAGTAATCCTTCAGCAATCCTAAAAGAAGACAGCCCCAAGAACAGAATCCTAACTTTCACAACGAAAATAACAGGAAGCAACAACTACTTTTCTTTTATTTCTCTTAACATCAATGTACTCAATTCCTCAATAAAAAGACATAGACTAATAGACTGGCTACACAAACAAGACCCAACGTTTTGCTGCTTACAGGAAACCCACCTTAGGGAAAAAGACAGACACTACCTTAGGGTGAAAGGCTGGAAAACAATTTTCCAAGCATATGGTCCGAAGAAACAAGCTAGAGTAGCTATTCTAATATCGGATAAAATTGACTTTCAACCCAAAGTTATGAAAAAAGACAAGATTTCATACTCTTCAAAGGTAAAATCAACCAAGATGAACTCTCAATTCTGAATATCTATGCTCCAAATACAAGGGCAGCCACATTCATTAAAGAAACTGTAGTGAAGCTCAAAGCACACATTGCCCCTCACATAATAATAGTGGAAGGCACTATTATATATATATATATATATATATATATATATATATATATATATATGAATAGAGTGAAATAAAGAAAGAAATTAAAGACTTTCGAAAGTTTAATGAAAATGAATCCTCAACATACCCAAACTTATGGGACACAATGAAGGCAGTCCTAAGAGGAAAACTCATTGCACTGAGTGCCTCCAAATAGAAACTCGAGAGAGCATACACTAGTAGCCTGACAGCACACCTAGAAGGTCTAGACCTAAAGGAAGCAAATTCACCCAAGAGGAATAGACAGCAGGAAATAATCAAACTCAGGACCGAAATCAACCAAGTAGAAACAAAAAGAAGTATTCAAAGAATCAACCAAACCAGGAGCTGGTTCTTTGAGAAACTCAACAAGATAGATAAACCCTTAGCCAGACTCACTAGAGGGCACAGGGACAGTATCTTAATTAACAAAATCAGAAATGAAAAAGGAGACATAACAACGAAACCTGAGGAAATCCAAAAAATCATCAAATACTACTACAAAACACTATACTCAACAAAACTAAAAAACCTGGATGAAATAGACAACTTCCTAGACAGATACCAGGTACTAAAGTTAAGCCAGGATCAAATTAACCATCTAAACAGTCCCATTTCCTCTAAAGAAAGAGAAGCAGTCACCAATAGTCTTCCAACCCCCCCCCCCAAAAAAAAAAAAAAAGCCCAGGACCAGATGGCTTTAGTGCAGAGTTCTATCAGACCTTCAAAGAAGACATAATTCCAACTCTCCTCAAACTATTCCACAAAATAGAATCAGAAGGTACTCTACCCAATTCATTCTATGAACCCACAATTTCTTTGATACCTAAACCACACAAAGATCCAACAAAGAAAGAGAACTTCAGACCAATTTCCCTCATGAATATTGATGCAAAAATACTCAATAAAATCCTCACAAACCAAATCCAAGAACACATCAAAATGATCATCCATCCTGACCAAGTAGGCTTCATCCCAGGGATGCAGGGATAGTTTAATATAGGGAAATCCATCAATGTAATCCACTATATAAACAAACTCATGGACAAAAACCACATTATCATCTCGTTAGATGCTGAGAAAACATTTGACAAAATCCAACACCCTTTTATCATAAAAGTCTTGGAAAGATCAGGAATTCAAGGCACATACCTAAACATAATAAAAGCAATATACAGCAAACCAGTAGCCAACATCAAATAAATGGAGAGAAACTCGAAGCAATCCCACTAAAATCAGGGACTAGGCAAGGCTGCCCACTTTCTCCCTACCTATTCAATATAGTACTTGAAGTCCTAGCCAGAGCAATTCGACAACAAAAGGAGATCAAGGGGATACAAATTGGAAAGCAAGAAGTCAAAATATCACTATTTGCATATGATATGATAGTATATATAAGGGACTCCAAAATTTCCACCAGAGAATTCCTAAACCTGATAAACAGCTTCAGTGCAGTAGCTGGATATAAAATTAACACAAACAAATCAATGGCCTTTATCTATACAAAGAATAAAAGGGCTGAGAAAGAAATTAGGGAATCAACACCCTTCACAATAGTCACAAATAATATAAAATACCTTGGTGTGACTCTAACTAAGGAAGTGAAAGATCTATATGACAAGAACTTCAAGTCCCAGAAGAAAGAAATAGAAGAAGATCTAAGAAGATGGAACGATCTCCCATGCTCATGGATTGGGACGTTTAATATAGTTAAAATGGCTATCTTGCCTAAAGCAATCTACAGACTCAATGCAATCCCCATCAAAATTCCAACTCAAAACTTCACTGAGATAGAAAGGGCAATTTGCAAATTCATCTGGAATAATAAAAAACCTAGGATAGCAAAAACTACTCTCAACAATAATAGAACCTCTGGGGGAATCACCATGCCTGACATTAAGCTGTACTACAAAGCTATTGTGATAAAAACTGCATGGTACTGGTACAGTGACAGACAGATAGATCAATGGAATAGAATTGAAGACCCAGAAATGAATCCACACACCTATGGTCATTTGATCTTTGACAAGGGAGCTAAAACCATCCAGTGGAAAAAGGACAGCATTTTCAACAAATGGTGCTGGCACAACTGGCGGTTATCATGCAGAAGAATGTGAATTGATTCATTCTTATCTCCTTGTACAAAGCTTAAGACTAAGTGGATGAAAGACCTCCACATAAACCAGAAACACTGAAATTTATAGAGGATAAAGTGGGAAAACCCTTGAAGATATGGGCACAGGGGAAAAATTCCTAAACAAAACAGCAATGGCCTGTGCTGTAAGATGTAGAATTGACAAATGGGACCTTATAAAATTGCAAAGCTTCTGTAAGGCAAAAGACACAGACAGCAAGACAAAAATCCACCAACAGATTGACAAAGGATTTTTACCAATCCTAAATCTGATAGGGCACTAATATCCAACATCTACAAAGAGCTCAAGTAGCTGGACTCCAGAAAAATGAATAACCCCACAAAAAACAGAGCTAAACAAAGAATTCTCAACTGAGGAATTCCGAATGGCCGAGAAACACCTGAAAAAATGTGCAACATCCTTAACCATCAGGGAAATGCAAATCAAAACAATACTGAGATTCCACCTAACACCAGTCAGAATGGCTAAGATCAAAAATTCAGGTGAAAACATAGACACTATTGCATACGCCAGCAAGATAGTGCTGAAAGGGGCTTGATATAGCTGTCTCGTGGGAGGCTATACCAGTGCCTGGCAAACACAGAAGTGGAGGCTCACAGTCAGCTATTACATGGAACACAGGGTTCCCAAGGAAGGAGCTAGAGAAAGTACCCAAGGAGCTGAAGGCGTCTTCAACCCTATAGGTGGAAGAACAATATGAACTAACTAGTACCCCCAGAGCTCATGTCTCTAGCTGCATAAATATAAGATGGCCTAGTTGGCCATCATTGGGAAGAGAAGCCCCTTGGTCATGGAAACTTTATATGCCCCAGTACAGGGGAACGCCAGGGCCAATATGTGGGAGTGGGTGGCTAGGGGAGCAGGGCAGGGGATGGGGAGTGTTTAGGGGACTTTCAAGATAACATGTAAAATGTAAATGAAGAAAATATCTAATAAAAATTGGAAAAAAATTCAGGTGATAGCAGATGCTGGCGAGGATATGGAGAAAGAGGAACACTCCTCCATTGCTGGTGGGATTGCAAGCTTGTACAACCACTCTGGAAGTCAGTCTGGTGTTTCCTCAGCAAATTGGACATAGTACTAGTGGAGGATCCACCAATACCTCTCCTGGGCATATACCCAGAAGATGTTCCAACTGGTAAAAAAGGACACATGCTCCACTATGTTCATAGCAGCCTTATTCATAATAGCCAGAAGCTGGAAAGAACCCAGATGTCCCTCAAAAGAGGAATGGATACAGAAAATGTGGTACATTTACACAATGGAGTACTATTCTGCTATTTAAAAAATGAATTTATGAAATTCTTGGACAAATGGATGTATCTGGAGGATATCATCCTTAGTGAAGTAACCCAATCACAAAAGAATTCATTGGATATGCGCTCACTAATAAGTGGATATTAGCCCAGAAACTTAGAATACCCAAAATACAATTTGCAAAACACAAGAAAGTCAAGAAGGAAGACCAGCGTGTGAATACTTCATTCCTCCTTTGAATAGGAAACAAAATACACATGAAAGGAGTTAGAGACAAAGTTTGGAGCTAAGACAAAAGTATGGACCATCCAGAGACAACCCTACTGAGGGATCCATCTCATAATCAGTCACCAAACTCAGACACTATCGCATAGGACAGCAAGAGTTTGCGAAGGGACTCTGATATAGCTGTCTCATATGAGGCTATGCCATTGCTTGACAAACACAGAAGTGGATGCTCACAGTCATCTATATGATCGAACACAGGGCCCACAATAGAGAAGCTAGAGATAGAACCCCAGGAGCTGAAGGGGTCTGCAACCCTAAAAGAGAAACAACAATATGAACTAACCAGAACCCCCAGAGCTCGTGTCTCTAGCTACATATGTAGCAGAAGATGGTCTAGTCAGTCATCATTGGGAAGAGAGGCCCCTTGGTATATGCAATCTTTATATGGAACTCCAGGGCCAAGAATTGGGAGTGGGTGGGCAGGGGAGCAGGGCGGGGGGAGGGGAGAGGGAACTTTCGGGATAGCATTTGAAATGTAAATTAAAATATCTAATAAAAAATTTTTAAAATTAAAAATAAAAAAAAACTTAAGCATCTGCAAGGTTTATTATCCATAGGGAGGTCAGGAAAGACATTTCAAACACCCAATTATATATTCATGATATATGTTCTGTAGGTAAAGAAGGGATTAAAGAGGTTAGATCATGGGGATATGTCTTACTGGTACAGCAGTTGCCTAGCATGCTTGAAGCCTTGAGTTCTATCACTAGCATTAATAAAGTCAGATACTTTGCCCTTTTTCCTAGTTACATGATGGTGAGTTATAGTTTTTAATGCATCCTTGAAGTCTGTGTTCTCTACAATTCCTGGGAATAGCAAAAACTTGAGAAGCCTGGAACCTTTATATAATTTAGGGAGATGCTTTAAAGTACTCATATAAAATTAGGTATAACTGTGAATGTTTCCTGAATACATAAGTGAATTTTTATGAATTGAATGAGAAATTAATTATAATAGACTTCAAAGTTTTCAAAAACTCAATATAGTATATATAGTATTATAGTTATATTTTATTATTCAACATAGCTATTATTCATATAACAGTATCATTCATATAGCTTATAGTATTATTCAATATTTTCAAAAGCCCATGATGAATACAAATATCAGAGTGTCTGAGGAAATTACAAAATTATTTATTACCTATCTAATAATTCTCTACACAAGATGAGCACCCCTACTCCAAAAATCTGAAATATGGCATAAAGTAACTTCATAGATCACTGAATGCAAAGACTCTCAGGGTCATGCAGGGAACACAGTGTCAATTGCAGTGTTTTGTCCTCATGCTACTACAAAGAACAAAGACCGGTGTCTCAAATTGAAAGCCACATAAATATATTTTCTTTCTTCAGGTCTATATTACCAAGAATGGACTGTGTTTCTTAATCCAACCCATAGTGTTAAAGCTAGGAAGTTGAAATTCTAAACACTCCAAATGTTTAGAGGAAAGCAATTTTTAGCACCACACCCCTCTTATTGATGGACAATACTGTGTACAAGCCATGGTAAGACTTCCTGGATTCCAATCCCGCCTCATCCTCTCAAGACTCTACATCCTAGGGCATAGACCGTATTATCTCCACTATGGAGATGTTGTGAGAACCATTTTAATATATTAGCAGGGAAATGCAAATGGCACCTGCAACGAAAGCATTAGTGAGGATATTGATTGTCACCAAGAAGCCCTTGCCTTGATTTGCAATCTGAGACACACTAGCACAAAAATGGCAATAGCCAAATCCAGGAATCCCTGCCTATCATCACCAATCCTTTCCACCTCAGATGGAAACAGTTATTCTCTCAAATCCTTTTTTTCTCCTTGGAAGTGTCTAGGAGCTTCAACTGTCTTTGGCAGAGGAGAGAAAACAAACTCAAGACCAACAGAGAAAGATATATTGCCACCTTGTGGCTATTTAGAGAGTGACTCTTCTGGCATTTTCATTTCCCAAGTGCCTGGTTGAAGGGTCACAGTCACCCTGTGCAAACATAAAACTACAGCAGGTGGCCAGAGTACATCCAGCAACACAGAATGCAGAGGCAGAGTTAACACTTGGATGTGGAGAACCCTGGTTGTACTCTGGTATAAGGCTTCATTTCATGTTGAGAATAATTGGAGCTCAAAGACATCAGAGATCAATCATTGTTGGTCTGTGGGTCTCTGGACTCCTGTTTCAGTCAGTGACTTTTTGACTATATGGTGGTGTAGATCACAGTATAGAAGTCAAACACCCTTTATAAAAAAAATTTCCTGAGTCTGGGTATGGGGACAGGTACCTATAATCCTAGTGCTTGAGAAGTAGAAAGAGAAGGGTCAAGAAAAAAAAAAAAGAAACTGGTCAACATCCTTCTGTCCTGACAAAACCATATACAAAAGATATCACAAGGCTTTGACAGTGACAGATGAGGGTTACATAGAAAATTCTCTCTGTCTCTCTCCTGTTTTTGTTGTTGTTGTTGTTGTTGTTGTTGTTGTTGTTTGTTTGTTTTGTTTTGTTTTTTGCCCAGAAGCAAGGAGAGACATGGAGTACAAATTCCTAACCGGGTGTGTGTGTGTGTGTGTGTGTGTGTGTGTGTGTGTGTGTGTTAGAGCCTGTGTGTATGTTATGGGATTGAATCTTTTAATTTCTGGCTAAGAAGCTTCTACTTCTGGGCCCAGCTTCCACCACAAAGAAACAGGAAACATCACCAGGGCTACATGTCTGTTCCTTTTTCCTGTAGCTTTAAGACTTTGAGCTCTTCTACAAAAGCCACTGTCCTGGTCAGAGCCAGCTCATCCTAATTTCCTGTGTGTGCTGACTATTTTGATTTCTTTCTTTTTTTAGAATTTAATGAAATTTTGTATCCTGTAAAACCTCCATAATTCAAATTTTAATTAAAAAAAATACACTCTCAAACACACGCATTGCTTAAGCCAAAAGAATGCAAACCTTTCACCAGTACAGCCTGCATGACACATTGAACATTCTCAAGGATAGTGACAACTGACACATTCAGACACAAAATTGATTTGGTTATAAACTGACCTTATATTGAGCCATGACAACATGGGTGTTGTGCCTCCACCAATGACCCACACAGTAAAGAAGACAATGAGCAGCGTGGTTGTGAACATCATCTGGCGGGCATAGGATGCTGTGTCACGGATGGCCAGTGCAAACGCCATCGCTCCTCTCAGGCCTGTGAGAACCAAACAGGCCTCTGGTGATGTGGGGACATAGCAACTCCTCAAAATTAATTGTAACATGTGGGGGTAAAAATTCTAGCCACATGCTTTGGGAACCAGGATGTCTAACCCAGAGAGAATCACCTTAGAAATGCACAATCTTCTTTGCAGCTGGCTTTCACAGAATTTCCAGCATGAGAAAAAAAAAGCACCATTTTGTACAGCACATTCTAGAACACTAGCTACTATTACTATTTAAATGGTTCTTTTGCTATTGAGATGAAAGAAAGAGAAACATGCATAATAACAAGCTCTCTAAGTCTTTTATCCAAATACTGCCCAGTCAACAGAAATGCTGGCTGAATATGAATCTATCCAATGCACACTTGTGGAAAACAGGGTGTTATTTTTCTTAGCAAAGGAGAGGGTACCTCACTGAATAGTGAAAAGACAGGTTGACCTGTAGCAGGGTTTTTGAGACAGAGTCTTATATAGCATAGGCTGACCTCAAATTTAATATTTACCTAAGCATGTTTGAACTCCTGATCCTTTTACCTCCCCCTTCCTAGTCTGTGATTATAGATATGTGCTACCAAGCCCAGTTGATTATATTTTAATCATATCACTGTTTGCTAAATAAAATTTATTTTCTTTATATATACATGGATATATATATATATATATACATATATATATATATATATATCTTTCTATAATGTTTATATATATATATATATATATATATAAACATTCCTTCTAGAAGAGTTAAGGATTCCCATGAGGCCTTGAAAAGGCTAAATAAATAAATAAATAAAATCAATAGGAACAGATCCTAAAAACCCTGCCCCAGAAAAGTTACTTCAGTGACAATAGTACAATAGATTATACATATATATATATATATATATATATATATATATATATATATATATATATATATTTACCTGAAAACATCATCATGTGTTGAAAATTCCAGCCAATCTTATGCCTTCTGCCCAAGTTGAGGAAGAAGGAAAGTGGGTAGATATGTGCAGCTCTTCCCAGGAAGATGGCAACCTGACCACCAGGTGAGGTTAAGGAGCCAACACATTTCCAGAACGGCACTTCAAAACACTCTGATTGACCATAAAATTTGAGCAGCTACTCAGAGAAGCCAGAATTTCTTGATTCCCCCTGCAACAATCTTTCAGCAACAAAATGGGAGTCTTTGGTCAACTTTTCTACTTCTTAGTTCATTAATTTCAAGCTTATAAACACATTGTAACTTTTGAACTAAACTGAACTGGTATTGGCATATTCCTCAATTTCTCAAAAAAAAAAAAAAAAAAAAAAAAGAGCCCAGAAATAATCTAAAGTATGATAGCAGGAGTGTGGACTAAACGAAGCACACACTATGTTGGGCTCTATTTGGAAGAGAATGGCAAGCCTAGATTCGAACTGTAGACAGTTTGCTGGGAAAGAGCCAGCAAGCTTCATTTGCAAGCAAACATCAGGGAGTTCAAGGCCCAGGGAGCACAGGAAAATTAGAAGTGAAGAAACTGCGTATTCTTACCACAAAGAGACATTCTCTCATACAAATTAATGCAGAGAGAGTTCTCTGCCTATGTAGCTTAACTGGCCCTTGGGAGTGTAAAATGTAGAAAAGGATGAATAAGAAAAAGGAGTTCTACTGTGAAAAGCAAAGAATTCAGGGAAACTGGTCATCTTTTCCTTGCCAAGTTTAAACAGCACCCAACAGAGAGAGCTGCACAATCCCCTGGTCAGAGAAGGAAACTCAGACAGGAGCCAGCAAACAGAGCTTCCGTCCAGCAATGCACCAGCTGCAGGAGCCACAGCTGTCTCAGACAGAAGCCAGGGACAAACTATCTTCTACTTCCTCCAGGGTAAAGTGCAAAGTGTTTTTCTGCCTTTTTTGTTTTTTCTTTCTCCTTTCCTTGTTTGATTTTGTTGTTAACAAAAGGAAATGGGCTTGTAAAGCACATTCTATCTCAGAGGTGAAAGAAAAGGCCTCAAGTGGTCAGAAGCCTTTTTGGATCCCCAGAGTATGTGGCTCACCCAGCCAACAGGCCCTGATCTGTAAACAAGACCCTCCTCCCACTATCTCTTCCAGGATGTCGTGCTGGAAATACAAATCAGAGCAACATGCCAAGTCTTAGTGAAGAAAAACCAATCCCACGGAAATTAAGCTGTTTTTAGTGACTATGTGAAGCCACTCAGTAAGATCCTAACTAGGATTCCAGCACTGTCACTATCTAGCAGCTAAGGAGGGGCAGTCCTATACTCTTGCACATGAAACCAAATTCCCAGAAGAGAAAAACATTCCTTCTAGAAGAGTTAAGGATTCCCATAAGGCCTTGAAAAGGCTAAATAAATAAATAAATAAATAAATATAAAAAATCAGTAGGAACAGATTTTAAAAACCCTGCCCCAGAAAAGTTACTTCAGTGACAATAGTACAATAGTGTATAAGAGCATGTGAGCAAAGCCCTCAGCTGCTGAGCCACTCCTGGGCACTCACATCCCTCCCTCCTATCTAACCCAAGCACCCAAAATGCCCCACTTCTGAAACGCTACATCCCCAAGGGTTGAAGTCAAAGAAGTTTTATTTTATCTTTTCTTCTCCTTTCTCATTCCTTCCTCCTCCCCTCCAATTCTATCAGTTTTTTAATCTGTTCTTTTTTCCTCGTCTCTTCCTTCTTCCAAACTTCTCTTCCTTCCTGTTTTAGAAAAACAAAGAAGTCTTTCCCAGCATAATCTAAGGAGCAGGACAGCTTAGCTAAAAGCATGGACACTGTCTACACATACACAAAGCCAGCAGGGGTTGGGGCTACCCAAGCTAGAATCTGCAGCTGAGAGCAAGAAGAGTGGAACCTTCTAGTCACTAGAATCAGGGAACTGACTCTGTTACAGTTGACATGACAATAGCATATCTACAATAATTCTGGGGACTGGCATGGTTATTGACTTTTAGATCTAATCAGGACAGAGCTCTACAAAACAAATGACTGCCCACCAAACACTAGCTTAGAACAGAGAATGACGGAAAAAAAAAAAAAGACAGCCCTAGAAATCAAATATATTCAGCTTTAGGAAGCTTCCCACCCCCACTCCCTACCTCACTAGTAGTTGCAGCATGCCTTTCCCATCAGAGGTCACTTCTGTCTACAATGTGAAATAGGAAAAGGATACAAAAGCACCAATGATGAAAATGGGGCTGAAAACATGTTTCTGGAAGGTGAACAGTGCTAGGCCCATGTAGGAGAAGATGAAGTTCTCTGCCAGGAAATGTAATACCTCAAAAAGCTGCATGAAGAAGGAAAAGGGAGGCTGTGAACACTGCATTCCTGGCTGCATTCCTCCTGTCCAGCTACTTAGCAGCCAGCGGGCTCAAGGACCACTCTTACCTGCTTGCTTCGACTTCGAGATTCTACTGACAGGTTGTTATATGTGTAATGAGCTTGTGTAATCCCACAGAAAAGGACAGCTACAACACCTGTCAAAAAGAGTTTCTAAAAGTCAATGGAAAAGAAGAGACAAAAAAAATCTACTGATATGAAAATCCATGGCATGTGAACCTGGAATAACTCCAATCCTCCTTCCCTCCCTCCCCCAACCTCCTTTCATCTGTTCCTCCCTCTTTTCCTCTCTCCCTCCCTCTCTTACAGGCCCTGCTGCAGCCCAACAGTAAACCTACCTGTAAACCCACAGGCTTCAGCCAGGAGAAAGGTACTCCAGGACATCAGGAAAAAAAGCGCTGTCTCCAGCAGGGGGAAGCAGTGCAGCTTAGTAAACTTGGTCACGTCAGCACCAGGTTAAGGATGGCAGCTCTGGGCAGGGGCAGCAGGGACACTTGAGATCCCTATTCTTTTAGCCTGAGAGCCCCCTCTCTGAGGGCCAGCCATTCCCTATACCTCCTTGGAGGGTCTTATCTCTTATGTTAAATGTTACAATGTTGGGATGGAACTTAAGATCCCAAAACATGCTAGGCTAGTACTCCATCCACCATTGGGCCACATATCCCTGAGCAGATATTTATTAATTTGTTTGCTTGCTTGTTTATTTATTTATTGCCTCTCTTTTTTTGAGACAGGGTTTTTCTGTGTAACCTTGGCTGGCCTGGAGCTCAATGTGCATATCAAGTTGGCCTTAAACTCACAGAAATTCACTGGCCTTTACCTCCCAAGTGCTAGGGTTAAAGGTGACACAACCACATCCGGCTCAATTTTGAAGTAACATAAATTAAAAATTAAGCTTTCTGGTTACTGGTACTGTAGCTGAATTGTAAGCACTTGCCTATCACGTTAGAAGTCCTATATTTGATCATTCCTCCACCATACAAATTAAAGAAACCTTCCAGTAGAATACAGACCCACAGTGCAGAGTTCCTGTTGAATTGGCACAGAGGATCTGGCTGAGATGAGAAATAGCATTCTGAGAACAGGTAGCAGGAATGCCTAGACAATACAGTGAATGTAGTGTGAAACAGTTCACACGTGTATGTGTGTGTGATACACATGTTCTTGCCAAGCAAGCATGTAAAGGTCAGAGGATATCTTGTAGGAAGTAGTTTTCTTTCACCACATAGGCTCCAAAGATCAAGCTCAAGTCATTAGGCTTGGTGGCAAAAGCCCAGAACTATTGTGCCATCTTGCAGGCTCCTGTACTTAATAACTTTAAATTGTGTACTGAAGCAATTTTTACTATATATTATGTTTTTAAACTTAGTAAAATAAGGAATTCAAAGAAATAGGAATGTGTAATGTAAATGGGTGGGTTGTATAGTACATGAATTATTATGATGCTATGAGTAAATATGTTGCTACAGGTTTGACTTGACAGGTTAGTTCTCATAGAGCTGGGAAGGCCTTAGGCAGGCCTGGGAAGACAGGCTCTTCAGGCTCTGATCCCCATGAATCATTAAGGCCTGATCCATGTATGGGACAAAAGAGAAGAAACCTGTAACTTCTGAGACAACAATGAGGTACTGGGGGTCTACTTTTAGAACAACAGGGATCTTCTTCCTCCTACTGCATTCAGTATACCATCAAAAGAACAATCAATATAAGATTCTGATCTGAAAGCAGGAACTGAGAACTTGATCTTTGCAAACTAATATGTGTGTGTGTAAAACCAAGTCACAAATAAATTAACTGAGCAATTAAATCCTCAGTACCAAGGTCTTTAAACAAACCTATCTTAATTTGTGCTACTGACATAGTAACTACTGGCTACTTGTGATTTCTCAACACTTAAAATGTAGTTAGTTCGGTATAACTGAGATTTTACAAAGAGCAAAAGACACATGTCTCAAAGACTATAACAAAAACAAAATAACTAAAATTTCACTAATAATTTTTCCACATTATTATTGGCTGTGTGTAAAATGGATATCATATGTATTACACTCATTAGTAATGCCAATCAAAGAGGGTATCATGATGAAAGATTCAGCACATATGTAAAGGAACTGCCAGCTCTTTCCATGTTTTTCTCCTTTTGTTTGCTTGTTTGAAACTAAATATCATACCATCGTTTTGCAATGAATTATACAATAGGAAGTCTAGTGATTCCCATCAATGGCTCCAGGCTACCTGAACAGCAGACAGCACCAGGCTAAAGTGCTGTCCAACTAGTGGCCACTGATTATAAGCCTCCTCTGGATTCCTCACTCTCTTCCTCCCCTATGACTGATGTCCCAACTGCGTTATAAGAAAGGGGGAGAAGCAGCAGAGGTAAGGACAAAAAGAGTTAAATTCCCCATCTTTAATTTTTTTTATTGCATATATGTTTGATTGTATTTTCCATCCTTCCTCACATTCTCTTTGGACAGAATTTATTTTACTTATCCTTTAACAATTTCATACATGCTAACAATGTACTTTGATCATGTATACTCCAATCCCCTCCCCCATTTCACTCCCTCTTTTTCTATAACTCATAGAGTCCAATTTCCCACAGTTTTTCTCAGATTCTTACTTAGAGGCTCAATCACTATGCGTGACCTATCTTAGGTAGTACCACATCTCAATAGAATGATCAATCTAAGATTCTGATCTGAAAGCAGGAACTGAGAACTTTCTCTTTGCAAACCTAATATATATGTGTAGCAAGGCAGGGGCCAAAACATTTTTTAAAGGATATTAGAGCAGTAACAACACCAGTTACAGTTCCCATGGTAAAAGATCCACTAAATATACCTAGGAAAATGCCAACTGACTTAAAAAAGGCAGCAGCATCAAACGCGTGAGTGTTTAGTCCTGCTGGTTGATAGGCAACAATAGACCTGTGGAGGAGAGGAGAGGAGAAGAGAGGAGAGAGAGAGAGAGAGAGAGAGAGAGAGAGAGAGAGAGAGAGAGAGAGAGAGATTGATTTTAAGACCACACTGGTTTTATACCATGAGCAGGCCCCACCCCACCCTCCTTCACTATTTTAGTTTCCATAGTTCTAGTTACCCGAAGTCACCTCAGTCTAAGAATATCAAGTAGGAAATTCCAGAAATAAACTATTTATAAGTTCTAAATTGTATACTCTTCTCAATAGCATAATAAAACCTCAAATTATCTGGCTGAATCTGCCCATGACATGAATCATTACTTTGTCTAATATATTCACACAGTATATGCTACTTGACTATTAGTCCCTCAGAAACAATGTGTTGAGGTTATCACACTGCAGCACTTATGTACAAACAATCTTTATTTTACTTGATAATGCTTCCAAAGAGAAAGAGTAGTGTTGCTGAAATTTTGGATCTGCCAAAGAGAAACCATAAAGTATCACATATAAGTGAAAAGATGAAAATACAATTAAGCATAAATTTTAACAATTAAAACACATTATTGTAATTGTTCTACTTTATTATTAGTTATTGCTAACTTTTCATTTGTCTAATTTATGCACTGAAGTTTATCATAGGTATGTATTTGTTTTTATATATGTATGTATGCATGTATATCTGGGAATATCATAAACAGGGTTCATTATCATCTATGATTTCAAGCATTCACTAGCAGTCTTAAACTGTATTCCTGGAAGATAGAGAGGCTCTCTATAACTGAAAATATCAATGAACATATGGTCTGCCAAGCACTGACCAGAAAACATACATTTAATTTAAGCTGCAGCCACCATGCTATGCTAGCGTCAGCATCCTGAATGCTGCTGAGGGACAGAGCCAGAAACATTAGCCCACCTGCCTCCTCCCCCAACCCCACAAAAATAGTTACTTACGAGGATAGTACAATGGCAACTGCATCATTCAGGACACTCTCTCCAAACAGAAGAGCATAAAGATCCACATCTGCATGTAGTTCGTTAAAGATTGCCAGCACAGTCACTGAAATGCATGCCCAAAGCACAGAAATTAGTTTTGGTTTCTGCTCTTAAACCACTGGTTCCAGATTTTTAGAAGCTATTCTATATATTAAGTGGGACAAGGTGACTTGGTAGCCAGCAAATGAATCAAAGACAGATGATTTGTTTGATGGGAGGGAAAATAGTAAACCTAGATGAGGTTTGATGTGGTCATTGAGTCTGAAGATCCATGCACCTGAGTACACTGCTGACTGCCCTACTCCCACCATACATCAAAAATACTTTATGTAGAACTGGGGAAAGCACTTACATAATTAGTCTCTTTTTGTGGGTTGGCAAATGTTTAAAGACATTTCTATCATATTTTTGACCCCTATGTTCCCAAAACCCAGCACCAAGTCAGAGAACAGAGAAGACTGTGATCAAGGCTTTGCCCATGCAAATTAGCTGCAATTATACTTGTTAGGGGGTAAAGAACTAAGAAAGGGTCTCTTATATAGCTCAGTCTGGCCTGGGACTCACAATCCTCCTGCCTCACTTCCTTGATTGTTGAGATTACAGATATGAGTCACCATGCTTAGTCCATAATTATATTTCTCTCAGCTTTTATATTTCTGAAGCTTTTAAGAATCAACTATTCTCTGAATTAGTAGTTCTCCAATTTTTAACCTCTAAACTCTTTTATATTCTAAAGCCTATACTCCCAATGCTGATAATTATTTTATTGACTAAAGCAGAAAAATAAGTATTTGTGCATTTAAAATAGCAATGCCTTTTAGGCACTAACATGAAATATTTTAATAAAAACTACACTTTATAAAATAAAATCATGAAAGAAAGGCATTGTTCTACATTTTTATAAATCCCTTCAAACTCTTAGATTATCAGAAGGCAGATGCTTCTCAGAGTTGTTTCTATATCTAAGGGAAAGATAATATCATTTTCTTGCACAATCTCTAAAAAATCCCACTGTACACATGGGAAAGAAGAGAGTAAAAGGGACAAAGAAGGTACTGATGTTATTATGAAATCAATTTTGACCTGATGGCCCGTGAAAGGGTTCTTAGCACCCCCAAGCACTCCCAGAGCATACACACTGTGATTTACTGCTAGAGCATGGTTTCTCAACTTTAGTTTTACTCGTGTTTGGGACCAGATAATGGATTTCCTGTAGGAGCCAATCTCTGTACCTCAATATGGTTACCCATATCCTTGGCTTCCATCAGCAGGAGAGGATAGAGAAGAAGGCCAGACACAAGCATCCAGCTTACCTCCACAAGGCAATAAAGGTACTACTGAAACTCAAAAGGAGTATGGTAGAAACATGAAGGTCCTAGATGCCCAGCTGGGAGAGAAGTCATGGTACCAGGCCACTGGTAAGATTCAAGATAAACATCTATTTTTGTTTATGCCAGTATCAGCCAGGTTTCTCTGGTATATGTAGCCAAAAGCAGCACTACTTATGGAATTAGAACACCAAACCAAATATTTAGTTTAGTAAGTGTAAGCAAATATTTAGTTTAGTAAGTGTAAGCAAGTCAATTTTCTTACCAACAACAAGAATTTCCCAGCCCCCTTCATTCAAAATAAACAGTGAATTTTATAGTGACCTTTTTTTCCTTTCTTTATAGTTTAGTCACCCAAATATATATTCTCTGACACTATCATTTTATTCTACACATTTTAAAGAAAATGGACTTAAAAAAAAAAGAAACAAACAAACAAAAACCTCCTTCACCCTGCCAGGCTTCCCCTCCATCCCCTTCTATGAGCTCTATTTTAAGGGGCTTCATAATTTAGTTCTCTGGTGTAACAACTTTTCAAGCCTGAGACATAGAGTTTTTTTGTAATGCCAATCAATCTTTTCTTTATTAGATATTGTCTTAATTTACATTTCAAATGCTATCCCGAAAGTTCCCTCCCCCCTCCTCCCGCACTGCTCCCCTGCCCACCCACTCCCACTTCTTGGCCTGGTGTTCCCCTGTATTGGGGCATATAAAGATTGCAAGACCAAGCGGCCTCTCCTCCCAATGATGGCCAACTAGGCCATCTTCTGCTACATATGGAGCTGGAGACACGAGTTCTGGGGTTTCTGGTAGTTCATATTGTAGTTCCATTTCTAGGGTTGCAGACCCCTTCAGCTCCTGGGGTTCTATCTCTAGCTTCTCCATTGTGGGCCCTGTGTTCCATCATAGAGATGACTGTGAGTATCCACTTCTGTACAAGACAGCTATATCAGGGTCCCTTCAATAAACACTTTCTGTCCTATGCAATAGTGTCTGAGTTTAGTGACTAATTATGGGATGAATCCCCAGATGGGGTAGTCTCTGTATGGTCCATCCTTTCGTCTTAGTTCTAAACTATGGCTCTGTAACTCCTCTCATGGGTATTTTGTTTCCTATTCACAGGAGGAATGATGTCTTCCTTCTTGATTTTCTTGTGTTTTGCAAAATGTACCTTGGGTATTCTAAGTTTCTGGGCTAATATCCATTTATCAGTGAGCACATACTCAAAGACTTCTTTTGTGATTGGGTTACCTCACTAAGGATTATGTCCTCCAGATAGATCCATTTGCCCAAGAATTTCATAAATTCATTTTTTGAAAGATTTATTTTTATTTATTATATGTAAATACACCATAGCTGTCTTCAGACACTCCAGAAGAGGGCGCCAGATCTCCTTACAGATGGTTGTGAGCCACCATGTCGATGCTGGGATTTGAACTTATCACCTTCGGAAGAGCAGTCGGGTGCTCTTACCCACTGAGCCATCTCACCAGCCCTTTTTTTTGTTTTTTTTTTTTTAAAGATTTATTTCATAAATTCATTTTTTAATAGCAGAATAGTACTTCATTGTGTAAATGTACCACATTTTTTGTATCCACTCCTCTGTTGAGGGACATCTGGGTTCTTTCTAGATTCTGGCTATTATAAATAAGGCTGCTATGAACATAGTGGAGCATGTGTCCTTTTTACCAGTTGGAACATTTTCTGGGTATATGCCCAGGAGAGGTACTGCTGGATCCTCCGGTAGTACTATGTCCAATTTTCTCATGAAACACCAGACTGACTTCCACAGTGGTTGTACAAGCTTGAAATCCCACCAGCAATGGAGGAGTGTTCCCCTTTCTCCACATCCTCACCAGCATCTGCTGTCACCTGAATTTTTGATCTTAGCCATTCTGACTGGTGTGAGGTGGAATCTCAGGGTTGTTTTGATTTGCATTTCCCTGATGATTACGGATATTGAACATTTTTTCAGATGTTTCTCAGCCATTCGGAATTCCTCAGTTGAGAATTCTTTGTTTAGCTCTGTACCCCATTTTTAATGGGGTTATTTGCTTTTCTGGAGTCCACCTTCTTGAGCTCTTTGTAGATGTTAGATATTAGTCCCCTATCAGATTTAAGATTGGTAAAAATCCTTTCCCAATGTGTTGGTGGCCTTTTTGTCTTCCTGTCTGTGTCTTTTCCCTTACAGAAGCTTTGCAATTTTATAAGGTCCCATTTGTCAATTCTTCATCTTATCACACAGGCCATTGCTGTTCTGTTTAGGAATTTTTCCCCTGTGGCCATATCTTCAAGGGTTTTCCCCACTCTCTCCTCTATAAATTTCAGTGTCTCTGGTTTTATGTGGGGGTCTTTGATCTACTTAGACTTAAGTTTCGTACAAGGAGATAAGAATGGATCAATTCTCATTCTTCTACATGATAACAGCCAGTTGTGCCAGCACCATTTGTTGAAAATGCTGTCCTTTTTCCACTGGATGGTTTTAGCTCCCTTGTCAAAGATCAAGTGACCATAGGTGTGTGGATTCATTTCTGAGTCTTCAATTCTATTCCATTGATCTATCTGTCTGTAGCTATACCAATACCATGCAGTTTTTATCACAATTGCTTTCTTATACATCTTAATGACAGACATGGTGATTCCCCCAGAGGTTCTTTTATTGTTGAGAATAGTTATTGCTATCCTAGGTTTTTTATTATTCCAGATGAATTTGCAAATTGTCCTTTTTATCTCAGTGAAGAATTGAGTTGGAATTTTGATGGGGATTGCATTGAATCTGTAGATTGCTTTCCACAGGATAGCCAGTTTGACAATATTAATCCTGCTAATCCATGAGCATGGGAGATCTTTCCATCTTCTGAGGTCTTCTTCAATTTCTTTCTTCAGAGACTTGAAGTTCTTGTCATACAGATTTTTCACTTCCTTAGAGTCACACCAAGGTATTTTATAGTATTTGTGACTCTTGTGAAGGGTGTTGTTTCCCTAATTTCTTTCTCAGCCCTTTTATCCTTTGTGTAGAGAAAGGCGATTGATTTGCTTGAGTTAATTTTATATCCAGCTACTGCACTGAAGCTATTTATCAGGTTTAGGAGTTCTCTGGTGGAATTTTGGGGGTCCCAAATATATACTATCATATCATCTGCAAACAGTGATATTTTAACTTCTTCCTTTCCTATTTGTATCCCCTTGATCTCCTTTTGTTGTCGAATTGCTCTGGCTAGGATTTCAAGTACTATATTGAATAGGTAGCGAGAAAATGGGCAGCCTTGTCTAGTCCCTGATTTTGATGGGATTGCTTCAAGTTTCTCTCCATTTACTTTGATGTTGGCTACCTGTTTGCTGTATATTGCTTTTATTATGTTTAGGTATGGGCCTTGAATTCCTGATCTTTCCATGGCTTTTATCATGAAAGGATGTTGCATTTTGTCAAATGCTTTCTCAGCACCAGAGAGATGATCATGTGGTTTTTGTCTTTGAGTTTGTTTATATAATGGATTACGTTGATGGATTTCCGTATATTAAACCATCCCTGCATTCCTGGGATGAAGCCTACTTGGTCATGATCGATGATAGTTTTGATGTGTTCTTGGATGTGGTTTGCGAGGACTTATTGAGTATTTTTGCATCGATATTCATGAGGGAAATTGGTCTGAAGTTCTCTTTCTTTGTTGGATCTTTGTGTTTTAGGTATCAGAGTAATTGTGGTTTCATAGAATGAATTGGGTAGAGTATCTTCTGATTCTATTTTGTGGAACAGTTTGAGGAGAGTTTGAATTAGGTCTTCTTTGAAGGTCTGATAGAACTCTGCACTAAACCCATCGGGTCCTGGGCTTTTTTTTTTTTTTTTTTTTTTTTTTGGTTGGGAGACTATTGATGACTGCTTCTATTTCTTTAGGGAAAATGGGACTGTTATGATAGTTAATCTGATCCTGGCTTACCTTTGGTACCTGGTATCTGTCTAGGAAATTGTCCATTTCAACCAGGTTTTCTAGTTTGTTGAGTATAGCCTTTTGTAGTAGGATCTGATGATGTTTTGGATGTCCTCAGGTTCCGTTGTTATGTCTCATTTTTCATTTCTGATTTTGTTAATTAAGATACTGTCCCTGTGCCCTCTAGTAAGTCTGCTAAGGGTTTATCTATCTTGTTGATTTTCTCAAGGAACGAGCTCCTGGTTTGGTTGATTCTTGAATAGTTCTTTTTGTTTCTACTTGGTTGATTCCTGCCCTGAGTTTGATTATTTCCTGCCATCTGCTCCTCTTGGGTGAATTTGCTTCCTTTCGTTCTAGAGCTTCTAGGTGTGCTGTCAAGTTAGTAGTGTATGCTCTCTCTAGTTTCTTTTTGGAGGCACTCAGGGCAATGAGGTTTCCTCTTAGGACTGTCTTCATTGTGTCCCATAAGTTTGGGTATGTTGTCGCTTCATTTTCATTAAACTCTAGAAAGTCTTTAATCCCTTTCTTTATTTCATCCTTGACTAAGGAATCATTGAGTAGATTGTTGTTCAGTTTCCTTGAGGATGTTTCCTTTCTATTATTTATGTTGTTATTGAAGGTCAGCCTTAGTCCATGGTGGTCAGATAGGATGCATGGGATAATTTCAATATTTTTGTATTTGTGGAGGCCTGTTTTCTGACCAATTGTATGGTCCATATTTGAAGAGGTACCATGTGGTGCTGAGAAGAAGGTATATGCTTTTGTTTTAGGATAAAATGTTCTGTAGATATCTGTTAAATCCATTTGTTTCATGACTTCTGTTAGTGTCCATGTGTCTCTGTTTAGTTTCTGTTTCCAGGATCTGTCCATTGGTGAGAGTGGGGAGTTGAAGTCTCCCACTATTATTGTGTGAGGTGCAATGTGTGCTTTGAGCTTTACTACAGTTTCTTTAATGAA
>LR753391.1:731196-772469 GCA_902729485.2 Mus minutoides
TAGACTTGAAAGTTCATCTTGGTTGATTTTACCTTTGATGAGTATGAAGTGCCCCTCCTTGTCTTTTTTTATAACTTTGGGTCAAAAGTCAATTTTATTCGATATTAGAATGGCTACTCCAGCTTTTTTCTTCAGACCAATTGCTTGGAAAACTGTTTTCCATCCTTTCACCCTAAGGTAGTGTCTGTCTTTTTCCCTAAGGTGGGTTTCCTGTAAGCAGCAAAACGTTGGGTCCTGTTTGTGTAGCCAGTCTATTAATCTATGTCTTTTTATTGGGGAATTGAGTCCATTGATGTTAAGAGAAATTAAAGCAAAGTAGCTGTTGCTTCCTGTTATTTTTGTTGTTAAAGTTGGGATTCTGTTCTTGGGGCTGACTTCTTTTAGGATTGTTGAAGGATTACTTTTTCGTTTTTTCTTGGGTATAGTTTCTGTCCTTTTTTTTTTGGTGGTTTCCCCTTATTATCCTTTTAAAGGCTGGATTCCTGAAAAGATATTGTGTGGATTTGGTTTTATCATGGAATACTTTGATTTCTCCATCTATGTTAATTGAGAGTTTTGCTGGATATAGTAACCTGGGTTGGCATTTGTGTTCTCTTAGTGTCTGAATAACATCTGTCCAGGATCTTCTGGCTTTCATAGTCTCAGGTAAGAAGTCTGGTGCATATAGCATATGCCAGCAAGATAATGCTGAAAGGGACCTGATATAGCTGCCTTGTGGGAGGCTATACCAGTGCCTGGTAAACACAGAAGTGGATGCTCACAGTCAGCTATTAGTTGGAACATAGGACTCCCAAGGTAGGAGCTAGAGAAAGCACCCAAGGAGCTGAAGGGGGCTTCAACCCTCTAGGTGGAAGAATAACATGAACTAACTAGTTCCCCCTGCGCTCATGTCTCTAGCTGCATATATGGAAGAAGATGGCCTAGTTGGCCATCATTGGGAGGAGAGGCCCCTTGGTCATACAGACTCTATATGCCCCAGAGCAGGGGAATGCCAGGGCCATTACGTGGGAGGGTGTGGGTAGGGGAGCAGGGCGGGGACGCGGGAGGGTAAGGGAAAATTTCTGGATAACATGTGAAATGTAAATGAAGAAAATATCTAATAAAGAGAAAAAATTAAAAAAAAAAAAGAAGTCTGGTGCAATTCTAATAGGCCTGCCTTTCTATGTTACTTGACCTTTTTCCCTTACTGCTTTTAATATTCTATCTTTATTTAGTGCATTTGTTGTTCTGATTATTATGTGTCAGGAGGAATTTCTTTTCTGGTCCAGGCTATTTGGAGGTCTGTAGGCTTCTTGTATGTTCATGGGCATCTCTTTCTTTAGGTTTGGGAAGTTTTCTTCTATTATTTTGTTGAAGATATTTGCTGGCCCTTTAAGTTGAAAATCTTCTTTTTCATCTACTCCTATTATCCGTATGTTTGATCTTCTCATTGTGTCCTGAATTTCCTGGATGTTTCGAGTTAGGATCTTTTTGCATTTTGCATTTTCTTTGCTTGTTGTGCCCATGTTCTCTATGGAATCTTCTGCACCTGAGATTCTCTCTTCCATCTCTTATATTCTGTTGCTGATGCTCACATCTATGGTTCCTGATTTCTTTCCTAGTGTTTCTATCCCCAAAGTTGTCTCACTTTGGGTTTTCTTTATTATTTCTATTTTCCTTTTTAGGTCCTGGATGGTTTTGTTCAATTCCATTACCTGTTTGGTTTTGTTTTCCTGTAGTTCTTTAAGGATTTTTGTGTTTCCTCTTTAAGGGCTTTTACCTCTTTATCAGTGTTCTCCTGCATTTCTTGAGTCATTGAGTTATTCATGTCCTTCTTAATGTCCTTCTTAACATCCTCTACCTGCACCATGAGATATGATTTCAAATCCGAGTCTTGCTTTTCCGGTGTGTTGGGGTATCCAGGACTGGCTGAAGTGGGAGTGCTGGGTTCTGATGAAGGTGAGTGGTCTTGGTTTCTGTTATTAAGATTGTTACGTTTGCCTTTTGCCATCTGGTAATTTCTGGAGTTGGTTGTTATAGTTGTCTCTGGTTTGAGCTTGTTCCTCCTGTGATTTTCTTGGCCTCTATCAGCAAACCCGGAAGTCCAGCTCTCTCATGAATCTCAGTGGTCAGAGTAGTCTCTGCAGGCGAGCTCTCCTCTTACAGGGAAGGTGCATGGAGTTTTGGTGTTCAGACCTGCCTCTTAGGTAAAGTTGAAGACCCTATATAGGGCCTGTCCTAGAAGATGTGTTGCTCCTGCGGTCTGCACATTCACCTGCACAGACTGGTCTCTGTGGCACCCTTTGTAGTCCATGAGCTGACCTGCGCAGACTGGTCTCTGAGCAACCTGGGACCCAAGATGGCTCTCTCACAAGTTCTGGCAGGGAAAGCCCTCCCAGGAGGAGAACTCTCCTCAGGCGGGAAGGGTGCCAGGATGTCTAGAGCCCAAAGCTGGGTGTGTCCCAAAAGGTGTGCTGCTCAGCCGTTTGCTCACTCACCCTTTGTGGTCCTTGAGCTGACCTGCACAGATTGGTCTCTGAGTGACCTGGGACCCAAGATCAATCTTTTTTTTTTTTTTTTTTAATTTGCTTGTTTGTTTGGTTTTGTCTTTTGAGACAGTGTTTTGTTGTGTTTCTAATTGTTTGTTTGTTTGTTTGTTTGTTTTTTAACAGAAATGGCTGTCCTGGAACTCACTCTGTACACAGGGCTGGCCTCAAACTCACAGAGATCTGCCTGCTTCTGCCTCCTGAGTTCTGAGTGCCACTATTACCTGGCCTGTGTAAACCTAGCTAACCTTGAACTCACAGAAATCCACCTGCCCTCATCTCCCAAGTGCTAGATTAAGGGCATGTACCACCACACCTGGCTGTCTATTACTTTCTTAATTTCCCTTATCATCTTTTGGAATCTGATCTCTTGGGATGGCCCCATTTTCCTAGTCTGATCTCATTATCATAGATTTCATATCCAAGCAGTTAATTTCATTTTTCCTTATGTTTACATGTTCTTCAACCTCAACTTGATTGTGTTACTTATATTTAATTAAGGTATGTCATGGGTAGTGTATGGGCTCCTTTTTCTAGGCAGTGCTTTAAATAAGAATATCCTCCATAGGCTCATGTATTTAAATACTTCTTAGCCAGCTAGTGGTGCTGTTTGGGGGCGAGGGGGTTATGGCACCCTTTGGAGGTGGAACCTTGGTGGAGGAAGTATGTCACTGAGAGCAGCAAGCTTTGAGGGTTTGCAGGTTTGTCTTATTGCCATTGTCTGCCTCTTCCTCTCCCCCCTCTGCCCACTTCCTGTGTATAAATAAAAATGTGAAAGAAAATGTGATTATCCAACGTCCTGTTTCTGCTACCATACTATGCATTCCTCACTCTCAATGGATACTATCAGTCTATAATCATACACTAATATAAACTCTGCCTACCTTATATTACCTTTGGCCATGAAATTTTATCACAGCAACTATAAACAAGCAATAAATCTGTTTGTACCTGCAACTGTTAAATATATCAACTTCCTCAATCCTTTCTGAGATCCACTAGCATTGTCTAACCTATCCCAACTAGAATTTAATCTGTCCTCTTCTTTTAATACCTGTCAATCAAAGTCAATAGTCCTACCAGTTCCTCTTTGGGGGATGAGGCAATCCTTTCACTGATATTTTCTGGGCATTTCTTTATATATATATATATATATATATATATATATATATATATATATATATATATATATATATATATATATATATATATATTTAGTTGGAATATAGTGTTGCATGCTTTTAATCTTAGCACTTGAGAGGCATAGGAGGGGGGACCTCTTTAGGTTAAAGGTCAACCTGGTCTATATAACATTTGAACATTGAAAGTCCCTCACAGTTTTAAATGTTACTGTAGTGACACTTCTCGAATATTGGTTTTTTTAAAAAAAATACAGAAATATTATATGTTTAATTCCAGGTGTAGGAATATGGAGCTGCTTCAGACTGACCACAGCAGCTGACTATGATTTGCTTTGTGCTCTAGGAGAGGCATGCATGGTTTGCCAGCTGCAGGTATTTTCTGTGATTGTGTGGAATTTGGAATTCTGGAACTTTTCAGAGAGTATATAAATGCTAGAGCCCCAATAGGCAAGGTTGGTGGTTGGTGGTCATTCAGGAAGGTTGGTTGCAGTTTGTTAGTTGTGCTCAGAGAAAAAAACAAGAAGAAATTCGATTCTGAGATAAATCTTTATATCTCTCCCCTCTACCCTTCTTTCTCTATCTAGTGATAGGGGTGAAACTGGGTGAATAAGGAGTGGGATAAAATAACCCACAAAGTAGCAAAGATCATCCATCTACCAGAAATGAAGAAACAAGAAAGAAATTAGATTCAGAGATATCTCTCCCTTTCTTTCCCTCCTAACTAGAGATAAGGGGTGAAACTGGGGGAGGGGTGGATAAAGGATGGGAAACAGAAGAATCCACAAAGCAACAAAGTTCAGCTTCATGTCATCATATAGGCTAACAACATTTATTCCCAGTGGGGACCCTTACTTTAGTGTGTAAATACTTGTGGGAAATTTCAGCGTTTCATAGCAGTCAAAATGATCAGCACCCCTCTTTTCCTCTGCCGAGGTGCTGTTCTTATGTCCAAGCCTCACTGTTTCTGCTGGAATATTATTATTTACTTTATGGTGTTTTCCCCTCTTTTTTTTTATTTTGCTTTCTCTATTCTTGTAAGGGACTAAAGAACATTCAAAGTAACATTCCCTCCAACATGCTTTCCTTTTCAAAAATTTTATCATTTACAAAAAATAAACAGCTAATTTGGATTTGAAGAGTGTCCTATGTATCATGACAAGCAGATTAAGAACAAGGTACATGCCTGCTAGTGATCCTTCTTTATGGACATGTTCTTACAACACTGATGCTATCTCAAGACATAAAGACAATTTCTTCTATTCAGCCTGATTTAAGAAGTTATACAACTGGGAAATCTTTGGGGATAGGGATTTTTAAAATGTTGTAGTCTATATAATTTATTACATGAATTATATTTATAGTTCTTCATGCAAAACTTTGATGCTAGTAGTTTACCATTAAATAAGAATTGCCTTTAAAAAAAATGCAGGGCATCAAGTGTGGGATGGGGTTGCCATCCCACAGTCAAAAATGCTGACCCATATTGTTCCTGTCTGAAAGAACTGCAGGGACAAAAATGGAGAGGAGCCTGAGAAAAAAAGAGGTCCAGTGACAGGCACAAATTGGGATCCAGCTCAAGGGCCTGACACTATTACTGAGGCTATAGAGCGCTCACAAAAAAGGGACCTAGCATGACTGCCCTCTGAAAGACCAAACAAGCAGCTGAAAGAGTCAGATGCAGATATGTGCACCCAACCAATAAACAGAAGCAGCTGACCCCTGTTGTGGATTTAGAGAAAAGCTGGAAGAAGATGAGGAGGGATACCCTGTAGGAGGACCAGCAGTCTCAACTAACCTGGACCCCAGAGGTCTCTCAAACACTGTACCACAAAACAAGCAGCATACACCAGCTGATAGGAGGTCCTCAACACACATACAGCAGAGGACTGCCGGGTCTGGACTCAGTCAGAAAAGATACACTTAACCCTCAAGAGACTGGAGGCCCCAGAGAGTGGGGAGGTCTGGTGTGGCAGGAGAGTGGCGGGTGAGGAGATCCTCGTGGACATGGGGGTAGGAAGATGTATGAGATGTGCAACAGTCAGAGGGTAGATGGGGAGGGGGATAAATTTTCGATTGTAAAAAAAGATTAAATAAAATTTTTAAAATTGCAGCTCTTGAAGAAAAATTAACAATGAGAACCTCAAATGCTGATGACTTACCACAAATCAGACACCATGTTAAGCATTTTGTAATTTAATTCAGTTCTTATAAAAACCTATGAGGAGGCTATTATTATCATTTCTCTCATTTAAGAGTAAGAAAACAGACTCTTTGCAATTCATGAGCTGCTCTTTAATTTCAGTATTGAAATCACTCAAATCTCAGTGATTAATACAAGAGAAATTTCATTTCTCAGTTATATCATATGCTCACTGTGGGCTACCACGGGTGGGGCTCTGTCCACACAGCTACATGGGGACTCAGGGACTCACAACTGATGGAAGCAAATAAAAATGAACAGTGCCCAGGCTTGGCAGTCTAGGAGCAAGAGACCTAGGTCATCAGACACTATCAGTCAGAGGGTCTTGGGAAGAAACAAAAGGCAAGCTAAGAAGGGTTTTATAAGGAAGTTATTTATAAAAGTATGGCAAGAGTACAGGGAAACTAGAAGGAAGAACAGTACTTGAGGCTGAAAAACCAGGGTACTTTCATCCACAGGACTGAAGGCTTCAGGGCAAGGAACAGTTACCAGACACTGGAGTTGAAGGAACTAGGCCAACTGATAGGAGGTGTGAACTAGGCCAACTGATTGGAGGTGTAACTTCTGATGAAGTGGTACAACTGGTCTGCAGGATTCCTATATCTGCAACCCCCTTCCAGTGGCATTCGCTATAAATAAATCTAATAGGAAAGCAGAAAGCAAAGGAACCTATGTAAGTCAGACTTCTGGGGCCAAAAAAGAAGAAAAGGTGGCAGGTAAATATGATGAGCAAGCAGAAAGTATGCAACAGTCATCAACTGTTGAAGAATTCAACACACAGCAAAGTCCAAAGATTTGGTAGGCTGGTTACTTTTTTCATACCAGTGACCTGAAAAGCAAAACTTAACGAAGGAAGGGTTTATTTTGGCTCGTGGTTTGTTGGAATATAGTACATCATTACTGTGAAGGTATGGTACCAAGAGCATGAGGTGGCTGTATTGTGTCTACAATTAGAAAGAAAGGTGAAATAAATGCTGATATTAGCTGACTTTGCCTCTTTTCCCTGACTAATCAACCAGTCAAAACCAAGGGAGCATTTGTGCAGCTCAATCCAAAGGATGGTCCCAACGACTGCGGCTGCCAGGGATCCATCCCACAATCAGTCACCAAACATAGACACTATATCATATGCCAGCAAGATGGTGCTGAAAGGGCCCGGATATAGCGGCCTCGGGGGAAAACATACCAATCCCTGGCAAACATGGAGGCTGAAGCTCACGGTCAGCTATTAGATGGAACACAGGGTTCCCAAGGAAGAAGGAGCTAGAGAAAGTACCCAAGGAGCTAAAGGGGTCTTCAACCCTATAGGTGGAAGAATAACCATGAACTAACTAGTACCCCCTGGGCTCGTGTCTCTAGCTGCATATATAGAAGAGGATGGCCTAGTTGGCCATCAGTGGGAAGAGAGGNAAAAAAAAAAAAAAAAAAAAAAAAAAAAAAAAAAAAAAACCTCCAGCCAATGGAGTAGTAAGTAGCACCCACATTCAGAGCATGTCTTTTTTTTTTTTTTCTACTTTTATTAGATATTTTCTTCATTTACATTTCAAGTGTTATCCAGCTAGTTCCCTATATCCTCCCCCCTCCCGGCCCTGCTCCCCTACCCACCCCTTGGCCCCTGCGTTCCCCTGTATTGGGGCATATAAAGTCTGCATAACCTAGGGGCCTCTCTTCCCACTGATGGCCAACTAGGCCATCCTCTTCTATATATGCAGCTAGAGACGTGAGAGCATGTCTTTTTTTAATTAGAGATTTTCTTTATTTACATTTCAAATGTTATCCCCTTTCCTGATTTCCCCTCCTAAAACCCCCTATCCCTCCCCCCCCTCCCTGCTCACCCACCCACCCACACCCACTTTCTGGCCCTGGCATTCCCCTACACTCTGGCATAGAAGCTTCACAGGACCAAGGGCCTCTCCTCCCAATGGTGACAGACTAGGCCATCCTCAGGGCATGTCTTAACCCCCTCCATTAATGTCCTCATAGGCTTATTCAAAAATATTCCTTATTAATGTCCTAGTGTTTCTTAAACCAATCAAATGAACAGTTAAAAGTAATCATCACATTTAACAAAGTGGTGGATTATACAATATAACTTCAAAACCTTTTCTGACTTTAGAACATGGTTTGCCTAAATACTATAATTAACAGTAAAAATAATACATATTTGATTGCACATTTTTAGATTTGAAAGCATATCTAATAACAATAACAATAGATAGTTACATAGAACTGGTATGAATCTTAATTCTTCTTTATTCCTGCTATTACTTTATAAGGCACTCTGTGGTGCTTGTCCTTAGCAAGTCTATGTCTGACCACAGTGAGGAAATATCCACAGCACACAGCAGCATCCAAAAGAGGATAGTATAGAGATAACAATAGTGAGAAAGTTGCCTCTAAAGGAAGAGATTTGCCCTGGTTTAGGTGTAACTTAAATAAATGTTCCCCACACTTTCATTTAAAAAGGGTTAGTCCCCTATGTGTCAGCATTAGAAGATGCTGAGGATCACTGACATGTAGGGCTTCAAATCATGTTGTGGGGGATCCTAGTCTCTCTTTGTTTCTGAAATAAGAAGCTCTTTTATCGTTCTGTCAGTTAATACCATTCCATACTAGAATTTGTGCTAGATGGCTTAGGAACAAAAAAGCAATCTGATCTAGTCCCCTTAACACCAAGTCCATAATGCTCAATGGTCCATAATCATTAGGTGGGCATTTATCAAAAGAGTGCTTACAGTTGTAATTATACATATTTTGCTGCTCAAAAGCATCTCAGTGGCTCTCAAGAGAGTCGTTCTCAAGACTGTAACTATCCAAAGAATAAGACCTCAGAAGACTCCATAGGAGAGCAGATTCCCAAATCTTACCATTAAACAGCTAGATGTAGTAGTTCACACCTGTAATCCACCATTCAGAAGGGCAAAGCAGCAATGAGGTCAGCATGTACTTCGCAGTGAGCTCTAAACCATGCTGAGCTACAATGAGACCCTGTCTCCAAAAAGCAAACAAGCAAGCGAGTGTACCTAGTCTAGTCCCAATTATACCCAGCAATGATTGGAACTCTGATGTCTGTGATTCTCCACTCCCACACTCCCACTTAGTCATTTATTAAGTGCTCCACTTGGGAGAATTTTAAAGTCAGTAATTTTGGAATTTACATACCTAAACTATATTATTATTAGTTATTTGGACCTATACTAGTTTTGTATAGATAAAAGCTCTGACATGAGGGTTACAATAATAGCAGCAGGCTAAGGAATAACTTCAAGGCCATTTTTGTTGATACCACCAAGTCTTCACTTGGGCTTGTGCAGATGCCTAGTCTTCCCTATATCACACTGGTACTGCCATTTTCTTTTTTTTTTATTAGATATTTTCTTCATTTACATTTCGAATGCTATCCCGAAAGTCCTCTATACCCTCCCGTTGCCCTGCTCCCCTACCCACCCACTTCCACTCCTTGGCCCTGGTATTTGCCTGTACTGGGGCATATAGAGTTTGCAAGACCTAGGGACCTCTCTTTCCAATGATGGCCGAGTAGGCCATCTTTTGCTACATATACAGCTAGAGACAGGAGCTCTGGTGGTACTGGTTAGTTCATATTGTTGCTCCACCTATAGGATTGCAGACGCCTTCAGCTCCTTGGATACTTTCTCTAGCTTTTCCATTGGTGGCCCTGTGTTCCATCCTATAGATGACTATGAGCATCTACTTCTGTATTTGCCAGGCACTAGCATGGCCTCAGAAGAGACAACTATATCAGGGGCCTTTCAGCAAAATTTTGTTGGCATAAGCACTAGTGTCTGTGTTTGGTGGCTGATTATGGGATGGACCTCTGCGTGGGGCAGTCTCTGGATGGTCCATCCTTTCATCTTAGCTCCAAACTTTGTCTCTGCAACTCCTTCCATGGGTATTTTATTTCCTATTCAAGGGAGGAATGAAGTATCCACATGTTGCTCTTCCTTCTTATTGAGTTTCTTGTGTTTTGCAAATTGTATCTTGGGTATTCTAGGTTTCTGGGCTACTATCCACTTATCAGTGAGTGCATATCAAGTGACTTCTTTTGTGAATGGGTTACCTCACTAAGGATTATATCATCCAGATACATCCATTTGCCTAAGAATTTCATAAATTCAATGTTTTTAATAGCAGAATAGTACTCCATGTGTAAATGTACCACATTTTCTGTATCCATTCCTCTGTTGAAGGACATCTGGGTTCTTTCCAGCTTCTGGCTATTATAAATAGGGCTGCTATGAACATTGTGGAGCATGTGTCCTTATTACCAGTTGTAACATCTTCTGGGTATATGCCCAGGAGAGGTATTGCTGGCTCTTCCAATAGTACTATGTCCAGTTTTCTGAGGAACCACCAGACTGATTTCCAGAGTGGTTGTACAAGCTTGCATTCCCACCAGCAATGGAGGAGTGTTCTTCTTTCTCCACATCCTCACCAGCATCTGCTGTCACCTGAATTTTTTATCTTAGCCATTCTGACTGGTGTGAGGTGGAATCTCAGGGTTGTTTTGATTTGCATGTCCCTGATGATTAAGGATGTTGAACTGTTTTCAGGTGCTTCTCAGCCCTTCGCTATTCCTCAGTTGAGAATTCTTTGTTTAGCTCTGTACCCCATTTTTAATGGGGTTATTTGAACTTCTGGAGTTCAGCTTCTTGAGCTCTTTGTATACATTGGATATTAGTCCCCTATCAGATTTAGGATTGGTATAAATTCTTTCCCAATCTGTTGGTGGCTTTTTTTGTCTTATTGACAGTATCTTTTGCCCTACAGAAGCTTTGCAATTTTATGATGTTTCATTTGTTGATTCTTGATCTTACAGCACAGGCCATTGCTGTTTTGTTTAGGAATTTTTCCTCTGTGCCCATATCTTCGAGGCTTCTCCCCACTTTCTCCTCTATAAGTTTCAGTGTCTCTGGTTTTATGTGGAGTTCCTTAAACATTTAGACTTGACCTTAGTACAAGGAGATAAGAATAGATCAATTCACATTCTTCTACATGATAACCGCCTGTTGTGCCAGCACTATTTGTTGAAAATGCTACCTTTTTTCCACTGGATGGTTTTAGCTCCTTTGACAAAGATCAAGTAACCATAGGTGTGTGGGTTCATTTCCTGGTCTTCAATTCTATTCCATTGATCTACCTGTCTGTCACTGTACCAGTACCATGCAGTTTTTATCACAATTGCTCTGTAGTACCATTTTCTGATCATGTGCTGTATGAAGACCCATGAAGATTGATTACACATGTGCTTAGACCACTGATTACTTCACCTCCAGCCACATTTCTCCATGTCTTAAATCACCCTGCTTCATCATCCTATAAACAACCCTGTCCCACTTCTCAGGAAAGAGGATTTGAGACTTGGTCCTCTCACCTCCACCCCTAGCTATTCAGTGAATGACTTTGTTTTGCAAAATATATAGGTCAAGGAATTGATTCAACCACTTCACTGAAAGCAAAATGGGCCCTGTGTTTTGTTGTTGTGTTATTTTGTTGTGTTTTGTTTTAGTTCCACCCTCTAACTCTACACTTGAGTTTCAATCTCTTTTATGGCCCAAGTTTTCAAGCAGCAGATTTTTAGGAGACTAGTAAAACATGTACAACATCCTTCATTCAGAAGCTATCCATTAAAAAACGGTTAAAGTTAGTGTCCTAATGTATAACAAGTTTAAGTTTCTAATTTTCTACAACTTTTATTTACATAGAAATCTCACTACACCAATCTTCAGAGGCCAAATAAAAACGATGTAGCATGGCAATGTCACAACAAACACAAACATAAAATGAAACAAGCAGGTATATAGATAGTCTTAAAAAATGGGTCTTTTGACCCTTCACAATAGTCACTAATAGTATAAAATATCTTGGTGTGACTCTTACGAAGGAAGTGAAAGATTTGTATGACAAGAACTTCAAGTCTCTGAAGAAAGAAATTGAGGAAGATCTCAGAAGATGGAAGGATCTCCCACGCTCATGGATTGGCAGAATCAATATAGTAAAAATGGCTATCGTGCCAAAAGCTATCTACAGATTCAATGCAATCCCCATCAAAATTCCAACTCAATTCTTCAAGGATATAGAAAAGACAATTAGCAAGTTCATCTGGAATAACAAAAAACCGAGACTAGCTAAAACTCTTCTCAACAATAAAAGAACCTCTGGTGGAATCACCATGCCTGACCTCAAGCTGTACTACAGAGCAATCGTAACAAAAACTGCATGGTACTNGGCCTAGTTGGCCATCAGTGGGAAGAGAGGCCCCTTGGTTATGCAGACTTTATATGCCCCAATACAGGGGAACGCCGGGGCCAAGGGGTGGGAGCGGGTGGGTAGGGGAGCAGGGCCGGGAGGGGGGAGGATATAGGGAACTTTCTGGATAACACTTGAAATGTAAATGAAGAAAATATCTAATAAAAGTTGGAAAAAATGGGTCTTTTATCCAATTAAGTGAAGCATAACTTATGCAATATTGTTCAGAAAACAGTATTTGCTATCTTTATCACACTCGCCTATTATTTTGTTATAGTGTTAATAATATGAAAATAATAAAGCCATATGCAATCATAAATAGTAATATATGTTTAGACAGCTTAAACACCTTTCTCAGGCTTATGAAGAATCTATTTCTCAATAGATTCTCCTCAACCTAGTCATGGGCAGATTAGCATTTAAATAAAGCTACCTTTCAGGGTATTTTTTAGAAACATGCTTGAGTAGTGAGAATCTATTATTTGCTTTTTAAATAAACATGAGGAAAGCAGAACTCCATGTCTGAGTCAGATGTGCACAGAGGCCAACATAATCAGCAAATGTTATGCTCAGTGCTTTGCATGTGTGGCTGCATTTAATTCTCAAAGGAGCCTTAGAAACAGGAAACATTACTTCTACTTAATATATGAGAATGCTGATGGGAGAAGGGAAAGTGGGCCCAAGCCCAGTGACTGGCCTAACTAGATCTTAACCCAAAGGCGCCAACACTCCATATCTCTCACCTTCTTTTCACAAGTTGCCTCAAACAGCCAATCCTTCAATACTAATTTAGAGTTTCTATGATAATATATGGAGGCAAGAAACGTTACTGTATCTTGGAAGATTGAGATTCTTCAGAACTACACAACTGTCTAGCACTATGTTGTTCATTGTGGTGACCACTAGTTATATGTAGCCACTTAATTTAAATTGTGTAATATTAAATGAAATCTAAAGCTTAGTCCTTCAGTTTGCAGTCGCCAACATTTCAAATGCTCAGTAGCAGCACATGACTAAACTGAGTAGACTATATAACATTCTTTGCAGAAAGATCTATGAAATCACACTAATCTAGGGGACCTCCAAGAGGCATGGTCAAGTGGGAACTATCACTAAGATTATTACTGTTTGGAATGTTAGCATTTTACACATCAAGAAAAAATTTATACCTCCACTGTTAGGACAGGACCAACCCTTTCTTCATAAATTATATATGTACAGTCAGTTAACCCCCACTATTTTAAGAAAATCAGTTCCAAGAACTTCCTCACATGGATACCAAAATCTACAGATGCTGAAATCCCTTATATAAAACCATATATGTATTTGTACCCTGTTGCATTTAAAAGCATATCTAAATTGTCTGTAATTGTTAATACAAGGTAAGTGCTATGTAACCAGTTGTTACACTACATAAGCTAAGGAGTAAAACAAGAAAAAATGGCATTACATGTTCAGTACATGTATAATTGGTTTGTTGTTGTTGTTGTTGTTTATTTTGAGATTACAACTTAATTACAATATTTCTCCCTTCCCTTTCCTCCTTCCAAATATCCCTCCCTACTTTCCTTCAAAATCATGGCCTCTTTTTCCATATCCCTGAAAATATGCATACAAATAACCTTATATGGGCCCACAACATTATATTTATGAATCTATATGTATGCATAAATACATATATGCATGTGCAGTTTATGAAAACTACACTTGATTTGCAGTTAATTGAATCCATAGACATGGAGAACAGACTTGTAATAGTTGACATTAGAGAAGGCAATAGTTGATACTTTGGGAGGGAACTTTAAAATTTTATATATATGGGTATCCATATACCCATTGCAATACCCATATTGCAGGAGATCCCAGCATGAAGATCTTCTGAAATTAGAGTTACAGATGGTTGTGAAACACCATCTGAGTACTGGGAATCAAACCTGGGTCTTCAGCATGAGCAGCAGGTGCTCTTAAGTGCTGAGTCATCTCCCCAGCCCCCTGCTCTGCTTTAGACATTCTAACTTGGAGTTAAGCTTATCTTGCTTGTTTTTGATGTTCCAGGGAGAAAAGCTATACATTACTTCCACTTTTAGGAACTAGTTCATCTAACACTTGAAAACTACAAAATAAGAGACATAAAAATTCCATCACAATATGGTAGTCATGAAAGAACTCTACTCAACTGTTTCTATTAAGGAAAATCATTATTCAAAGCAAAGGGCACCCTTCCTAAAGGAATGTGAGAGCACATTGTTGAAAAAGAACATATCCACATTGGGTTCACATTAGTCATTCTAAAGGGAATGGCAAGAGGGAAATGCAAGTAGAGAGAACTCAAGTGTTCTTAAACAGAAGACTCAAGAAGCAAAATGTGAAATAGTTTTCAATCTTAAAAGGAAGGAAATCATGGCATACACTGTGCCATAGATGGATTGATGCTTGCAGGATGCTAATTAAAATGAGTCAGTGACAAGACAAATACCCTTTTGTACAATTGGTTTTTGTATAATTGGTGAAATTAAGATTTCACAAGGAAATTATAGTAGTCAAATTTATAGAGGGAAAAGGAGAATAGTCATTGGTTGCCAGAAACTGGATAGAAAGGCAAAAAGAAAGTTGTTGCTATATGAGTTTAGAGAGTTTCCATTGTAAATGATGAAAAAGTTCAAGAAATTAGTTGCTGAACAAGGCAATACTTAACACTACTGAACCATATGTTCAGGAATTAGGATGCTACATTGTATGCTATTTTCCCAAAATAAAAACAATAAGGAGGTACAGTTTCTTCTCTATTGCTATAATACACAAATGACCAGGGCAACTTATAGAAGGAAGGGTTTATTAGGGAGTAAAGTTCCAGAGTGATAAGAGCCCATCACAATTATAGCTTCCCCAAAAGGCAGCAAATACTGGGTATGGTGGCTAGAGCAAACTGAAAGCTCCCATTTAAACCACAAGCTCAGAGAATGAACTAACAATGACATGAGGCTTTTAAATTTTGACATCCTACCTCCAGTGATATACTTCCTCAAACAAGGCCACATCTCCTAAGCTTTTCCAAACAGCACCACCAAGTGGGGACTACAAAGCACATATTGAAGGAGTTACAGAGATCATGTGTGAAGCTGAATCCAAAGGATGGACCCAATGACTGCGGCTGCCAGGGATCCATCCCACAATCAGCCACCAAACATAGACACTATAGCATATGGCAGCAAGATAGTGCTGAAAGGGCCCTGATATAGCTGTCTCGGGGGAAACTATACCAATGCCTGGCAAACATGGAGGTGGAAGCTCACAGTCAGCTATTAGATGGAACACAGGGTTCCCAAGGAAGGAGCTAGAGAAAGTACCCAAGGAGCTGAAGGGGTCTTCAACCCTATAGGTGGAAGAATAACATGAATTAACTAGTACCCCCTGAGCTCATGTCTCTAGCTGCATATATAGAAGAGGATGGCCTAGTTGGCCATCATTGGGAAGAGAGGCCCCTTGGTCATGCAGACTTTATATGCCCCAGTACAGGGGAACGCCAGGGCCAGGATGTGGGAGTGGGTGGGTAGGGGAGCAGGGCCGGGAGGGGGGAGGGTATAGGGAACTTTCTGTATAACACTTGAAATGTAAATGAAGAAAATATCAAATAAAAGTTGGGGAAAAAAAGACTGTAGGAAACATCTTATTCAAACGACCAGAGAAAAGTAAATACATATTTCTCTTAGAAGCCTAAGTCTGTTAAGTCTAACTACTATTGCATTCCTCCATATGTTAATACCACAGTCTTTCTACTGCAACAAAAGTCAATGGCTGCTCTGAAATTGATAAGATTTAAATATTATAGTAACATAATGATCAAACCAAATGTCCAATTACCTGGGTCAGTGGCAGAAATAATTGCTCCAAAAAAGAGACAATCTGTGTAGTAAAACTTATCAGAGAGCTGGCCCACAATCTTCATGAGTTTCACCACTCCATACATAAGATTTCTGTAAGATGGTAGATAAACGGTGTCAGGGAAAAAATCTTGCACACATATAAACAGAGTACTAGAGTGCTATTAGAACATTATACTTTAAGGGAGATTCAAGAAAGCAATAGGCAACTTTGATGATTGGACACTTACTAGGAACCTAGGCAAATAGGACTTTGGCACCAAGGACTAGTTTGTAGTTTATTATTATCTTGCAGAAGCATCTGAATATTTCTTTGGCTATTGTTGATTTTTGTATGTGCATGGAGGTGGGGCACTAAGACAGTCTCATGTAGACTAATTGGGGCATGACTCACCAAGTGGCAGAGGATGACCCTCAACTTCTGATACACTCAAGAATATTTCTGAGCCAGGCAGTGGTGGCACACACCTTTAATCCCAACACTTGGGAGACAGAGGCAGGCGGATTTCTGAGTTCAAGGTCAGCCTGGTCTACAAAGTCAGGACATCCAGGGCTACACAGAGAAACCCTCTCTCGAAAAAAAACAATAATAACAACAACAACAACAACAAAAAGAATATCTCTGAACTCCTGATTCTTTTGCCTCTGCCTTCCAAGTACTGGAATTACAGGTGCAAACCACCACCACCCAAGGCTTTGTGCATGTTAGGTAAACTGCACCAACTGACTTACCTTCCCAACCCCTGACTATTTATTAAAATGTTTCTTAAAAGTTCTTTTTATTATCAACTATAGAAACTGCGAAGTATGGTCTTTGATGAGTCATAAAGTTAAAGATCTTAAGCAACCTGGTGATAGAGGAAAATGGAATACAAAGCCTGAAATAATAAATCACTATAAATATAGAATTATATGAAAGTTTATCTCGAGTCATAGAAATTAGGGGGCCGAGTGAAGCTGGAGAAAATGATATTGCTGCTCTCTACATCAAAAAGCAGTGCAAAGAATGTAAAGATAGAACCTTCTTGAAATGTCCTAGTAGACCACCAGTGTCCCCACAGATATACCTGGACTTTTGCTCTGTTTTGGTGAGGCAGGCTAAGTGTAGCTATTCTTATATTGGGCAGAATGTGACAAGGCCTAACAAGATCCACCATGTTCAATATTTCAGATTGACTGGAGCAAACTTCCTATGTGGCAAATTATAACTGGAAACAGCAATAAGTGTTGAAAAATATCCTACCATTTATTATACATGCATGTATGTATCTGTGTGCATGATGCATGTATGCATCAACAATAACAGCAGCTTTAAGGGTTAAAAGAATAAAAATAAAATAGAATTAATTCACTGTATACTATAGCCAACCATTCAATGAAATTTGTAAAGGTAAGGACCATGTCATAGTCGACACTATGTCTTTACTGACTAGAACAGTGGAATGGCTAAGCTAGGGATGAAAGAATTGTTTGCAGTGCAGAATGGAATCCTTATGAGAAGAACTAGATAGAACTTAATATTTTCTTAGTGTGTGCAAGGTATTTCTCCAATCAGCTCAACTTCAGTCCATGGCAGCTCTGTAGAACAGATCTGATTTGTTCCTTGCTGCTTATCAAAGGCTTCTTGCATGTTCATACATTTCAAATATTTCCTGAAAGCAGACTTCCTTCTCCATTTCTTTTTACTAAAATCCTTGATCTAAGTGGCAGATTTCCCTCTGGCAGCCTCATACAAATCTTGTCTCCTATCATCATTAATGCATGCTGGGGAAACTGGTGTTCTTCAGTGATCTGTCACCTCATTAAAGACAAACTCCAAGACCTTCCTTTTAAAGAATAGGATAGAAGATCCATGCCTTTATCTACAGCTTTCCAACTAATTTTTAAAAGTTCTTCCTACATTCAGATTTGCTAGTGCATTTTTAAAACCTAATATCACCTTTCTATTGCACGATCCCATCTAAACTCCTATGTGACATTTAGTCATCAAATCTGGTTTCCTTTTGGTTGTGAAAGTTTCTCAGCCACTGCTTGTTTCTGATGACCTTTGTAATTTTGAGCAATGCTGGTCAGAAAGTTTACAGAGTGCTTTTTGTCTGGCTTTTTCTCCAGACAGAGGTGATGATGTATTTGCAGTAGATGATAAGGGAGGTAAAGTGCCCTTCTCATCACAAATCTCAAGGATATGTAATAAAGACATGGCTTGTAATGTCTTCCATGTTCTCACCTTTTAAGGTACTCTCTTCTTTCTATACTTTCTATACCATATTCTTTATAAGAAGCTACAACATATAGTCTACACTCAAAGCTAGGGTAGAATGAAGATCTGGAGTTGGTAGGACTAAGTTCTACCTCTTTGAAGGGAATATATCCATAACACTTATCTACAATTTGGCACATGAAATGTGGCTCTTCTCATTTGTTTCTTCATAAAATCATGTATTCTTCTCTATCTATAGGTTCAGGAATACTTATTATATACTCTATATGATGATCTAATATAGAGATATTTATTTTGTTGTATTTCAACCACCGATGGGCTCTGGGTATCGTAAGAATTTCCAGGTTGGATTTTGAGTTCCTGTGGCATGCCTTGTAGCCTTATTGCTGTCTTTTGAGCATTTGCTTACTCTTTGGTATTAAAAGATGCTCAATGTTCATGTAAAGTTTCTATTCCAGCCCTAGAGTAAGAGACAACTGGTTCTTTTTATCAGGGAATTTTATAGGAAATTATGATACTATTATACTAATTTTAGTTCATTTTAATTATTCTTAATTTAAATTTAATGCCCACGTGTACTAACTACCATACTGGACAGGAAAACTCTCTATCCAAACTGCCATCCTCAAACAACATTAAGAAGCTGCTTTGTGGGCTGGCAACATGGCTCAGTGGTTAAGAGCACTGACTGTTCTTCCGAAGGTCCTGAGTTCAAATCCCAGCAACCACATGGTGGCTCACAACCACCCATAATGAGATCTGACACCCTCTTCTGAAGCATCTGAAAACAGCTACAGTGTGTACTAATGAATAATAATAAATAAATCTTTAAAAAAGAAAAAAAAAGAAGCTGCTTTGTACATGATGCTGATGAATCTTATTCCTTTGGGTAATTTGTTAGACTGGGTACACAACCAAGAGTTACTTACCCAATAATGAAGCAAGAAACAGCAGTCCCCAAGAAAGCATAGGCCAGAATCGACCCAAGATTTCTGAAAAAGTGTCTCTGAATGAAACAAAAATTTAGGGATTATAGTAATTCTTGACAGAAAGCCAAAAAACAAAAATCAAACATACATATAAAAACTTCACATTAAAAGCCTCTACCCTGTATCTACATCTAGTAATTTCAGATAAAACAATTCTGGCTAATATCAAGAAGTATTAAGTGTATGTGTATGCACACATGTATATAAGTACACCAACTATTTTTTTGAGACTGGACAAAGACCAGCTTATTCCATAATCCTGCTAGTTCTAGTGGGATCTTAGAAGATCACTAGAGATGTAAGTCTGAAACAAATAAATGAGAAATTATCTTCAGAAAAGAATTCTACTTAATTTGATAGTGGAAAACAGACTCCTAAATATATGCTTATGGGACATAAGATATCTCATTATATCTTCTTATATCATCTGTTTTACTCTTTGGAGCCTGAAAAAAATGGACAATAGAGATGGGAATGAAAAAGTGAAAATGGTAGTGAGTTCAGTTCAAGATGGTAATGTTTGTATAGTAAAAAAAAAAACTAAAACCAATGTTAAGATGTAGAGATCATTCAAAAGGAGAGTGTAATATTCCTTTGATGGGTCTGCATATTCAAAAGTTACCTTCAAAATGAACACAACAAATACATGTGCACATACATTCACATGTTACAAGTCATCAGGTCCATGGAGTCTTCTGATGGAGGGAGGGTTATAACGTGCGCTTAAGAGCTTTCATATTGCAGCTCCATTTTTTAAAAATTTCATTTAGAAACCTCAATACATTTTCTCACAGGAGCTACACTTAAAGAAGCAAGAGTTCTCCTTTCTCTTCATTCTTAATAGCATTTTTATTAGATATTTTCTTTATTTACATTTCAAATGTTATCCCCTTTCCTAGTTTCCTCTCCGAAAATCCCCTATACCCTCCCCCTCCTCCTCCTCCCCAACGCACCCACTCCCAATCCTGGTCCTTGCATTAACCTATACTGGGGCATAGAACCTTCACAAGACCAAGGGCCTCTCCTCCCATTGATGACCGACTAGGCCATCCTCTGCTACATATGCAGCAAGACACAGGAGTCCCATTATGTGTTTTCTTTGATTGGTGGTTTAGTCCCTGAGAGCTCTGGGGGTACTGGTTAGTTCATCCTGTTGTTCCTCCTATAGGGCTGCAAAACCCTTCAGCTCCTTGGGTACTTTCTCTAGCTCCTTCATTGGGGACCCTGTGCTTTGTCCAATGGATGACTGTGAGCATCCACTTCTGTATTAGTCAGACACTGGCAGAGCCTCTCAGGAGACAGCTATATCAGGCTCTTGTCAGCAAGCTCTTGTTGGCATCTGCCATAGTGTCTGGATTCAGTGGTTGTTTATGGGATGGGTCCCCAGGTGGGGCAGTCTCTGGATGGTCATTCCTTCAGTCTCTATTCTGAACTTTTTCTCTGTAACTCCTTCCATGGGCATTTTGTTCCCCTTTCTAAGAAGGAATGAAGTATCCACACTTTGGTCTTCCTTCTTCTTGAGTTTTATATGTTTTGCAAATACTCATAATTATGATTATAGGAAAAAATGGTATGCCATATGACAGTGTTTACTATAGAAATATACACAATAACTATCCTAGAGAATCACCTAAAATTTCCAGTGATGGATGAGAGTATAAAAAGTATATGGTATAGATTCACAGTAGAATATTACTCAGCCTGAAAAACAAAATAAATTCTGCCTTTATGGTAACATTGAAAGAGGTGGACCAGGTCACTATGTTAAGTGTAATAAGCCAGGCACAGAAAGAAAAATGTCACATGTTCTAATTTTTGGAAACTAAGAAGTCAGTCTTATAGAATGATTGGAAATGTGGTTGGTCACTAGATACTATAATAACCAATCATAAAATTAGAAGTTATAGAAATAAAACTGAGGAGATGGAAGGGTCCTTTCTTCTATAGCACAGTGGGATAAATACTACTAGCAACAATCTATGATGTAACAATCTATGATCTACTGTAAAATAACTATGAAGGGTGAATGCAAACAACACAAAGAACTCATTAACAAAGAACTAGTGATTTTATTCATTCATATATATATATATATATATATATATATATATATATATATGGAACCCATAAATACCCAAAGTGGTTTATTTTAATAAAAATAAATGAACCAAAAAAATCTTTCAGCAAAACACAAAATTCCTATTTAAAATTCAGAACTTCTTAATAAAAATAGACAAGTAAAATCCTCCAAACACCCTAATTAAACCAGAACCATCAAAACTTTAGCCATAATTTTTAAAGATAGCAAAGACCCAGTATGCCAGCATCACACTATATGAGCAAAGGGCTACAGTTGTCCTTTGCTCTCTATCTCAGACAGTCCAAAACCCTGTTATCTTTCCACAATGTTTGTTCCTCTGAGACTCAGATGTCAAAAGATGTCAAAAGAACATTTACTGCTCAGAAGAATCTTTAAAGGTCATGTCATCCCAACAGTCACCAAATGAAGGTTCTGCCTGTCAGATAATGAACATATTATACTTGATTCTGTCTTGAATCTTTTTTAATGCTATTGTATTTATAAATCAAGATTTGAGGGGTGTCAGATTTCAAAAATATTAACAACTATGATTCCAATAAAACTTCCATTAAAGAAGCTGACAAGATGGCTCATTAGGTTATGGCACTTGCCATCAACCCTGATGACCTGAGTTTGATCTCTGAGACCTGCACTGCAGAGAGAGAACTGGCCACAGCCCACCCCGCCCCTGCTCAGGTTGTCTTCTGACTTCTTGAACATTCTGGCATGCATGCATTCACATACACAGGCACCCAAAATAAATAAAGTTATAATGATTTTTTTAAGTTCCATTAAGAACTTATATGAGGTAACACTAGAACCAATGGCATTTAGGTGACATATCCAGATAGAAATTGCAATCTCAGATGCACTTGTGCTGGGACTCAGTTCAGAACATGATTCAAGAACCATGTGTTAGAAGAATTCTGAGAGCTTGTAAGAAAACTCCAAGAAAACAGAACAAGAGTCTTGTGACCTCTGCTCCTTCTAAACAATTGTTTGTTTTTGAAATGTGCTTTTGTTATTTGTGTGGCAAATAGGGTTTACTTCAAATTAACCATTATCTTAAATGTTTCCAATCATGGCCTGTCCTTGAGTTTGTATATACCTTGAAGTCACGTGAACTTTAATCATGTGACATTGCTTAGCAGTCTAAGTTAGGGTTATTATTGCTGTGATGAAACACCATGCCAAAGCAACTAGGAGAGTAAAGGATTTATTTTGCTCACAGCTCCACATAATAGTTCATCATCAAAAGCAGTGAGGGGCCGGGTGTGGTGGTGCACGCCTTTAATCCCAGCACTCAGGAGGCAGAGGCAGGCGGATTTCTGAGTTCGAGGACAGCCTGGTCTACAGAGTGAGTTCCAGGACAGCCAGGGCTACACAGAGAAACCCTGTCTCAAAAAAGCAGTGAGGGTAGGAACTCAAACAGGGAAGGAACCTGAAGACAGGAGCTGTTGTAGAGGCCATGGAGGTTTGCTGCTTTCTGGTTTGCTCCTCAAATCTTGCTCAACCTGCTTTCTTATAGTGCCCAGGACCACCAGCCCAGGGATGGTATCACCCACAATGGTCTGGGCCCTTCCCTGCATCAATCACTAATTAAGAAAATGATTTCCAGCTGGATTTTATGGAGGCATTTTCTTAATTGTGCTTCCTTCCTTTCAGATAAGTAGATTGTGTTAAGTTGACATAAAAGTAGCCACCACATTAACCCCCAGAATAGAAATTGTCTGATACTCTAAATAAAATTGGCTAGTGCATGAAACTAGTATCCCTCATTTTTAGGCTCCATTCTCTTGAGTTCACAGCACCAACAAGAATGATGAAACTAGGATTTCTTTTGGCCAATTATTCCCAGGATGAATAAAAACACAGATTAGATAAATTCACATTTATGACATTAGCTAACCAAAAATGTAAATCTACAAGAATACATTCATAATATGTCCCAGAATCTCTCTACACTACACACAAATTGTTCATTTCTTATTCAAACCTGCTGAACTAAATTTGTATTTTGTAAAGATACAATGCTTGCATATTATATCAGCACTTAAATGCACATTTCATAATACACAAAGTACTTTCATATGTACTATCTCATCCAATTCTCACAGCCCCCTAGTGGGGATTCATTCAAACTTGTTTGCTAGCTTACTTGTTTGTTTGTCTGTTTTAGCCATACTGGAGATTAGCTTAGGCTCTTATGCATATAAGAGAAGTGCTTTACCACTGAGCTAAACTATCAGCTGTTGTTTAGACAGGGTGATTCACCCACTAGCCAGGCTAGCTTTAAAGTAATGGAAGTAATTTCCTTATCCTCCCCAGTGCTGAGATTATAGGCATAAGCTGCCATATCCAGCTCTTGAACCATCTTACATGCAAAATTTTAAGGGTCTATGACACGCTTTAGAGTTGCCTAAAGTCATACATCTACCAAACTATAACCAGGAACTGGAGAGCCTATCTCTGGACTCCAGTGTGTGTCTCCATCTCCACCACTGTCTGCTTTTTGAGGAGAAATAGACAGGAGTTACTGAATTAAATACTAGCCCTTTCTTCCTATTTTTATGTGTCTATAGTATAGTCATGAGTTGTCCCTACTCCTCTCTTAGACACAGAATGACAAGCAGAGAAAGAAAAAGAGATAGTTTGTATATTCTTGGACCAGGGAGTGGCACCATCTGGAGGTGTGGCCTGGTTGGAATAGGTGTGTCACTGTGGGTGTGGGCTTAAGACTCTCATCCCAGTTGCCTGGAAGTCAGTCTTCCACTAGCAGCCTTTGAATGAAGATGAAGAACTCTCAGCTCTGCCTGTGCCATGCCTGCCTGGATACTGCCATGCTCCCACCTTGATAATAATGGACTGAACCTCTGAACCTGTAAGCCAGCCCCAATTAAATGTTTTTTTTATAAGACTTGCCTTGGTCATGGTGTCTGTTCACAGCAGTAAAACCCTAACCAAGACAGAAGTTGGTACCAGGGACTGGGGTATTGTTGTGATAGGCCTGACCATGCTTTTATTTGAAAGAATGTGGATTTTGGGACTTTGGATTTGGAACGCAGTGGAATGTTTTAAATGTGGCTTAATGGGCTATCCTAGTAGGAATATGGAAGACTTTGTCACTGTGAGTAATTTGAACTGTGTTGTCCTTGCCCAAGAGATTTCAAAGGAGAAAAATTTCAGAATGTGGCCTAAAGACCGTTTTTGTGATATTTTGGTGAAGAATTTGGCTACTGGCTACTTTTTGCCCTGCTCTGAAAAGTTTGCCTGAGCCTAAGGTGAAGAGACTTAGATTAATTGCATTGACAAAGGAAGTTTCAAAAAAGCCTAGCAGAGACTTTGTTCTCTGGTTAAGTCTTAATGGAGAGAAGTTTGAACAAGCATAGCAAGCTTAGAAAGGAAAAATATAAAATATATGGTTCGAGTATTAAAGGAATACCAGGAAGTGAAGTGGAGCAAAATCCTGTGTTCTAGGAGATAACAGATTAATGGAGTGGGACCTTGGGGTAAGATCCTACCCAGCTAAATTTAGATCCAGGCATGGTGGTACACACCTTTAATCCCATGAGACAGGCATGCTGATCTCTGCTTTCAAGGCCAATCTACAGAGCAAGACCCAAGAGAGCCAAGCTTAGGCAGTGAAGGATTTGGAAAACATAAAGCCAGTGACAATGTAATAGTACAAGCGGGCCATGTTCTAATTCCTGCCAGCAGCAGAACTCGGCAGCTTCAGCCATATGGCTCTGGCTCTAAAGGTAAGAATGGAATGAACTACTGGGACAATCGATGCTGGTTAGCTGGAGCTAAGAAATTAGAAGTGATTATGAAGAGACCAGCATCACTGAGGTGAAATCTTCTAGAAAGTGTTTTCTGGGAGCACAAAAAAGCTGTGTTCCAGAGATAGCCAAGGTTGTACCTCGTGCTGCAGCTGGACTTGGTAATATGTAAGAATTACCCAGGTGGTACTGGTTTTGAAGGCATGAAAGTGTCATGAAGAACAGCTGAGGCTTGGCACTGTGAGAGGTCATGTAAGGCCATTGGAAAAGGTATAGCCTCAGCTGTATTTGATAGCCCAGGACTGAAGGGGTCATGCAAAGGATTTGAGGCTTGGCACCATGAAGAGACCCTATGAGAGGCTATTATTGAAGCCTAGTTGGAGTAGAACACCCCAGTGTATTGGAGATGTTACTACCATGGGATGATCACCAAGAACAGCAGCCATAGTGGAGTGGATCAACCTGAGCTTAGAGTGCTACAGAGAGCAGAGCTGGCGAAGTGATGCCAGCCCTTAGGAGGAGTCCAAAAGATCAAGTGGAATTTCAGACACTGAAACAAGAAGCCGTAACACTGAAATTGCCTTGGAGACTCAAAGATATTAATGATGCCAGAGCCATGGGGTACATGCTGAGGAAAGCTGCTAACAGGGAGTGGAACCAGCCCAGGAGAAAGCAGTTTGTTGCAGTCAACAAAGATGAAAAAGGAGTGGCAATCTGAAGACTGCTTTGACAACAGCCATGGAGATGCAGAGTTTGGAGTTTGCCAGCTGGTTTCCGGCCTTGCTTTGGGGATTATAGTTAATTAGTTGGATGAATCTCAGACGATACCTTGAACTTTGACATTGTTGAGACTGCTATATACTATGAGGACTTTGAAAGTTGGACTAAATGCATTTTGCATTATGCTATGTTTAGTATGCCCCCCCCCCATAGACTCATGTGTTTGAACAAGTCTATGAGGGCCAGAGAGTGGAATGTGATGGTTTGTATATTCTTGGACCAGGGAGTAGCACCATCTGGAGGTGTGGCCTGGTTGGAATAGGTGTGTCACTGTGGGTGTGGGCTTAAGACTCTCACCCCAATTGCCTAGAAGTCAGTCTTCCACTTGCAACCTTTGGATGAAGATGTAGAACTCTCAGCTCTGCCTGTGCCATGCCTGCCTGGATATTGCCATGCTCCCACCTTGATAATAATGGACTGAACCTCTGAACCTGTAAGCCAGCCCCAATTAAATGTTTTTTTTTAAGACTTGCCTTGGACATGGTGTCTGTTCGTAGCAGTAAAACCCTAACCAAGACAGTGCCATATCCAAATAAAGCCTTCAAGAATCTAAACCTAGCACAAACCAGAGCAAGCTTCACTTTGGTGAAAACCAATGGAGATTCCAGTTAGTAGTGTGCCATTCTCTGCCTATATTCATACTGCTGAGGAAGCAATATTCTCTCACGTTCCAATCATCTGTGTCGTGTGTGCATTCATGTGCATATTTGTATGTGAGAGAGCCAGTCACATAATAGTTGCCTAGATAATTTTTCCAATACTAGTGCCCTATAAACAAATCACAAGCAAAGACACAAAATCAAAGACAAAATCCAATAGTAACTTTTCAAAGTAGAAAAAGATGAATACATGCAGAGGTGTATAGAATATATGTATATGTGTATATGTATATGTGAAGTATATAGCATATGTCAAATGATCTAAATATACTTATATACCATTAGTTAAATGGTAAAATCTTTATCCATTTAATTAACACTACGTGCAATCAGAGATGGCAAGCACAGTAACAAACACCTATCTGACTTTATAAGGATTGTTTAAAGAAGAAAAACAATAATGATTGGTAACACAGAAGGCTAGCATGTCAAAAATAAGTTCATCCATTTGCCTAAGAATTTCATAAATTCATTGTTTTTAATAGCTATGTACTCCATTGTGTAAATGTACCACATTTTCTGTATCCATTCCTCTGTTGAGGGACATCTGGGTTCTTTTAACCCAATCACAAAAGAACACATATGATATGCACTCACTGATAAGTGAATATTAGCCCAGAAATTTAGAATACCCAAGATACAATTTGCAAAACACATGAAACTCAAGAAGAAGGAAGACCAAAGTGTGGATACTTCGTTCCTTCTTAGAAGGGGGAACAAAATACCCATGGAAGGAATTACAGAGACAAATTTCGGAGCAGAGCCTGAAGGAATGACCATCCAGAGACTGCCACACTTGGGGATTCAACCAATAAACAACCACCAAACTCAGACACTAGGCAGATGCCAATAAGAGCCTGCTGACAGGAGCCTGATATTGCTGTCTCCTGCGAGGCTCTGCCAGTGCCTGGCAAATAAAGAAGTGGATGCTCACAGTCATCCATTGGACAGAGCACAAGGTCCCCATTGAAGGATCCAGAGAAGTACCCAAGGAGTTGAAGGGGACTGAAGCCTCATAGAAGGAACATCAATATGAACTAACCAGTACCCTCAGAGCTCCTTGGAACTATACCACCAATCAAAGAAAACACATGGTGGAACTTGTGGCTCTAGCTATATTTGTAGCAGAGGATGGCCTAGTCGGTCATCAATGGGAGGAGAGGCCCTTGGTCCTGTGAAGACTCTATGCCCCAGTATAGGGGAATGCCAGGACCAGGAATGGGAGTGGGTGGGTTGGGAAGTGAGAGAAGGGATAGGGGATTTTCGGAGGGAAAATTAGGAAAGGGGATAACATTTGAAATGTAAATAAGGAAAATATCTAATAAAAAAAAGAAAAAAGTTCAATTAATTAACAGGGAAAGATTGTTATTTGGGTTTCTTTTAAGAAAACCAAGCTGATGAAGGGAAGGTTATAAAAAAATAAAGTTTTTTCAACCACTAGAGAGATTTTTATAACCTATGATTTGATTTCATTTCAAAGCAACTATGACTTTGATTATATGTTCAGAATATGTATTTAAAATAAATTATCCATCATCCACTTGATCCAAAGAAGAGGTCCCGAATTACTCACTGAGGGAAAAAAATAATATTATCTCTACAATAACCATTTTTTATCTATTATGTGTCAGTAGATGATGTAAAGATTCAGATGACTTTGGCAACTGTATAAATGACTTGGGGAAAGTGTACATTTGAGATGTTTTATATGGAAAACATGCATCTAGCACAAAGGAAGAACTCCAGATGTGGAGCTAGACAGAGAAAGCCTAGCTTTGACTTATTTCTGTATTAACTGCATACTCTCACCTGCAGCATTAATCATTCTGTTTTGAACATCAATGAAATGCAGGACCCTTTCTACATTCCAAACTTTGTGTATAGAAACACATAGCCTCCTGTTTCTCTGGCATGCAGTAGCCCAGCACTCTGATGTTCATCTCCTGTCTCAGCATGATGCAGCAAGGAGGGTCACTTGATCTATGAAAGACAACACCAGTTTGCTTTGACTAGAAGTCTTCATTGTTTTATCCAGGATGAGGTGACTGTTCTTGCTACTCCTCCAGTTTCCATACAGTGAGTGAAAAAGACAGACTTTGTCCTACACAGCAGTTTCTAGCATCTCTTTATTTCAGTCTCCCTAGCTCTGACTGACTGAGCTGATAGCAAAAAGGTCTTTGCCGTTCTGTCTTCAACTTATGAAGTACTAATAAAGTACTATTACTAAAAGCTAACCTTCATACTCCAATCGGTCTACCAGGGCATTTGAACCATAAATTGTTTAGTCATGAGCTAAATCTTTATGTTAATGTTCAACCATCATTATTTCCTTATAGTTTCTGTGAATGTTCATATAAATTTATAAACAGAAACAAATATGTGTAGTTCCTGTACCTAACTGATGCTCCATAAATGATTTAAAACCAAGGAGTGGTTCTGACAGAAAATCTAGTACACTGGGCAGGCATCCTCTCTTAAAGGGAATTGGGAAGTGTTCCATCTTCTATTTTCTGAAAGAGTGTTTGCAGGAATGGTTTTATTTCTTCCTTAAATGTTTGGTCTTGTTCACTATGAAGCCACGTAGGTAGAGTTGTAATTATCAGTTCAGGTTTTTATTTAACACAGAGCCGTCCAAGTTTTCTATATTATCTCTAGCTAGAAAGACACCTTAATCTATAAAGTGCTTGCCATGCAAGCATGAAGACCTGGATTTGATCTGCAACATCTACATATAACAAAAGGCTGGGGAACTGGGAAGATGACTCGGGTGAAATCACTGGGCACAACTGTATGTTCCTGAAGCCCCAGTATTGGGAGACAGAGAAAGATGGCTCATGAGATCTTGCTGGTCAGCCACCCTAGCCAGTGAGTTTCTGGTTCCATAAGAAATCCCATTTAAGTGGAATAAGGCAGAAAACAACAGAAGGAAACATTTGACATTCTCCTCTGGTCTCTGCATTCATGCAGATCATCATATATATAACTGCACACTCATGCCCATAAAACACACACACACAAACACACACACACACACACACACACACACACACACACACACAGGTAGGGTGTACACTTATAATCCCAGTGCTGAGGACGTTGAAAAAAAAAAAAAACAGATCGCTGAAACTCCCTGACCAGTCAGTTTAGCCTACTTAGAGTTTCAGATCAATAAAAGGTACTATCTTTTTTTTTTTAAATGAGGTATAGGGTCCCTGAAAAATAACACCTGATGTTGACTTCTCCCTGCCCCAAATGACTTACTGGTGCAAAACTGTTCTGAGTTTTCCTTTACTAACCACTGAATATCTGAATAATTTGTAGTAGGATCTGATGATGTTTTGGATTCCCTCCGGCTCCGTTGTTATGTCTCCTTTTTCCTTTCTGATTTTGTTAATTAAGATACTGTCCCTGTGCCTTCTAGTGAGTCTGAGTCTGGCTAAGGGTTTATCTATCTTGTTGATTTTCTCAAAGAACCAGCTCCTGGTTTGGTTAATTCTTTGAATAGTTCTTTTTCTTTCTACTTGGTTGATTTTGGCCCTGAGTTTGATTATTTCCTGCCGTCTACTCCTCTTGTGTGAATTTGCTTCCTTTCGTTCTAGAGCTTCTAGGTGTGCTGTCAAGTTACTAGTGTATGCTTTCTCTAGGTTCTTTTTGGAGGCACTCAGGGCAATGAGTTTTCCTCTTAGGACTGCCTTCCCTCCTTTATGTTCATAATACAACTTTCCCCGTTAATGTAGCCACAGTTTCTCCACTTAGAAGTAATTTTCTAATTCATAAAGATGTTGAGTTTTACTGTCAACCAACATCTTTCTTTTCTAGAACTGGAAGGTTTGTCTCTTATCCCCCTTCAGAGCTGAATAAGCTCCATGGCTGTTATCCTAGAAAGGTCTTTGGGAAGTTGATCTTCACACAACATTCCCACAATAAGATAGAGCAGATAGATAGGCAGGCAGGCAGGCAGGCAGGCAGACAGACAGACAGACAGAGCAATCTGCTGATATTTTGTTAAAGTACTTGTCAAATAAGAGGCTGTTTTGGTTTAAGATGCTGTCAAGTATAACGATCCTCAATAAGGGGGATAGTTATGTTCTTTAATTTTTTTGTTTTTTACTTCGGACTAACAATGGATTTACTAACGTTGCAAACACAATATAGAAAGGTTTTCGGTACCCCTCTTCCACCACTACCCCCATCAACTGTATCTTATGTAGCTATAGGACTGTATCCAATACTAGGAAATTGATATTAGTACAAAGTCAATGTAATTTTTTCACATGTACAGATTATATAACTACCACCACAGTCAAGAAACAGAGTTGGCCTGGAGTATAACACTTGTCTAGCATGTACACAAGACTTTGCTTTCCATCCTTGACACAACAAAAATACTAACATACAGAAATACTCTATGACTACAAAAATGTCCCCTGTGGTTTTCCCAAACTCTACCTTACCATCATCTCTAATCCTAGGCAACCAATATTTTGTTCTCTATCTCTATAATTCTATAATGCTACAGAAATGAGGCAATATAGTGTATAACCCTGAATCTGGATTGTCTGACTCAGCAGAATGCCTCATAAGCCTATCCAGATTGGACACAAATAATTTTTCCCATGTGATCACTGAGTATTTTTCTGTTTCTTTTTTTATATATTCAGAATGATTTTTACTTTTCTTTTTAATTGTATATTTTCTTTATTGGCATTTCAAATGTTATCCCCTTTCCCAGTTTCCTCTCTGCAAACCCCTATCCCTTTCCCTCTTACCCTGCTTCTATGAAGGTGCTCCCCCACCCACCCACCCACTCCCACCTCACTGCCCTAGCATTCCTTTACACTGGGACTTCAAGCCTTCACAGGGCCAAGGGCCTCCCCTCCCATTGATGCCAGATAAGGCCCCTTCAGCGCCTTCAGTCTTTCCCCTAACTCCTCCATTGGAGTCCCTGTGCTCAGTCCAATGGTTTACTGTGAGTATCCACATCTGTATTGGTCAGAATCTGGCAGAACCTCTCAGGAGACAGCTGTATCAGGCTCTTGTCAGCAAACACTTTTTTTTTTGATAGAACAAGATTTTAATATTTTCTTTTTTCCTTATTTTTTTATTATTTAAATGCATTTTATATATCAGACATATTAATAATATTGAGTATTTTGAGAATCAAATAATGCATAAAAATTTGTTCAACTTTTATATTCATTCCTTTCATACCCTAAAAATACCATTAATGAATATTTAATACTATCCATAACTGAGGATCCTATATCTAATGTGGAATACTAAGTTATTTCAAAACATACAAAATATTCTTTGGGAATTAAGCATAGTAAAAGAGCATAAAATATTAAAAATGAATCATTAAGAAATATATTTAAAAGCCCTTATATGATACCACCTGACATAGTGAGAGAGTATTTAAAATGCATTATATATCTGTGTATATTGTCTAACAACCAGTTTACTTAAAAAAGATTATCAGTGTTTCTAGGAGAGAAACTGTTTTATCAGTAAGTATGTTTTAAATATTTCAAAATAGCAAAAACTCTTTGAATTTAAGCATTAAGAAAATACTAATTTCAATCACAGTGAGAAAAATTATCAATAATATGTCCGTGGTGTTTGTAGAACATGATTATAATATCTTGAACTGTCAATATTCAACAAACAGAATAATTATTTTAAGATATATTTCATTGTTATGCCTCCTTTATCATTTCTGATTTTATTAATTTGGATAGTGTCTCTGTGCCCTCTGGTTAGTCTGGCTGAGGGTTTATCTATCTTGTTGATTTTCTCAAAGAACCACCTCCTGGTTTTGTTGATTCTTTGTATAGTTCTTTTTGTTCCTATTTGGTGGCTTTCAGTTTGATTATTTCCTGCCATGCTGTGGATAGCCCTGGGGCTAATTGTATTTGATGTTAATTCTGTTCTCCTGGGGATGGGGGGGGGGTGTACGGAGAGGAGGGGGCAGGCAGAGGAAGAGGAGGCGGAGGAGGAGGAGGAGGAGGAGGAGGAGGAAAAAAGTGGAGTAGAAGTACCTTGGCCTGGAGAAACCGCAAGTTCTAAGAGGTCTCTTCTATGGGGAAGATTTTAGTGTACACAAGTTCTAAGAGGTCTCTTCTATGGGGAAGATTGTAGTGTAGCGATAGACCTGACCAATCTAGGCACACAGCATGTATTCATATTAATTGAGTCGTGTTTTCATTGCCTGGTCTTATTTGGGCTTATTTACCACAACAAATTGGCGCCCAATGTATTAATTTGAACTCAACTAACCTGAGATAAAAATTTACTGCCCCCCCAACCCCTGAATGGGGCTTGGGCAGCAATATAGGCTGCAGCAGTGTGGATTCAAAGCTGACTGGGTTTGAGGGGCCTGCAGAGAATGGCAGAAAGGCATATATGCCTGGGAGAGCCTTTCTATGTTCGATTTCCAGTATCCTTCGCTCCCCAGAGCATGTGTCTCTAGCTCTACATGTAGCAGAAGATGGCCTAGTCGGCCATCATTGGGTGGAGAGGCCCCTTGGTATTGTAATCTTTATATACCCCAATACAGGGGAACGCCAGGATCAAGAAGTGGGAGTGGGTGGGCAGGGGAACAGAGCGGTGGGGGGAACTTTTGGGATAACATTTGAAATGTAAATTAAGAAAATATCTAATAAAAACTAATTGATAAAAAAACTATCTGCTTCCTATAGACAGATATTAGTGGAAGTTTGAACTAATTGCTTTAAAGATAGTATAAAGATATATTACTCTAATAAGTATTACAGGATACTCATATTCTGTCTAATATGGGCTCTACTGGAATTTTGGGTTAATATCCTGACATGACAAATTAGGGAAAGGCAAATAAAAACAACCTTGAGATTCCACCTCACACCAGTCAGAATGTCTGGAACACTCCTCCATTGCTCGTGGGATTGCAAGCTGGTACAAACACTCTGGAAATCAGTCTGGAGGTTCTTCAGAAAATTGGACATAGTACTACCTGAAGATCCAACAATACCTCTACTGAGCATATACCCAAAAGATGTTCCAACTGGTAATAAGAACACATACTCCACTATGTTCATAGCAGCCTTATTTATAATAGCCAGAAGCTGGAAAGAACCCAGATGTCCCTCAACAGAGAAATGGATACAGAAAATATGGTACATTTACACAATGGAGTATTACTCAGCTATTAAAAACAATGAATTTATAAAATTCTCAGGCAAATGGATATATCTGGAGGTTATATCCCAGACACTATTGCATATGCCAGCAAGATTTTGCTGAAAGGACCCTGATATAACTATCTCGAATGAGGCTATGCCAGTGTCTGGCAAATACAGAAGGGGATGCTCATAGTCATCTATAGGATGGAACACAAGGCCCCCAATGGAGGAGCTAGAGAAATTACCCAAGGAGCTGAAGGAGTCTACAACCATTTAGGTGGAACAACAATATGAACTAACCAGTACCCCCAGAGCTCGTGTCTCTAGCTGCACATGTACAAGCAGAAGATGGCCTAGTTGGCCATCATTGGGAAGAGAGGCCCCTTGGTCTTGCAAACTTTATATGCCCCAGTACAGGGAATGCCAGGGCCAAGAAGTGGGAGTAGGCGGGTAGGGGAGCAGTGTAGGGGGAGGGTATAGGGAACTTTCGGGATAGCATTTGAAATGTAAATAAAGAAAATATAAAAAAAAATTTTAAATTTTAAAAAACGCCTACATAGGCTAAAATGTATGTGATTTTGAGTGTTGTGATTGTTTAATTTTTCGTCTGTGATAGAGGGCAAGCTACAGGTTTTCCTGGTTACAGGCTGAGGGATATGCTGATTTGGGGAAAAGGTTTTGTCTTTGTGTTTTTGGAAAAGGTGATTAAGGTGTTTACACCATCCAGAGTTATATGGATCAGATTTGATACAGGCAGACCCCCAGAAGAACTAGATTCCAGAGAATCAAACAAAAATGTTATCTTGATAATACTAAAATTTTGTTTTGAGATTTATATATTACAGAATATACAGCCTTGGTGAATTTCATCACCAGACATGCTGAACTGACCTACCAGAACTCCTGATGTCTTAGTTTTTTATCTTGATCCAGTCAGGACACACACATCAGAGACTAATACAGTCTTAAGGCCAATGAACTCCCCCATTTTCCCTACCCTTCACCCTCCCTTCAAAATATCTCAAAACCCATACTCAGCTTGAAGAAGTTATGAAGAGTCACCATCCCAGTTCCCTAGACTTTGGAATTGGGGGTGGTTATTATAGGTTGTCTTTGATACTAAAAATTTTGAAGTACAGGGTTTGGACCCAGTCCTTCTATTGCTATTATTATAAACAGATCTGAGGTATTTAAGCCTGTGAGTTAAGGGCCAAATAGAAAATTCATGGCTCTGAGTTTATTGTTAGGGTGTTTTCAGTTATTTTAATCAGAAATGGCTGAGAGTAGGTAACAGAGAACAGTCCAGATTACTTCACATAGATAGTTGGTTTTCAAAAACATCAGAAGTCCACAGAATGTGACCTTTAATGTTATTTATTCACTTGTTGAGACCAGTCTGCTCCTGACAGCTTTCCCTGTCTTGGATTCAAAGAAGAAACTAAGCATCTTTGAGTTACTCCAGTTGTGGCAAAACAGACACTAGGCAAGAATTGGCCTCATTTCATCTACAGACATAATACTGTCCAAAGAAAGGATACAATGGCAGGTTAGGACAGCTTGATTCTGCCGAGACAGAGTAGGCTAGTCCTTAATATTCCCGTTTCTCTAAGTCTGTGAGTTCACTCTAGCCAGTAGGCTGAAGACCAATGATCCAACATGTTGAAGTAAGGGACTGTCATCAGCAATCTGTATAAACTGGCTAGTTTTGGAAGCTGTGTTAGGCTTTCTATATATTTTCAGTTGCTGTCTTCCTTGGATTTCTGATGGGGTTGAAAAACTACACAGTCTCCTAGCCAACCCAGGCTTTTTACTTTGAGAGGAACAGATTTGAGAGGATGGTTTTCAGATGACATTCATTCTAAGGCCAAAATATAGCCAGATGCAGAACTATAATCTTTTAAGGAAGGATAGATGAGAGAGGTTTATTTAATTAAGAAAGATGATGGAAAGGGTGTTAGGTCTCTTGTACTACATAAATTACAAACTAGTAATAGTTGTGTTCAATTATATCTGAGAAAAAATACTCTTTTAATTGGACAGAAAGGGGAAGTGTTGTGGATAGTCCTGCTAATTGTATTTGATGTTAATTCTGTTCTGTGAGGGACTGAGAAGAAGGAATGAGTCAGCACTCAGGTTCCCACCCACCTTAATTTATAGTAAAACAATAGAGCCAGTAATTCAGACAAGAAAGAGAGAAAGGAGGAGCTGAAGGTTTGGGGAGACAGAGAGAGGTCAACAGAGAAGGAGAAAGAAGGAAAATGGAGCAGAAGAACCTGGCCTGGAGAAACTGCAATTTATAAGTGGTCTCTTCTAAGGGGAAGATGGTAGTGTAGAAGTATATCTGCCCAATCTAGGCACACAGCATGTATTCATTTTAATTGAGTTGTATTTTCATTGCCCGGGCTTATTTGGGTTGGACATTTACTGCAACACTACTGTCTACTCCTCTTGGGTGTATTTGCTTCTTTTTATTCTACAGCTTTCAGGTGTTGTCAAGCTGCTAGTGTAAGCTCCCTTCACTTTCTTTCTTTTTTTTATGTACTTTTTTTCAGCATTTTTTATTAGATATTTTCTTAATTTACATTTCAACTGGTATCCCGAAAATCCCCTCACCCTCCCCCCTCCCTGCTCCCCTGCCCACCCACCCACTCCTACTTCTTGGCCCTGGCGTTCCCCTGTATTGGGGCATATAAAGATTGCAGTACCAAGGGGCCTCTTGTCCCAATGATGGCCGACTAGGCCATTTTCTGTTACATATGGAGCTAGAGACATGAGTACTGGGGGTTCTGATTAGTTCATATTGTTGTTCCTCTTCTAGGGTTGCAGATCCCTTCAGCTCCTGGGGTTCTATCTCTAGCTTCTCCAATGTGGGCCCCGTGCTCCCTGTTATGGATGACTGTGAGCATCACTTCAGTGGGAGCCAGTTATAGCAGGGTCCCTTCAGTAAACACTTGTTGTCCTATGCAATAGTGTCTGAGTTTAGTGACTGATTATGGGATGGATCCCCGGTGGGGTAGTCTCTGTATGGTCCATCCTTTCATCTTAGCTCTAAACTTTGTCTCTGTAACTCCTTTCATGGGTATTTTGTTTCCTATTCAAAGGAGGAGTGAATTATCCACGTGCTGGTCTTCCTTCTTGATTTTCTTGTGTTTTGCAGATCTTATCTTGGGTATTCTAAGTTTCTGGGCTAATATCCATTTATCAGTGAGCGCATGTCCAATGACTTCTTTTGTGATTGGATTACCTAAGGATTATGTCCTCCAGATTCATCAATTTTCCCAAGAATTTCATAAATACATTTTTTAAAATAGCAGAAAAGTACTCCATTGTGTAAATGTACCACATTTTCTGTATCCATTACTCTGTTGAGGGACATCTGGGTTTTTTCCAACCTCTGGCTATTATAAATAAGGCTGCTATAAACATAGTGGAACATGTGTCCTTTTTACCAGTTGGAACATCTTCTGGGTATATGCCCAGGAGAGGTATTGCAGGATCTTTCAGTAGTACTATGTCCAATTTTCTGAGAAAATGCCAGACTGACTTCCAGAGTGGTTGTACAAGCTTGAAATCCCACCAGCAATGGAGGAGTGTTCCTCTTTCTCCACATCCTTGCCAGCATCTGCTGTCACCTGAATTTCTTTTTTTTTTTTTTCAATTTTTTAAAATTAGATATTTTCTTTTTTTTTTCATTTTTTTCTCTTTATTAGATATTTTCTTCATTTACATTTCACATGTTATCCAGAAATTTTCCCTTACCCTCCCGCATCCCCACCCTGCTCCCCTACCCACCCCCTCCCACGTAATGGCCCTGGCATTCCCCGTTAATGGGGCATATAGAGTCTGTATGACCAAGGGGCCTCTCCTCCCAATGATGGCCAACTAGGCCATCTTCTTCCATATATGCAGCTAGAGACATGAGCGCAGGGGGAACTAGATAGTTCATATTATTCTTCCACCTAGAGGGTTGTAGACTCCTTCCACTCCTTGGGGACTTTCTCTAGCTCCTTCCTTGGGAGTCCTGTGTTCCAACTAATAGCTGACTGTGAGCATCCACTTCTGTGGTTACCAGGAACTGGTATAGCCTGCCACAAGACACCTATATCAGGTCCCTCTCAGCATTATCTTGCTGGCTTATGCTGTAGTGCTTATTTTGGTGGCTGATTATGGGAGCGATCCCTGGCAACCACCGTCACTGGTTGGTCCATCCTTTTGATTCAGCTTCACACATGATCTCTGTAACTCCTTCAGTGTGTGCTTTGTTCTTAATTCTAGGGAGGGGCAAAGAGACCACATTTTGAACTTCATTTTTCTTGAGATTCATGTGTTTAGTAAGTTGTATCTTGGGTAGTCTAGGCTTCTGGGCTAGTATCCACATATCAGTGAGTACATGTTATGTGAGTTCTTTTGTGATTGGGTTACCTCACTCAGGATGACACCCTCCAGAACCATCCATTTGCCTAGGAATTTCATATATTCATTGTTTCTAATAGCTGAGTAGTACTCCATTGTGTAAATGTACCAAATTTTTTGTNTGCTGTACCAGTACCATGCAGTTTTTATAAGGATTGCTCTGTAGTACAGCTTGAGGTCAGGCATGGTGATTCCACCAGAGGTTCTTTTATTGTTGAGAAGAGTTTTTGCTAATCTAGGTTTTTTGTTATTCCAGATGAACTTGCTAATTGTATTTTCTAGATCCTTGAAGAATTGAGTTGGAATTTTGATGGGGATTGCATTGAGTCTGTAGATAGCTTTTGGCAAGATAGCCATTTTTACTATATTGATTCTGCCAATCCATGAGCATGGGAGATCCTCCCATCTTCTGAGATCTTCCTCAATTTCTTTCTTCAGAGACTTGAAGTTCTTGTCATACAAATCTTTCACTTCCTTCGTAAGAGTCACACCAAGATATTTTATACTGTTAGTGACTATTGTGAAGGGTGATGTTTCCCTGATCTCTTTCTCAGCCAGGTCATCCTTTGTGTAGAGAAAGGCCATTGATTTGTTTGAGTTGATTCTATATCCAGCTACTGCACTGAATCTGTTTATCAGGTTTAGGAGTTCTCTGGTGGAGTTTTTGGGGTCACTTATATATACTATCATATCATCTGCAAATAGCGATAGTTTGAGTTCTTCCTTTCCAATTTGTATCCCCTTGACCTCCTTTAGTTGTCGAATCACTCTGGCTAGGACTTCAAGTACTATATTGAATAGGTAGGGAGAAAGTGGGCAGCCTTGTCTGCTCCCTGATTTTAGTGGGATTGCTTTCAACTTCTCTCCATTTAGTTTGATGTTGGCCACTGGTTTGCTGTAGATTGCTTTTATCCTGTTAGGTAAGGGCCTTGAATTCCTGATCTTTCCAAGACCTTTATCATGAATGGGTGTTGGATTTTGGCAAATGCTTTCTCAGCATCTAAGGAGATGATCATGTGGTTTTTATCTTTGAGTTTGTTTATATTGTGTATAAAGTTGACGGATTTCCGTACGTTAAACCATCCCTGCATTCCTGGGATGAAGCCTACTTGGTCATGATGGATGATCGTTTTGATGTGTTCTTGGATTCGGTTGGCGAGAATTTTGTTGAGTATTTTTGCATCAATATTCATAAGGAAAATTGGTCTGAAGTTCTCTATCTTTGTTGTGTCTTTATGTGGTTTAGGTATCAGAGTAATTGTGGCTTCATAGAATGAATTGGGTAGTGTGCCTTCAGATTCTATTTTGTTGAATACTTTGAGAAGAACTGGAACTAGGTCTTCTTTGAAGGTCTGATAGAACTCTGCACTAAACCCATCTGGTCCTGGGCTTTTTTTGGTTGGGAGACTATTAATGACTGCTTCTATTTCTTTAGGAGATATAGGGCTGTTTAGGTCATTAATCTGATCCTGGTTTAGCTTTGGAACTTGGTATCTGTCTAGAAAGTTATCCATTTCATCCAGATTTTCCAGTTTTTTTTAGAAGGATCTGATGGTGTTTTGAATTTCCTCAGGATCCTTTTCCATTTCTGATTTTGTTGATTTGGATGCTATCCCTGTGCCCTCTAGTGAGTCTGGCCAAGGGTTTGTCTACCTTGTTGACTTTTTCAAAGAACCAGCTCCTGGTTTGATTGATTTTTTGGATAGTTCTTATTGTTTCCACATGGTTGATTTTACCCCTGAGTTTGATTATTTCCTGCCGTCTACTCCTCTTAGGTGACTTTGCTTCCATTTGTTCTAGAGCTTGCAGATGTGCTGCCAAGCTATTGGTGTAAGTTCTCTTCATTTTTTTTTTTTTTGTAGGAGCTCAGAGCTTTGAGTTTACCTCTCAGGAATGCTTTCATTGTGTCCCATAAGTTTCGGTATGTTGTGGCTTCATTTTCATTAAACTGTAGAAAGTCTTTAATTTCTTTCTTTATTCCTTCTTTGACCAAAGCATCATTGAGTACAGTGTTGTTCAGTTTCCATGTGAATGATGGTGTTCTACTACTTATGTTGTTATTGAATAGCAGCCTTATTCCATGGTGATCTGATAGGATGCAAGGGACAATTTCAATATTTTTGAATATGTTGAGGGCTGTTTTGGGGCCAATTATGTGATCAATTTTGGAGAAGGTACCATGAGGTGCTGAGAAAAACGTATATCCTTTTGTTTTAGGATGAAATATTCTGTAGATATCTGTTGAGTCCATTTGTTTCATAGCTTCCGTTAGTTCTACTGAGTCTCTGTTTAGTTTCTGTTTCCAGGATCTGTCCCTTGATGAGAGTGGGGTGTTGAAGTCTCCCACTATTATTGTGTGAGATGTAATGTGCGATTTAAGCTTTACTAAAGTTTCTTTAATGAAAGTGGCTGCCCTTGCATTTGGAGCATAGATATTCAAAATTGAAAGTTACTCTTGGAAGATTTTGCCTTTGATGAGTATGAAGTGCCCCTCTCTGTCTCTTTTGATAATTTTGGGTTGAAAGTCTATTTTATTCGATATTAGAATGGCTACCCCAGCTTTTTTCTTCGGGCCGTTTGCTTGGGATAATGTTTTCCAGCCTTTCACTCTGAGGTAGTGTCTGTCGTTTTTCCTGAGGTGTTTCTTGTAGACAGCAAAATGTCGGGTCCTGTTTGTGTAGCCAGTCTGATAGTCTATGTCTCTTTATCAGAGAGTTGAGGCCATTGATATTAAGCGATATTAAGGAACAGTAATTGTTGCTTCCTGTCATTTTTGTTTTTAGAGTTGGGATTCTGTTCTTGTGGCTGTCTTCTTTTAGGTTTGTTGAAGGATTACTTTCTTGCTTTCTCTAGGGCAGAGTTTCCGTCCTTGTATTGGTGTTTTTCTGTTATTATGCTTTGAAGGGCTGGATTCTTGGAAAGATATTGTGTGAATTTGAATTTGTCATGGAATACTTTGGTTTCTCCATCTATGGTAGATGAGAGTTTTGCTGGGTATAGTAGCCTGGGCTGGCACTTGTGTTCTCTTAGTGTCTGTATAATCTCTGTCCATGATCTTCTGGCTTTCATAGTCTCTGGTGAGAAGTCTGGAGTAATTCTGATAGGCCTGCCCTTATATGTTACTTGACCTTTTTCCCTTGCTGCCTTTAATATTCTCTCTTTATTTAGTGCATTTGT
>LR753391.1:772716-793025 GCA_902729485.2 Mus minutoides
ATTGTGTGGGGTGTTATGTGTAAAGCTTTAAGCTTAAGTAAAGTTTCTTTTATGAATGTAGGTGCCTTTACACTTGGAGCATAGATAGTCAAAAATTGAGAGTTCATCTTAGTAGAGTTTTTTCTTTGATGAGTATAAAGTGCCCTTCCTTATCTTTTTTGGATAATTTTGGTAGAAATTTGATTTTATTAATATTAGAATGGATACTCCAGCTTGTTTCTTGGGACCATTTGCTTGGAAAATTATTTTCCAACCTTTTACTCTGAGGTAGTGTCTGTCTTTGACTCTTAGATTCCCTCCTTATGTTGGAGTTTTCCATCTATTATCCTAAGAAGGGCTGGATGTGTGGAAAGATATTGTGTAAATTTGGCTTTGTCATGGAATATCTTGGTTTCTTCATCTATGGTAATTGAGAGTTTTGATGAGTATAGTAGCCTGGGCTGGCATTTGTGTTCTCTTAGGGTCTGTAGTACATCTTCATAGGATCTTCTAGCTTTCATAGTCTCTAGTGAGAAGTCTGCTATAATTCTGATAGGTCTGCCTTCATGTTACTTGACCTTTTTCCCTTACTGCTTTAAAAAAAAATATTCTTTCTTTGTTTTTAGTGCATTTGGTGTTTTGATTATTATGTGACAGGAGGAATATTTTTCTGGACCAGTCTATTTGGAGTTCTATGGGCTTCTTGTATGTTCATGGGCATCTCTTTCTTTAGGTTAGGGAATTTTTCTTCTATAATTTTATTGAAGATACTTACTGGCCCTTTAAATTGGGTGTCTTTGCTCTCTTCTATACCTATGAATTTCATCTTCTCATTGTGTACTGGATTTCCTAGATGTTTTGGGTAAGAAGCTTTTTGCTTTTTGCATTTTCTTTGACTGCTGTGTCAATGTTTTCTATGGTATCTTCTGCACCTGAGATTCTCTCTTCTATCTCTTGTATACTGTTGGTGATTCTTGCATCTATGACACGTGATCTCTTTCCTAGGTTTTCTAACTCCAGGATTGTCTCCCTTTGTGATTTCTTTAATGTTTCTATTTTCATTTTCAGATCTTGGATAGTTTTGTTCATTTCCTTCACCTGTTTGATTGTGTTTTCCTGTAGTTCTTTAAGGAATTTTTGTGTTTCCCCTTTAAGAGCTTCTAGCTGTTTACCTGTGTTCTTCTGTATTTTCTTTAAGGGAATTATTTATGTCCTTCTTAAAGTCCTCTATCACAATCATGAGAAGTGATTTTAAATCCAAATCTTGCTTTTCTAGTGTGATGGTGTATCCAAGACTTGCTATGATGGGAGAACTGGGTTCTGATGATGCCAAGTAACCTTGGTTTCTCTTGCTTATGATCTTACATTTGCCTCCAGCCATCTGATTATCCCTAGTGCTACCTGCCCTTGCTATATCTGACTGGAGCCTGTCCTTTCTGTGATCCTGGCTGTATCAGAACTCCTCAGATTTCAGCTGTCTCTGTGATGCTGTGATTCTAGTATCCTATTATCCTGAGATTCTGGGTGTGTCAGAGCTCCTGGGAGTCCAGTTGCCTCTGGGACCCTCAGACCCTGGGATCCTGTGTTCTTGTTATCCTGGGAATTTTAGAGCACCTGGGATTGGAGCTTCTCCTTGGTGTTGTGGGACTGGCTGCAGAGTTCACACCCATGGACTGCTCAGGGCACTAGCCCAGACCTGAAGGAACCCATACCACTGGTCAGGCAGAATTCCTGGGTGCCTGGGTCCTGCCGGTCCCAGTTACTTCCAGTGGCAGGGCAAATGTGTCCTCCTCACCTCTGATCCTATGATCTCGGTGTGTTAGCAGGCCTCTTTTTCTATGGTATGGGTATACTACCGTTTGTTTAACCACTGCCAGCAGGAAGGCTTTTTGTTTACTTTAGTGTTTTGTCTTACAAATCGGATAGTATAAATAATGAGGCATAGGTCTTTGTGTGAACAAAAGTTTATGTTCTTGTCTAGAAATCCTCAACAGTGAAGCTGTTATGCCTTAAGAGGGTGGGGGAAGGGTATAGGGGGCTTTGGGATAGCATTTGAAATGTAAATGAAGAAAATATCTAATAAAAAATGCCTTAAAAAAAAACACCTTCGACTTCACTTTGACAAGAAGCTATTATGTCGTTTTCCAAAGTGGCTGCAGCATGTTACATTCATGCTGGCAATTTGGAAGAACTCTTATATTTTAAAACAAACAATTTACTGATTATGAGACCTATAGACTCTGAGAGGGTACACAACACATAAAGCTGAGAGTTTAAGGGGAAAATAGAAATTATCCAGGTCAACACTGAGACTTCTGTTTCCCCAAAAAACACCCCCCAAAAAACACCCTAGATAGGAAACCATTGAAAAGAATTCTTAAAAATTTATGCTAAGGATGCTGAAGTGGAGCTATTCACAGTTGATGGCTTCTGGCAAGGGTGCAGGTGTGGACAGACCCCTGGTGCAGTTTTCTTTAAGGGCTGAACCACTGTGAGTTTCACCATGCTCCACTGAGTATATGGGCAACACAAATTGGACTTGGTAGTTTTTCCTTTTTCTCCCCTTCTTTTTCTGGGAGTAGGACACATGGGAAAGGAGGGCTGATGGGAGGACTCGTAGTGTCCACCAAGTGATTGGGTACATTATGTGAAATTCTCAAATAAAAAAATATTTCATTGGGGAACCAAGGAGAAAATATTTAAGAAATCACTAACAAAAATGCTCATACCTTCTTTAAGCTGTATCCAGCATGGAAAATAATTGGAGGCAGCAGAATGTTGAAAAATACCTCTGGATCAAATGTTACCTGAAAGTTTAAAAAGGAAAAAGTCAAATTTGAGATATAGCTCAACTGATTGGATAATATCTATTTAATATGTGAAGCCATTCACTAAAGTGCCTTATTTAGAACCAAAGCTGCCAATGTGTTAAATCATTACAGCAGATAAGTCACAATTTACCTATTGACTGGCATGTTCTTGCCCATGCCTGCCCCCAGCACTTAAGATTCCAGTATTCTGTTTTAATACATATTAAGTCACAACAGTTTGGGGCAATTTGAGGAACTCACAGGCAGCTGCTGCCAATGTTTTTCAACAGAAAATAAAAACATCTTGATTTTCATCACACATTAATGAAGGCTTAATTGCAATAAAAATGTTATGAGTTTTTATTAACTTCCCTTTTGTAGACCTAATTCTATAACATTTAAGTCCCTTTTGAGGGAGCACCATTTGGAAAGACTTCACATGGCCAAGACAAAGTTATCAGTGAGATGAGCCGCTTCTTGCTCATCAACTGAAGTTGGTTGTTGTTGTTGATAAAAAGAAGCTCATACTGACACTTCTACACAGCCAATAATAGTACAGCCCAAAGAAACTAAGCATTTATTAAAAGGCAATACTTGGGGGGAGAGGTAGGAGTAGGCTAAATATTTAAAACGATTAAGTGAAATAAAATCAATTAATCTACCTATCTGAATACATCTTTAATATTGATTTCTTCCTTATCTTAGAAATCATCCATATGAGAGACACATAATCTTTTTTCCTTAATTTTATTATTAATTAAATGCATTTTATATATCAGACATATTAATAATATTGAGTATTTTGAGAATCAAATAACGCATAAAAATTTGTTCAAATTTTATATTCATTCCTTTCATACCCTAAAAATATCATTAATGAATATTTAATACTATCCGTAACTGAGGATCCTATATCTAATGTGGAATACTGAATTATTTCAAAACATACAAAATATTCTTTGGGAATTAATCATAGTAAAAGAGCATAAAATAATAAAAAATGAATCATTAAGGAATATATTCAAAAGCCCTTATATGATGCTACCTGACATAGTGAGAGAGTATTTAAAATGCATTATATATCTGTGTACATTGTCTAACAACCAGTTTACTCAGCCTTATTCATAATAGCCAGAAGCTAGAAAGAACCCAGATGTCCCTCAACAGAGGAATGGATAAAAAAAATTTGGTACATTTACACAATGGAGTACTACTCAGCTATTAAAAACAATGAATATATGAAATTCCTAGGCAAATGGATGGATCTGGAGGGCATCATCCTGAGTGAGGTAACCTAATCACAAAAGAACTCACATAACATGTACTCACTAATATGTGGATATTAGCCCAGAAACCTAGACTACCCAAGATACAATTTACTAAACACATGAAACTCAAGAAGAATGAAGATCAAAATGTGGACACTTCGCCCCTTCCTAGAATTAAGAACATAGCACACATTGAAGGAGTTACAGAGATCATGTGTGAAGCTGAATCAAAAGGATGGACCAACCAGTGACTGCGGCTGCTGGTGATCCATCCCATAATCAGCCACCAAACATAGACACTATTGCATATGCCAGCAAGATAGTGCTGAAAGGGCCCTGATATAGCTGTCTCGTGGGAGACTATACCAGTGCCTGGCAAAACACAGAAGTGGATGCTCACAGTCAGCTATTAGATGGAACACAGGACTCCCAAGGAAGGAGCTAGAGAAAGTACCCAAGAAGCTGAAGGGGTCTTCAACCCTATAGGCAGGAGAATAACATGAGCTAACCAGTACCCCCAGAGCTCGTGTCTCTAGCTGCATATATAGCAGAAGATGGCCTAGTTGGCCATCATTGGAAAGAGAGGCCCCTTGGTCATGCAGACTTTATATGCCCCAGTACAGGGGAACGCCAGGGCCAAGATGTGGGAGTGGGTGGGTAGGAGAGCAGGGCGGGGATGGGGGAGGGTATAGGGTACTTACTGGATAACACTTGAAATGTAAATGAAGAAAATATCTAATAAAAATTGGGAAAAAAAGATTATCAGTGTTTCTAGGAGAGAAATTATTTTATCAGCAAGTATATTTTAAATATTTAAAAATAGCAAAAACTCTTTGAAGTTAAACATTAAGAAAATGCTAATTTCAGATGCTGGTGTAGATATGGAGAGAGAAGAACACTACTCCATTGTTGGTGGGATTGCAAGCTTGTTCAACCACTCTGGAAATCAGTATGGCGGTTACTCAGAAAATTGGACATAGTACTTCCAGAAGATCCTGCAATACCTCTCCTGGGCATATATCCAGAAGATGTTCCAACTGGTAATAAGGACACATGCTCCACTATGTTCATAGCAGCCTTATTTATAATAGCCAGAAGCTGGAAAGAACCCAGGTGTCCCTCAACAGAGGAATGGATACGGAAATTATGGTACATTCACACAATGGAGTACTACACAGCTATTAAAAACAATGAATTTATGAAATTCCTAGGCAAATCCTGAGTGAGGTAACTCAATCACAAAAGAACTCACATAACATGTACTCAATAATAAGTGCATATTAGCCCAGAAACCTAGATTACCCAAGATACAATTTGCTAAACACATGAAACTCAAGAAGAATGAAGATCAAAGGGTAGGCACTTTGCCCCTTCCTAGAATTAGGAACAAAGGACACATTGAAGGAGTTACAGAGATCAAGTGTGGAGCTGAAACAAAAGGATGGTCCAACCTGTGACTGCTGCAGCCGGGTATCCATCCCATAATCAGCCACCAAACACTGACACTATTACATACGCCAGCAAGATATTGCTGAAAGGGCCCTGATATAACTGTCTCGTGTGAGGCTATACCAGTGCCTAGCAAACACAGAAGTGGATGCTCACAGTCAGCTATTAGATGGAACACAGGGTTCCCAAGGGAGGAGCTAGAGAAAGTACCCAAAGAGCTGAAGGAGTCTCCACCCCATATGTGGAAGAACAATATGAACTAACTAGTACCCCCAGAGCTCATGTCTCTATCTGCATATGTAGGAGAAGATGACCTAACTGGCCATTATTGGGAAGAGAGGCCCCTTGGCCATGCAAACTTTATATGCCCAGTAAAGGGGAAGACAAGGGCCAAGATGTGGGAGTGGGTGGGTAGGGGAGCAGGGCGGGGGATGTGGGAGAGTTTAGGGGACTTTCAGGATAGCATTTGAAATGTAAATGAAGAAAATATCTAATAAAAAGTGGGGAAAAAGAAAATGCTAATTTCAAGCACAGTGAGAAAAATTATCAATATATGTCCATGGTGATTGTAGAACATGATTATAATATTCTGAACTGTCAATATTCAACAAACAGAATAATTATTTTAAAATCTATTTTGTTGTTATGTCTCCCTTTTAATTTCTGATTTTATTAATTTGGATACTCTCTCTGTGCCCTCTGGTTAGTCTGGCTGAGGGTTTATCTATCTTGTTGATTTTCTCAAAGAACCAGCTCCTGGTTTTGTTGATTCTTTGTATAGTTCTTTTTGTTTCTCCTTGGTTGATTTCAGCACTGAGTTTGATTATTTCGTGACATCTACTCCTCTTGGGTATATTTGCTTCTTTTTATTCTATAGCTTTCAGGTGTTGTCAAGCTGCTAGTGTAAGCTCCCTTCACTTTCTTTTTGAAGGCACTCAGAGCTGTGAGTTTTCCTCTTACCACTGCTTTCATTGTATCCCATAAGTTTGGGTATGATGTGTCTTCATTTACATTAAATTCTAAAAAACCTTTAATTTCTTTTTGTTTCCCCCTTGGCCAAGTTATCATTGAGTAGAGGGTTGTTCAGTTTCCATGTGTATGTGTGCTTTCCATTGTTTTTGCTGGTATTGAAGATCAGCCTTAGTCCCATGGTNATTGTGTGGGGTGTTATGTGTAAAGCTTTAAGCTTAAGTAAAGTTTCTTTTATGAATGTAGGTGCCTTTACACTTGGAGCATAGATAGTCAAAAATTGAGAGTTCATCTTAGTAGAGTTTTTTCTTTGATGAGTATAAAGTGCCCTTCCTTATCTTTTTTGGATAATTTTGGTAGAAATTTGATTTTATTAATATTAGATTGGATACTCCAGCTTGTTTCTTGGGACCATTTGCTTGGAAAATTATTTTCCAACCTTTTACTCTGAGGTAGTGTCTTTCTTTGACTCTTAGGTGGGTTTCCTGAATGCAACAAAATGTTGTGTCCTGTTTGTGTAGTCAGTCTGTTAGTCTATGTCTTTTCATTGGAGAATTGAGTCCATTGATAGTAAGAAATTGTGAGGAAAAGTGATTGTTACTTCCTGTTATTTTTGTTGTTAGAGGTGGAATTATGATCACATGGCTATCCTCTTTTAGGTTTGTTGACAGATTACTTTCTTGCTTTTTCTAGGGCAGAGATTCCCTCCTTATGTTGGAGTTTTCCATCTATTATCCTAAGAAGGGCTGGATGTGTGGAAAGATATTGTGTAAATTTGGCTTTGTCATGGAATATCTTGGTTTCTTCATCTATGGTAATTGAGAGTTTTGATGAGTATAGTAGCCTGGGCTGGCATTTGTGTTCTCTTAGGGTCTGTATTATATCTTCACAGGATCTTCTAGCTTTCATAGTCTCTAGTGAGAAGTCTGCTATAATGCTGATAGATCTGCCTTCATGTTACTTGACCTTTTTCCCTTACTGCTTTTAATATTCTTTCTGGGAGTGTTAGACTGCCTGGGAGTGGATCTTTCTCTGGGTGTTGTGTTGCCTTTTTTTTTTCCTGAAACATTTTCGCTACTCCATAGTCGAACGAAAAACCATGCTTGAACCATGCTTAGCGGTGGACTCTAGCACTCTGAGGCTAAAATGAAATGACAGTGGATTTGAGATTAGCCTGATCTATGTTTTAAGACACTATCTTAAAAGAAAAGGAAATGATATTTTTAAAATTGAAAAATAATCCTTAGACTTAAATTCTAAAAGAAGCCCTCCTGCGTTTGAATATTAGGTAAGACTTTAGCATGAATATGTGTAAGCACTCATTTATTTTTAGACTATGTCAAGAAACCCATGGTTAACTAGGAATTGCATTTCAGAATACTGACTAAGCTAAAAAGGAAACTAATATTATTTAAGAGATAAATGTCCTGTGCTGATGGTGCATGCCTTTCATCCCAACACTTGGGAGGCAGAGGCAGGTGATGGATCTCTGTGAGTTTGAGTCCAGCCTGATCTACAGAGCTGGTTCCAGGATAGCCAGGACTTCACAGAGAACCCCTGTCTTGAAAAACTGAAATAAAGATATAAAGGAAGGAAGGAAGGAAGGAAGGAAGGAAGGAAGGAAGGAAGGAAGGAAGGAAGGAAGGAAGGAAGGAAGGAAAGAGAAAGAGAAAGAGAAAGAAAGACTCATTTCTAAGCTCATTTCACAGCAATGAGAGTAAAGAAGTGATGCCATTGAAGAAACAAGGCAAGTAGAAATAACACCAACATGTCACAGCATCAGTATTCCATGCAGGCTATAGGTCCTAGCCAGTAAAGCTGGTAACTGAAGCAATAAAGTTAAAGTCTAGCTCCTCCTTCTAATTCTGACCCCGAAGCACCCTACAAATTTGTAAACCAGAAATGTGACAGATATTCCAGTAGTTTGGGAGAATTTCTCTCCTTAAGGTCAAGATGACGCCAGGGGATCAACAACCTTGTCCGAAAAAGCCATGGTATCAACTCACCTTCCGCAGCATGTCATTCTGCTCCACGTTGTTGATCTTGCCAGGGCTGATTTCTCCTTTCAGAGTGTATTCAAAGAACTTCCCACTGACATTCACTAATAAAGTGCTAAAGGCTCTGTCTTCCTGAGTACAGCTGAGTGACTTGTCATGACCGCTGGTAGCAGGGGTGCCATATCTCAGGATCACTCCAACAATGAGCCCTGAAGTAGGGTGACACACATAAAAATAAAATTAGTCCTGGCTTACTGTGTACTTATTTATGGAGGTGCAGTCTTGCAGCTGGAATAAGCCTGCCCACTTTTCTAAAATATTCAGAAAATCCATTTCCCCCTTTCTTTTTTGTCTCTTTCAAAAACTGGTCAGAGACTAAGTATGCTTTCTCTGGTATGCTTTTTCACTCTTTGTCTGAAACTACCTCCCTTTTGCCATATGGCTATGTGCCCAACTTCCATGCCTAACTCAAAAGGGCATGGGTTTCTCTCTTCCTCTTCTCCATCCTCTGGGCAGATTTCTAGATTGCCTATCCTAGAGTTTTAAACATTAACAAATTAATCACTGAACTTTTAAAAAGTCAGTCATGTGGCAGAACAGAAAGTATGGAAACAACACACTGCTGATCTGAGTACCTTAGCCACTAGAAGGATTAAATACAACAGTGGTTAATATGGCCATATAAATAGACTCAACCCCACTTCTTTTTCATCTCTCATTTCTGAGGCTTTTAGTAGAGACAGATGAGGGAGGGAGAAAAGTGTAATGTTTTCTGTCCAGAACAGAATGAGGAAGGACCACTGAGCCTTTGTTTTTCCCAATAGTATCTTTCAAACCATTCCCACTGTCATCTGCTCTGGAGGACCAGGCCACTGGAATGTTTAATTGATACAAATGTAACATGCTTTGCCACACACACAAATCAAAGTGGAAGGAGGGAAAATGTTTTTGCTTAAGTCATTTCAAGCACTGAAGATCATGGAGAAAGTAATTATACCCGCTGGGAGGCTAGAGATAGTAGTGTGAGCTTAAGCAGTCATGATTCAGGGGCTGTTTCTTGAGCTACAAATTTTAAATGATATTCTTAATAATCTCATCCTGACCAATTATGAAACAACCTTAAAGGTATAAGAAAAGTCAGACTTCATTTTTAAAAGCATATTTACCATTACCAAAAAGAGATGCCTAAAAAAAAAAAAAGAAGAAGAAGAAGAAGAAGCCCATAATGCAGATATTTCCAATTACCTAGTGAACAGGCAAAAGAAAAACACTTCTTCAGTGTCTACCAGGTCTTATAGCTAAATTTCCACTTATTTTATTCCCATGTGGTAGCAAATCAGATGATGGTGGAGATGGCCAGCCAGAATTTGCTCATCCCTGCTCTGCTCAGCTTGAGAACATGCTTCTCCACTGGCAATGTCATGGCTATCTTAGTCTTGCTTTCTGGATGTCTGTGCTGGTAAGTAATGTTGTGAGCTACCCACAGCAGGGTGGCTGCTGGTCACATTTCTTTTTATTTTCCTGATCATCTTCATTGCTGCTCTAGCAAGGCCTGATATATTATTGGTCTCTATTAGTTTTCATTCATAGGAGGTTATGAGAACTCTGAAAAATGTCTAGGAGTACTCTGCATGGAGCAGGAAAGAAGTATATCATGAATACAATTGGCCCTAAAGTTTCAGGGCAGTGAACAAACCCTCTGCTATAGAACTCTGCTCTCCAGGTGTGGTATGGAATCAAAACAGTTGTGATTACTCATACAAGATTAGGCCTACAAATATACCTTTGTGGAAGCTGCCCCCTAGGATGGATAACTGGATATATATATATATATATATATATATATATATATATATATATATATATATATATATATATATATATATGCCAGTAGAATTGTTTCTTTGCTCTGCTATCAAAGCCCTATCTAAAGTGAATAAAAGTCACATTTCTTTCTCCCCATTTACATTATTCTGCTCATTGTCCTGGTGAATGTGTGTAAAGTCCCATGACCTCTTATGATTTATAGTGTGCTGAGCATTTACATCCAGCAGTAGAACACCAAGAGCCTGCATCTTTGATTCCTGTGCACCCTTCTCTCCTTTAACAACACAAAACTCTATAAATGTTCTATCCCCTTTGTTGCAAGGATGTTACTTGGAGGTTATAATTCTCTATGGAAATCTAGTAAACAAGTTACATCTGCTGGTATCTTGTGGGCGAAATCATATACGTATGTATGCATGTATGTATGTATGTATGTATGTATCTAAGACAGACACCGAGACAGAGAGGCAGTATGTGTGTGTGTGTGTGTGTGTCTGTCTGTCTGTCTGTCTGTCTGTCTGTCTGTCTCTGTGTGTGTGTGTGTGTGTGTGTGTGTGTGTGTGTGTGTGTGTGTGTGTGTGTTTGAGAGAGGGGGAAGAGGGAGGGGAAGGAGAGCGAAACAGAGACAGAGACAGAGAGAGAATGAGAATATGCAAGGGCACACATGCAAATCAGAGAAAAAGTTTGGGTGTCAGTCTTTGCCTTCTACTTTGGGATGGGACCTGTCTTTTTATTGCTGCATTTGTCGGTTAGTTGGCCTGTATACTTCTGGGTAATTTTTTTTCTCTCCACCTATCATCTCCAGAAGCACTGGGGTTATAAATGCACCAATGGGGATTTGAATTCAGATCCTCACACTTGCTTTGCCCACTGAGCCACCTCCTCAGACCACTATGCTTCTTATATTGAACCTTCTTATTGCTTCTAAACTTTCATCACAGTAATATTTTTGTGCCTATGGTGCTATGCTGAGGATCTCCGCTTTGTTGCTCATATTTGAGAGCATGTTGACAATAACTAGGATGAGCTGTGGTAATAGCACTTCCTTCCAAAGCTGCTGGAAGCACTGGGGGCAGGGGGTAGGGACTGCTTGATCCTCTCAGGGATTTTCTCCCCAAGATTTTTATAATGTCCTTTATTTATTCTTATTTCAGTCCTTGGTTAGGCAATTATGTACTGATGAAGAGTTACTTGACAAAGCAGTTCCACAGATCTTCAGCATTTGTCATGATGCACAATGGTCTATACTACCTGAAGGTGACCTATCAAAGAGTTTATATTAAACAGAATTTACAGAAACTGTTTACATTAGAAGTTGTTTTACATTCCTCACTGTTTCTTTTATTTTCATTTTCTTTTTCTTTTTTTAATTAGATATTTTCTTTATTTACATTTCAAATACTATCCCAAAAGTTCCATATACCCTCCCCCAGCCTGCTCCACTACCCACCCACTCCCACGTTTTGGCCCTGGAGTTCCCCTGTACTTGGGCATATAAAGTTTGCAAGACCTGGGAGCCTCTCTTCCCAATGATGGCAAACTAGGCCATCTTCTGCTACATATGTAGCTAGAGACACGAGTTCTGGGGTTAGTTCATATTGTTGTTCCACTTATAGGGTTGCAGACCCCTTCAGCTCCTTGGATACTTTCTCTAGATCCTCCATTGGGGGACCTGTGTTCAATCCTATAGATGACTGTGAGCATCCACTTCTATATTTGCCAGGCACTGGCATAGCCTCAGAAGAGACAGATATATCAAGGTCCTTTCAGCAAAATCTTGCTGGCATATGCAATAGTGTCTGGGTTTGGTGGCTGATTATGGGATGGATCCCCGGGTGGGGTAGTCTCTGGATGGACCATTCTTTTGTCTTAGGTCTAAACTTTGTCTCTGTAACTCCTTCCATAGGTACTTTGTTCCCTATTCTAAGGAGGAATGAAGTATCCACACGATGGTGTGGATCTCACTGTTTCTTAACTGTATTTACGTCCTCATCAGATAAGAAAGTAAAGCATACTCATAGGCCCTCACAATGAATGCTGGCAAAAGAGGAGGTTTAGGGACTGGAGGGATGGCTGCATGGTAAGAGGCTGTTCCAGAGGAACCAAGGTCTATTCCCAGAACCCACATTGTTGTCAGGAATCCCACAACTGCCTGTAACTTCAGCTCCAGAATATCCAATGGCCTCTTCTGTTCTCCACAGTACTTATACACATGTTGCATGCACAGGTGCACACACACACACACACACACACACACACACACACACACAAGTAAAAATAAACCTTTAAAAAAGGGAGGCATATTAAAAAAAAAAAGGATGCATACAGTTGTATACAAGTTCTTCATTCCAGGAAATGTCTAGATTCATTAGCAGATGCTGAATATTGAGTGGTGTTTAAATATAGCAAACTTTTCCTTTTTTGCTCTGGGTCCAATGCACCCCTATTAACAAAGGGAAACAGTGAGAGGAATAATGCTGTGGTTAAACATAGCAATACAAGTTATCACAGCAAAAGTAAATGGTTAACCCCATCCTGAGAATCTGACCTAGCCAAGTCCCATAGTATACTGCTCTTCTCTGAGTATCTGTACAAAAAAAATGTAGATTTCTATTTACCATCATCACTCCCCATGCTATGATACTAAGTTTACAAAGCACATTTTCTGATTGAAGAAAGAGCAGGATATCAGGACGACGGAGGGGTAATGTTGTTGTTGCTGCTGCTGTTTTCTGTTTGAGAAAATGAATTCTAAAACACTGGAGACAACATTATTAACAACATATTTTATTTTCTGGATCTGAATATATCCTCTGAGAGGAAACTGTGAAAAGATCATAACTGCAAAGACTTAAAAAATATGTAGGCCTTCCGGTCCACACCGCTCCAGCGCGCAGGGCGCAAGGCCTGGGTGCTGTGCACCCACCCAGGTTTCCAGCGGGACTCTCCTAGCAATCTTGGGAGCACTGGTAAGAGGAACACACATCTGTTCCAGTCTAATCTCCTGGGACCTGAGTCTGCAGCCGGGAGACAGACAGGGGGGCAGAGGTCCCCTTCCCTTCTGGTCCACACTGCTCCAGCGCAGGGCGCAAGGCCCGGGGGCTGCAGACCCACCCAGGTTTCCAGCGGGACTCTCCTAGCGATCTCGGGACCTCTGCGAGCTCAGGAACACTGGTGAGAGGAACACACACCTGTTCCAGTCCAATCTCCTGGGACCTGAGTCTGCAGCTGGGAGATAGACAGGCGGGCAGTGGACCCCTTCCCTTCCAGTCCACACTGCTCCAGCGCAGGGTGCAAGGCCTGGGTGCTGTGCACCCACCCAGGTTTCCAGCGGGACTCTCCTAGCGATCTCGGGACCACTGTCCAATCTTGTGGGACCTGAGTCTGCAGCCAGGAGATAGACAGGTGGGCAGCAGACCCCTTCCCTTCCGGTCCACACCGCTCCAGCACAGGGCGCAAGCCCGAGCAGCTGTGCACCCGACCAGGTTTCTGGTGGGACTCTCCTAGCAATCTCAGGAATACTGGTGAGAGGAACACACATCTGTTCCAGTCCAATATCCTGGGACCTGAGTCTGCAGCTGGGAGATAGACAGGGCTGCAGAGGACCCCTTCCCTTCTGGCCCACACTGCTCCAGCACCAGGCGCAGGAGACACCAGCCAGGAGAGTGATAAAGGCCCAGAGCAGGACAGATTCTTCCTTCAGGTCCTGTCCAGTGCACCCTGCACCAGCTCAGGGCTTGGGCACAGGCTCTGCGCACTCTCCCTGAGGCCCCTTTGGGACTCCCCAGGCTATCTTGGGACCACAGGTGAGCAGCTGAACTCAGCATCTGTTCCAGCCCAATTGCGAGCAACCTGAGACACCAGCTGGAGATTGATAAAGGCCCAGGACAGGACAGACACTCCCTTCTGGTCTGCACCAACACCAGGTCTCCTTGGGCAGGGATGGCAAGAGGTAAGCATAAGGACAGAAGCAACAGAATCCAAGGGTACTTGGCATCACCAGATCCAAACTCAACCACCACTTCAAGTCCTAGATACAACAGCACACCAGAAAAACAAGACATGGATATAAAGTCACTCGTCATGATGATGATGGAGGACTATAAGAAGGAAATGCAGGAAAACACAGATAAACAACTAGAAGCATTTAAAGAGGAAATACTTAGAGAGTTACAGGAAAACAATACCAAGCAGGTGATGGAATGGAACAAAACCATCCAGGACCTAAAAATGGAAGTAGAAACAATTAAGAAAAACCAAAAGGAGATAACCCTGGAGATAGAAACCATAGGAAAAAATCAGGAACCATAGATATGAGCATCAGCAACAGAATACAAGAGATAGACGAGAGAATCTCAGGCACAGAAGATTCTATAGGGAGCATAAACAAGACAATCAAAGAAAATGCTAAATGCAAAAAGATCCTAACACAAAATATCCAGGAAATCCAGGACACAATGAGAAGACCAAACTTAAGGATAATAGGAGTAGATGAGAAGGAAGACTATCAAACTAAGGGCCAGCAAATATCTTCAACAATATAATAGAAGAAAACTTTCCATACCTAAAGAATGAGATGCCCATAAACATACAAGAAGCCTATAGAACTCCAAATAGGCTGGACCAGAAAAGAAATTCCTCCCGACACATAATAATCAGAACAACAAATGCACTAAATAAAGAGAGAATATTAAAGGCAGCAAGGGAAAAAGGTCAAGTAACATATAAGGGCAGGCCTATCAGAATTACTCCAGACTTCTCACCAGAGACTATGAAAGCCAGAAGATCATGGACAGAGATTATACAGACACTAAGAGAACACAAGTGCCAGCCCAGGCTACTATACCCAGCAAAACTCTCATTTACCATAGACGGAGAAACCAAAGTATTCCATGACAAATTCAAATTCACACAATATCTTTCCATGAATCCAGCCTTTCAAAGGATAATAACAGAAAAACACCAATACAAGGACAGAAACTCTGCCCTAGAGAAAGCAAGAAAATAATCCTTCAACAAACCTAAAAGAAGACAGACACAAGAACAGAATCCCAACTATAAAAACAATAATGACAGGAAGCAACAATTACTGTTCCTTAATATCGCTTAATATCAATGGACTCAATTCTCCGATAAAAAGACATAGACTTTCAGACTGGCTACACAAACAGGACCCGACATTTTGCTGTCTACAAGAAACACATCTCAGAAAAAACGACAGACACTACCTCAGAGTGAAAGGCTGGAAAACAATATTCCAAGCAAACGGCCCGAAGAAAAAAGCCGGGGTAGCCATTCTAATATTGAATAAAATAGACTTGCAACCCAAAATTATCAAAAGAGACAAAAAGGGGCACTTCATACTCATCAAAGGCAAAAATCTTCCACGAGGAACTTTCAATTCTGAATATCTATGCTCCAAATGCAAGGGCAGCCACTTTCATTAAAGAAACTTTAGTAAAGCTTAAAACACACATTGCATCTCACACAATAATAGTGGGAGACTTCAACAACCCACTCTCATCAAGGGACAGATCCTGGAAACAGAAACTAAACAGAGATTCAGTCGAACTAACGGAAGCTATGAAACAAATGGACTTAACAGATATCTACAGAATATTTCATCCTAAAACAAAAGGATATAACTTTTTCTCAACACCTCATGGCACCTTCTCCAAAATTGATCACGTAATTGGCCACAAAACAGCCCTCAACAGATTCAAAAATATTAAAATTGTCCCATGCATCCTATCAGATCACCATGGACTAAGGCTGCTCTTCAATAACAACATAAGTGCAGAACACCATCATTCATTTGGAAACTAAACAACACTCTACTCAATGATACTTTGGTCAAGGAAGGATTAAAGAAAGAAATTAAAGACTTCCGAGAGTTTAATGAAAATGAAGCCACAACATACCCAAACTTATGGGACACAATGAAAGCATTCCTGAGAGGTAAATTCATAGCTCTGAGTTCCTACAAAAAAAAAAATGGAGAGAGCTTATACCAGTAGCTTGGCAGCACATCTGCAAGCTCTAGAACAAATGGAAGCAAAGTCACCTAAGAGGAGTAGACGGCAGGAAATAATCAAACTCAGGGGTGAAATCAACCATGTGGAAACAATAAGAACTATCCAAAAAAATCAATCAAACCAGGAGCTGGTTCTTTGAAAAAGTCAACAAGATAGACAAACCCTTGGCCAGACTCTCTAGAGGGGACAGGGATAGCATCCGAATCAACAAAATCAGAAATGAAAAGGGAGTCATAACAACATATCCTGAGGAAATCCAAAACACACTCAGATCCTTCTACAAAAGGTTATATTCAAAAAAACTGGAAAATCTGGATGAAATGGATAACTTTCTAGACAGATACCAAGTTCCAAAGTTAAACCAGGATCAGATCAATGACCTAAACAGCCCTATATCTCCTAAAGAAATAGAAGCAGTCATTAATAGTCTCCCAACCAAAAAAAAGCCCAGGACCAGATGGGTTTAGTGCAGAGTTCTATCAGACCTTCAAAGAAGACCTAGTTCCAGTTCTTCTCAAAGTATTCAACAAAATAGAATCTGAAGGCACACTACCCAGTTCATTCTATGAAGCCACAATTACTCTGATACCTAAACCACATAAAGACACAACAAAGATAGAGAACTTCAGACCAATTTCCCTTATGAATATAGACGCAAAAATACTCAACAAAATTCTCGCCAACCGAATCCAAGAACACATCAAAACGATCATCCATCATGACCAAGTAGGCTTCATCCCAGGAATGCAGGGATGGTTTAACGTACGGAAATCCGTCAACTTTATACACAATATAAACAAACTCAAAGATAAAAACCACATGATCATCTCCTTAGATGCTGAGAAAGCATTTGACAAAATCCAACACCCATTCATGATAAAGGTCTTGGAAAGATCAGAAATTCAAGGCCCTTACCTAAACATGATAAAAGCAATCTATAGCAAAACAGTGGCCAACATCAAACTAAATGGAGAGAAACTGGAAGCAATCCCACTAAAATCAGGGACCAGACAAGGCTGCCCACTTTCTCCCTACCTATTCAATATAGTACTTGAAGTCCTAGCCAGAGCGATTCGACAACAAAAGGAGGTCAAGGGGATACAAATTGGAAAGGAAGAACTCAAATTATCGCTATTTGCAGATGATATGATAGTATATATAAGTGACCCCAAAAACTCCACCAGAGAACTCCTAAACCTGATAAACAGCTTTAGTGCAGTAGCTGGATATAGAATTAACTCAAACAAATCTATGTCCTTTCTCTATACAAAGGAAGAACTGGCTGAGGAAGAGATCAGGGAAACATCACCCTTCACAATAGTCACTAACAATATAAAATATCTTGGTGTGACTCTTACGAAGCGACGGAAAGATTTGTATGATAAGAACTTCAAGACTCTGAAGAAAGAAATTGAGGAAGATCTCAGAAGATGGAAGGATCTCCCATGCTCATAGATTGGCAGAATCAATATAGTAAAAATGGCTATCTTGCCAAAAGCTATCTACAGATTCAATGCAATCCCCATCAAAATTCCAAGTCAATTCTTCAAGAATCTAGAAAAGATAATGAGCAAGTTCATCTGGAATATCAAAAAACCTAGACTAGTGAAATCTCTTCTCAACAATAAAAGAACCTCTGGTGGAATCACCATGCCTGACCTCAAGCTGTACTACAGAGCAATCGTAACAAAAATTGCATGGTACTGGTACAGCAACAGATAGGTAGATCAATGAAATAGGATCGAAGACCCAGAAATGAATCCACACACCTATGGTCACCTGATCTTTGACAAGGGAGCTAAAACTATCCAGTGGAAAAAAGACAGCCTTTTCAACAAATGGTGCTGGCACAACTGGCGGTTATCATGTAGAAGACTGGGAATTGTTCCATTCTTATCTCCTTGTACTAAGGTCAAGTCTAAGTGGTTGAAGGACCTCCATATAAAACCAGAGACACTGAAACTTATAGAGGAGAAAGTGGGGAAAAGCCTCGATGATATGGGCACTGGGGAAAAATTCCTGAAAAAAACAGCAAAGGCTTGTGCTGTAAGATCAAGAATTGACAAATGGGACCACATAAAGTTGCAAAGCTTCTGTAAGACAAAAGATATTGTCAACAGGACAAAAGGGCCACCAACCGATTGGGAAAGGATCTTTACCAATCCTAAATCAGATAGGGGACTGATATCAAATATATATAAAGAGCTCAAGAAGGTGGACACCAGAAAATCAAATATCCCCATTAAAAAGTGGGGCACAGATTTAAACAAAGAATTCTCAACTGAAGAATACCGAATGGCTGAGAAGCACTTGAAAAAATGTTCAACATCCTTAATCATCAGGGAAATGCAGATCAAAACAACCCTGAGATTCCACCTCACACCAGTAAGAATGGCTAAGATCAAAAATTCAGGTGACAACAGATGCTGGCGTGGATGTGAAGAAAGGGGAACACTCCTCCATTGTTGGTGGGAATGCAAGCTGGNGAAATGCAGATCAAAACAACCCTGAGATTCCACCTCACACCAGTAAGAATGGCTAAGATCAAAAATTCAGGTGACAACAGATGCTGGCGTGGATGTGAAGAAAGGGGAACACTCCTCCATTGTTGGTGGGAATGCAAGCTGGTTCAACCACTCTGGAAATCAGTCTGGCGGTTCCTCAGAAAATTGGACATAGTACTACTGGAAGATCCTGCAATACCCCTACTGGGCATATATCCAGAAGATATTCCATCTGGTAATTAGGACACATGTTCCACTATGTTCATAGCAGCTTTATTCATAATACGCAGAAACTGGAAAGAACCCAGATGTCCCTCAACAGAGGAATGGATACAAAAAATTTGGTATATTTACACAATGGATTACTACTCAGCTATTAAAAACAATAAATATATGAAATTCCTAGGCAAATGGATGGATCTGGAGGCCGTCATCCTGAGTAACGTAACCCAATCACAAAAGAACTCACATAACATGTACTCACTGATATGTGGATATTAGCCCAGAAACCTAGACTACCCAAGATACAATTTACTAAACACATGAAACTCAAGAAGAAGGAAGATCAAAATGTGGACATGTCACCCCTTCCTAGAATTAAGCACAAAGCACACATTGAAGGAGTTACAGAGATCCAGTGTGAAGCTGAATCCAAAGGATGGACCCAATGTCTGTGGCTGCCAGGGATCCATCCCACAATAAGCCACCAATCATAGACACTATAGCATATGACAGCAAGATAGTGCTGAAAGGGCCCGGATATAGCTGTCTCGCTGGAGACTATACTAATGCCTGGCAAACATGGAGATGGAAGCTCACAGTCAGCTATTAGATGGAACACAGGGTTCCCAAGGAAGGAGCTAGAGAAAGTACCCAAGGAGCTGAAGGGGTCTTCAACCCTATAGGTGGAAGAATAACGTGAACTAACTAGTACCCCCTGAGCTCATGTCTCTAGCTGCATATATAGAAGAGTATGGCCTAGTTGGCCATCATTGGAAAGAGAGGCCCCTTGGTCATGCAGACTTTATATGCCCCAGTACAGGGGAACACCAGGGCCAAGATGTGGGAGCGGGAGGTTAGGGGAGCAGTTCCTTGAGGGGGGAGGGTATAGGGAACTTTCTGGATAACACTTGAAATGTAAATGAAGAAGTTATCTAATAAATATTGGGAAAAAAAGAAAGAAATTACCTTAAATATAAGCAATACTAAAATACCCAAAAAAGCAAACTTTGCAAAAAAAAAAAAAAAAAAGAATTCTCAACTGAGGAATAACAAAGGGCTGAGAAGCACTTGAAAAAATGTTCAACATCCTTAATCATCAGGGAAATGCAGATCAAAACAACCCTGAGATTCCACCTCACACCAGTAAGAATGGCCAAGATCAAAAATTCAGGTGACAACAGATGCTGGCGTGGATGTGGAGAAAGGGGAACACTCCTCCATTGTTGGTGGGAATGCAAGCTGGTTCAAC
>LR753391.1:796662-912607 GCA_902729485.2 Mus minutoides
ACAAAAAATTTGGTATATTTACACAATGGAGTACTACTCAGCTATTAAAAACAACAAATATATGAAATTCCTAGGCAAATGGATGGATCTGGAGGCCATCATCCTGAGTGAAGTAACCCAATCACAAAAGAACTCACATAACATGTACTCACTGATATGTGGATATTAGCCCAGAAACCTAGACTACCCAAGATACAATTTACTAAACACATGATACTCAAGAAGAAGGAAGATCAAAATGTGGACACGTCACCCTTCCTAGAATTAAGAACAAAGCACACATTGAAGGAGTTACAGGGATCATGTGTGAAGCTGAATCCAAAGGATGGACCCAATGACTGCGGCTGCCAAGATCCATCCCACAATCAGCCACCCATCATAGACACTATAGCATATGCCAGCAAGATAGTGCTGAAAGGGCCCGGATATAGCGGTATCGGGGGAAAATATACCAATGCCTGGCAAACATGGAGGTGGAAGCTCACGGTCAGCTATTAGATGGAACACAGGGTTCCCAAGGAAGAAGGAGCTAGAGAAAGTACCCAAGGAGCTGAAGGGGTCTTCAACCCTATAGGTGGAAGAATAACATGAACTAACTAGTACCCCCTGAGCTCATGTCTCTAGCTGCATATGTAGAAGAGGATGGCCTAGTTGGCCATCATTGGGAAGAGAGGCCCCTTGGTCATGCAGACTTTATATGCCCCAGTACAGGGGAATGCCAGGGCCAAGAAGTGGGAGCGGGTGGGTAGGGGAGCAGGGCCGGGAGCGGGGAGGGTATAGGGAACCTTCTGGATAACACTTGAAATGTAAATGAAGAAATTATCTAATAAATGTTGGAAAAAAAAGAATATCTCATAACTAAAACTTATAAGAAAAAAAATATGTAGGACATTTTGTTTAAAGCTCAAGAAGCTCAGTACTCAAAAAAACAAACAAAAACAAAAAAAAACAAAAAACAAACAAACAAAAACGCAGGGAGACACATAGGCACTGATCTGACTGTCTCTACAGAACAGTGGTGCAGATGACAGACAGAAATAAGCCTATGTCTGTGGAAAAACAGCATAACAGACAGCAGCTGAGGAACAGAGGGTCACTGATTTCACGGGCATATGACTAACATCAGGAAATAATTTAATTACAACTTTACAGAAAGTAAATATGGATGGAATTACTTTGACATTTTGTGTGGCTGAAAGCAAAAGGACAAAAAAAAATCAAGCCTCTATCTCCTGGGTATGAAGAAACCCTACTTACCAACTGTCTCAGAATACTATACTAAAGGTGTACAACTGCCAGCTCTTCCAACTTTAAAATATAACCAAAGGACTATGAACATGTATAGACAAACATGTGTATATGGATATTTATATCTGTGTTCATTAGTAGAATAAGAAAGGAATATGAGCCAAGTGTGATTGCAATTCCAGAGGGTCATGAGGATACCAACCCCCATGAGTATGAAACCAGTTTCTCTCTGTGGCTAAGTTTGTTGAGAGAATAGATGAACAATGGACACGGAGAGAGGTATAATTCTAGACAGCCACCCACCAGCTACATTATAAAAATGACAAAATTTATAAGACTTCATTAAAATCAGGAGAGGAACAGTTGCAGGAATGTACTGTTCTCTAGTCTGACCTTCCATTTCTTTAAGCATGCTACTGAGGGTGAAGGGTTATCAGTTTGGTTTGGCCACTACCATAGAGTTGTATAGAGTATCATAAGCGTTGTTTTGAGTTCTAAATCTTCATTTGACATAAAAAGAAAAGAAAGTATCGGTGTCCCAGGTCCCTTGGAGACCAGTCTGCACAGCTCAGCTAGCAGACTTCATAAGTGACACAGCTTCTTGGACAAACCCCATTTCAGGCTCCAGACATCCGGGCACCTTCCCTGCCAGAGGAGAGGTTTCTGCCTGGTAGGGCTCTGACTGCCAGAGTAGGTAAAGGAGCCATCTTGAGTCCCGGGTCCCTTGGAGACTGGTCTGCACAGGTCAACTCCCAGACTGCAAAGGGTGAGTGAGCAGACTACAGAAGCAACACAGACGTCCCGGCACCTTCCCTGACAGAAGAGAGGTGTCTGCCTGGTAAGGTTCTGACTGCTGGAGCAGGTGAGGGAGCCATCTTATGTCCTGGGTCCCTCAGAGACCAGTCTGCACAAGTCAGCTCTCAGACTGTGGAGGGTGAGCAAGGAGACTGCAGAAACGACACAGCTTCTGAGACAGGCAGAAGCAACACAGCTTCTGGGACAGACCCTGTTTTGGGCTCCAGACATCTGGGCACCTTCCCTGCCAGAGGAGAGGTAACCACCTGGAAGGGCTCTGACCTACAGAGCAGGTGAGGGAACCATCTTGTGTCTTGGGTCCCTCAGAGACCAGTCTGTGCAGGTGAGTGATAAGACTGCAGAGGCAACACATCTTCTGGGACAGGCCCTGTTTTGGGCCTTCACCTTCAGCCAGGAGGCAAGTGTGAATGACAGAGCTCTATGAACCTTCCCTGCAAGAGGAGAGCTTGCATGCAGAGAGTATTCTGACCACTGAGAATCAGAAGAGAGCTGGAATCCCAGGACAACTGACAGAGGCTAACAGAATCACAGGAGGAACAAGCTAAAACCAGAGACAAATACAACTAACGCCAGAGATTACCAGATAGTGAAAGGCAAATGTAAGAATCTTACTAACAGAAAGCAAGACCAATCATCATCATCAGAACCCAGTTCTCCCACCGCAGCCAGTCCTGGATACCCCAACACACTCAAAAAGTAAGACTTAAAGCTCACAGTCAGCTTTTAGATGGAACACAGGGTTCCCAAGGAAGAAGGAGCTAGAGAAAGTACCCAAGGAGCTAAAGGGGTCTTCAACCCTATAGGTGGAAGAATAACCATGAACTAACTAGTACCCCCTGGGCTCGTGTCTCTAGCTGCATATATAGAAGAGGATGGCCTAGTTGGCCATCAGNAGCTTCAGTTGGGAAAATGCCTCCATGAGATCTAGCTGTGAGGCATTTTCTCAATTAGTGATCAAGGGCCCCTTGGGGGTGGGACCATCTCTGGGCTGGCAGTCTTGGGTTCTATAAGAGAGCAGGCTGAGCAAGCCAGGGAAAGCAAGCCAGTAAAGAACATCCCTCCATGGCTTCTGCATCAGCTCCTGCTTGAGTTTCAGTCCTGACTTCCTTTGATGAACAGCAGTATGGAAATGTAAGCCGAATAAACCCTTTCCTCCCCAATTTGCTTCTTGGTCATGATGTTTGTGCAGGAATAGAAACCCTGACTAAGACAACACTTGAAAGGTAAATGAAGAAAATATCTAATAAACGTTGGAAAAAAAAAAAGTAAGACTTAGATTTAAAATCATAACTCATGATGTTGGTAGAGGACTTTAAGAATGGCATTAATAATTCACTTAAAGAAATACAGAAAAACACTGCTAAAGCGGTAGAAGTCCTTAAAGAATTACAGGAAAACACAAACAAACAGGTGGTGGAATTGAACAAAAGCATCCAAGACCTAAAAAGGGAAGTAGAAACAATAAAGAAAACTCAAAGTGAGATGACTCTGGAGATAGAAACCATAGGAAAGTAATCAGGAACCATAGATGCGAGCATCAGCAACAGAATACAAGAGATAGAAGAGAGAATATCAGGTGCAGAAGATTCCATAGAGAACATGGGCACAACAATCAAAGAAAACACAAAATGCAAAAAGATCCTAACTTAAAACATCCAGGAAATCCAGGACACAGTGAGAAGACCAAACCTATGGATAATAGGAGTAGATGAGAATGAAAATTTTCAACTTAAAGGGCCAACAAATATCTTCAAAAAAATTATAGAAGAAAACTTCCCTAACCTAAAGAAAGAGATGCCCATAAACATAAAAGAAGCCTACAGAACTCCAAATAGACTGGACCAGAAAAGAAATTCCTCCAGACACATAATAATCAGAACAACAAATGCACTAAATAAAGACAGAATATTAAGAGCAGTAAGGGGAAAAGGACAAGTAACATATAAAGGCAGGCCTATTAGAATTACACCAGACGTCTCACCAGAGACTATGAAAGCCAGAAGATACTGGACAGATGTTATACAGACCCTAAGAGAACACAAATGCCAGCCCAGGATACTATACCCAGCAAAACTTTCAATTACTATTGATGGAGAAACAAAAGTATTCCATGATAAAACCAAATTCACACAATATCTTTCCACAAGTTCAACCGTTCAAGGGATAATAAAGGGAAAACACCAACACAAAGACAGAAACTATGCCTTAGAAAAAGCAAGAAAGTAATCCTTCAACAAACCTAATAGAAGACAATCACAAGAACAAAATCACAGCTTTAAGAACAAAAATAACAGGAAGCAACAATTACTTTTCTTTAACTTTTCTTAACATCAATGGACTCAATTCCCCCAAAAGAGACACAGACTAATAGACTGGCTACACAAACAGGACCCAGCATTTTGCTGCTTACAGGAAACCCACCTCAGAGACAAAGACAGACACTACCTCAGGGTAAAAGGCTGGAAAACAATTTTCCAAGAAAATGGTCTGAAGAAACAAGCTGGATAGCCATTCTACTATCAAATAAAATTGAATTCCAACCCAAAGTTATCAAAACAGACAAGGAGGGGCACTTCATACTCGTCAAAGGTAAATTCTACCAGGATGAAGTCTCAATTCGGAATATCTATGCTCCAAATACAAGGTCAGCCACATTCATTAAAGAAACTGTAGTAAAGGACCAGTCTGTGCAAAACAGCTCGCGAACTGCAGAGGCGGAGCAGCGGACCACAGCTTCTGGGACAGGCAGAAGCACACTGCTTCTGGGACATACCCCCGTTTCTGGCAGCTGAATTCTGGGCACCTTCCCTTCCCCGCCAGAGGAGAGGTGGCCGCCCAGGTGGGCTCTGACCCCCAGAGCAGGTAAGACAGCCATCTTGTCTCCCAGGTCCCTCTGGGACCAGTCTGTGCAAAACAGCTCACGGACTGCAGAGGCGGAGCAGTGGACCACAGCTTCTGGGACAGGCAGAAGCACACTGCTTCTGGGACAGACCCCCATTTCTGGCAGCTGAAATCCAGGCACCTTGGCCACCTGGGTAGGCTGTGACCCCCAGAACAGGTCCCTTTCGCTCAGTGCCAGTGCCTGGTTACTTGGTTACTTGGGCGCATAGCCTGTGCATTTCCCCACAGTTCCAAGACGACTCTCCAACTCTCCAAGCAATCTTGGGACCACTGGTGAGTGGAGCACAACGTCTGATCAAATCTAATCGCACGGGAACTGGGACAACATTGGGGAAACAGAGGACCAAGGGCAGAGGTTGTTGGACAATGTGGTGTCCCTTCTCCACCAAGAGGTCCCTTCTGGTCAGCACCAGCACCTAGTTTCTGGGGCGCACAGTCTGTGCATTTTCCCACAGTCCCTGGAGGACTCTCCACTCGATCTTGGGACCACCAGTGAATGGAGCACAACATCTGTTCCAATCTAATCGCGCGTGAATTGGGACAGCATTGGGGAAACAGAGGATGAGCTAGACCAGGGGCAGAGGTCCCTTCCGGTCAGCACCTGGTTACTAGGGTGCACAGTCTGTGCATTTCCCCACAGTCCCTAGAGGACTCTATGCAATATTGGGACCGCTGAACAGACTGCTCCAACCTCCTCAAAGGAAACACTACTCCCAAGCCTTGTAACTCACCCAGGATATTAGGACAACAGTATCCCAGGATAACAGGAGGTGGGTATTCTGGGGTCTCAGCAGAACTTGACTGCCAAGATCTCAGACACACCCAGAATATCAGGTTTACAGGAGCACACAATCAAAGGATCACAGTGAAAGCAGAACTCAGAGGAATCCAGAATCAACTGGGATTTTAAGAAGGACAGACTCCAATCAGTTATACTGAGGACAGCAAGCACCTGAGATATTCAGATGGCAGGAGGGAAGCATAGGAAGAGAAGCAACAGAAACCAGGGTTACTTGACATCACCAGAACCAATTTGTCCCACCATGGCAAGTCCTGGATACACCATCACACAAGAAAAGCAAGACATGGATCAAAAGTCACTTCTCATGATGATGATGGACTTTAAGAAGTAAATACAGGAAAACACAGATAAAAAAACTAGAAGCATTTAAAGAGGAAAATCAAAAATCCCTTAGAGAGTATCAGGAAAACAATAACAAACTGGAGATGGAATTGAAAAATACCATCCAGGACCTAAAAATGGAACTAGAAACAATAAAGAAAACCCAAAAGAAGATAACCCTGGAGATAGAAACCATAGGAAAGAAATCAGGAACCACAGATACAAGCATCAGCAACAGAATACAAGAGATGGAAGAGAGAATCTCAGGTGTAGAAGATTCCATAGGGATCATGGACACAACAATCAAAGAAAACGAAAAATGCAAAAAGATCCTAACTCAAAACATCCAGGAAATCCAGGACACAATGAGAAGACTAAACCTACAGATAATAGGAGTATATGAGAATGAAGATTCTCAATTTAAAGGGCCAGCAAATATCTTCAACAAAATTATAGAAGAAAACTTTCCATACCTAAAGAAAGAGATACCCATAAACATACAAGAAGCCTACAGAACTCCAAATAGACTGGACCAGAAAAGAAATTCCTCCCGACACATAATAATCAGAACAACATATGCACTAAATAAAGACAGAATTTTAAGAGCAGTAAGGGAAAAAGGTCAAGTAACATTTAATGGAAGGCCTATTAGAATTACTCCAGAATTCTTACCAGAGACTATGAAAGCCAGAAGATCATGGACAGATGTTATACAGACACTAAGAGAACACAAATGCCAGCCCATGTTACTATACCCAGCAAAACTCTCAATTACCATAGATGGAGAAACCAGAGTATTCCATGACAAAATAAAATTCACACAATATCTTTCCATGAATCCAGCCCTTCAAAGGATAATAATGGAAAAGCACCAATACAAGGACAGAAACTGCACCCTAGAAAAAGCAAAAAAGTAATCCTCCAACAAACCTAAAAGAAGACAGCCACAATAACAGAATCCCAACTCTAACAACAAAAATGACAGGAAGCAACAATTACTGTTCCTTAATATGTCTTAATATCAATGGACTCAATTCCCCAATAAAAAGACATAGACTAACAGAGTGGCTACACAAACAGGACCCAACATTTTGCTGCCTGGAGGAAACACACCTCAGGGAAAAAGACAGACACTACCTCAGAGTGAAAGGCTGGAAAACAATTTTCCAAGCAAACACACTGAAGAAACAAGCTGGAGTAGCCATTCTAATATCAAATAAAATTGACTTTTAACCCAACGTTATCAAAAAAGACAAGGAGGGGCACTTCATACTCATCAAAGGTAAAATCTTCCCAGAGGAACTCTCAATTCTGAATATTTATGCTTCGAATGCAAGGGCATCCACATTCATTAAAGGAACTTTAATAAACCTCAAAGCACACATTGGACCTCACACAATAATAGTGGGAGACTTCAATACCCTCACTCTCTCACCAATGGACAGATCCTGGAAACAGAAACTAAACAGAGACATATGGACACTAACAGAAGTACTGAAGCAAATGGATTTAATAGATATCTACAGAACATTTTATCCTAAAACAAAAGGATATACCTTCTTCTCAGAACCAGATGGTACCTCCTCCAATATTGAGCTTATATTTAGTCACAAAATAGGCCTCAACAGATACAAAAATATTGAAATTATCCCATGGAACCTATCTGACCACCATGGACTAAGGCTGATTATCAATAACAGCATAAATAATAGAAAGCCAACATTCACGTGGAAACTGAACAACACTATACTCAATGATTCCTTGTTCAAGGATGAAATAGAGAAAGAAATTAAAGATTTTTTAGAGATTAATGAAAATGAAGTCAAAACATACCCAAACTTATGGGACACAATGAAAGCATTCCTCAGAGGAAACCTCATAGCCCTGAGTGCCTCCAAAAAGAAACTAGAGAGAGCATACACTAGCAGCCTGACAGGACACCTAGAAGCTCTAGAACTAAAGGAAGCAAATTTACCCAAGAGTAGACAGCAGGAAATGATCAAACTCAGGGCTGAAATCAACCAAGTGGAAACAAAAAACTATTCAAAAAATCAATCAAACCAGGAGCTGGTTCTTTGAGAAAATCAGCAAGATAGACAAACCCTTAGCCAGACTAACTAGAGGGAGCAGGGACAGTATCCTAATTAACAAAATCATAAGCAAAAAAGGAGACATAACAAGAGAACCTGGGGAAATCTAAACCATCATCAGGTCCTACAACAAAAGGCTATACTCAAGAAAAATATAAAACCTGGATTAAATGCACAACTTCCTAGACAGATACCAGGTACCAAAGTTAAATCAGGATCAGATTAACGATCTAAACAGTCACATTTCCTCTAAAAAAAGAGAAGCAGCCATCAATACTCTCTCAACCACAAAAAACCCAAGACCAGATGGGTTTAGTGCAGAGTTTCTATCAGACCTTCAAAGAAGACCTAATTCCAACTCTTCTCAAACAATTCCACAAAATGGAAATGGAAGGTACTCCAACCAATTCATTCTATGACGCCACAATTACTCGGATACCTAAACCACACAAAGATCCAACTAATAAAGAGAACTTCAGACCAATTTCCCTTATGAATATAGATACAAAATACTCAATAAAATCCTTGCAAACCACATCCAAGAAAACATCAAAACGATCATCCATCATGACCAAGTAGGCTTCATCCCACGGATACAGGGATAGTTTAATATAGGGAAATCCATCAACGTAATCCACTATATAAAAAAACTCAAAGACAAGAACCATATGACTATCTCCTTAGATGCTGAAAAAGCGCTTGACAAAATCCAGCACCCATTCATGATAAAAGTCTTGGAAACATCATGAATTCAAGGCCCATATCTAAACATAATAAAGGCGATATACAGCAAACCATTAGCCAGCATAAAAATACATGAAGAGAAACTCGAAGCAAACCCACTAAAATCAGGGACTAGACAAGGATGCCCACTTTCTCCCTACCTATTCAATATAGTACTTGAAGTCCTAGCCAGAGCAATTCGACAACAAAATGAGATCAAGGGGATACAAATTGGAAAGGAATAAGTCAAAATATCACTATTTGCAGATGATATGATACTATATAAGTGACCCTAAAAATTCCACCAGAGAACTCCTAAGCCTGATAAACAGCTTCAGTGCAGTAGCTGGATATAAAATTAATTCAAACAAATCAATGGCCTTTCTCTACACAAAGGATAAACAGGATGAGAAAGAAATTAGGGAAGCAACACCCTTCACAATAGTCACAAATAATATAAAATACCTTGGTGTGACTTTAACTAAGGAAGTGAAAGATCTGTATTGTAAGAACTTCAAGTCTCTGAAGAAAGAAATTGAAGATCTCAGAAGATGGAAATATCTCCCATGCTCATGGATTGGCAGGATTAATATAGTCAAAATGGCTATCCTGCCAAAAGCAATGTACATATTCAGTACAATCCCCATCAAAATTCCAACTCAATTCTTCACTGAGTTAGAAAGGGCAATTTGCAAATTCATCTGGAATAATACAAATCCTAGGATAGCAAAAACTATTCTCAACAATATAAGAACCTCTGGTAGAATCACCATGCATAACCTCAAGCTGTACTACAGAGCAATTGTAATAAAAACTGCATGGTACTGGTACAGCAACAGAGAGGTAGATCAATGGAATAGAATTGACGACCAAGAAATGAACCTATGGTCACTTGATCTTTGACAAGGGTGCTAAAACCATCCAGTGGAAAAAAGACAGCATTTTCAACAAATGGTGCTGGCACAACAGGTCGTTATCGTGTGGAAAAATGGGATTTGATCCATTCTTATCTACTTGTACTAAGGTCAAGTCTAAATGGTTTAAGGAACTCCATATAAAACCAGAGACACTGAAACTTATGGAGGAGAAAGTGGGAAAAGCCTTGAAGATATGGGCACTGGGGAAAAATTCCTGAATAAAACAGCAAGGGCTTGTGCTCTAAGATCAAGAACTGACAAATGGGACCTTATAAATTTGCAAAGCTTCTGTAAGGCAAGACACTGTAAATAAGACAAAAAGGTCACCAACAGATTGGGAAAGGATCTTTACCAATCCTAAATCTGATAGAGGACTAATATCTAATATATACAAAGAGCTCAAGAAGCTGGACTCCAGAGTTCAAATTACCCCATTAAAACATGAGGTACAGAGCTAAACAAATTCTCAACTGAGGAATACTGAAGGGCTGAGAAGCACCTGAAAAAATGCTCAACATCCTTAATCATCAGGGAAATGCAAACCAAAACAACCCTGAGATTCCACCTCACACCAGTCAGAATGGCTAAGATCAAAAGCTCAGGTGACAGCAGATACTGGTGAGGATGTGGAGAAAGAGGAACACTCTTCTATTGCTGGTGGGATTGCAAGCTTGTACAACCACTCTGGAAGTCAGTCTGGTGGTTCCTCAGAAAACTGGACATAGTACTACCAGAAGATCCAGCAATACCTCTCCTGGGCATATACCCAGAAGAATTTCCAACTGATAATAAGGACACATGCTCCACTATGTTCATAGCAGCCCTATTTATAATAGCCATAAGCTGGAAAAAATACCCGATGTCCTTCAACAGAGGAATGGATACAGAAAATGTGGTACATTTACCCAATGGTGTACTACTCAGCTATTAAAAACAATGAATTTATGGAATTCTTGGGCAAATGGATATATCTGGAGGATACCATCCTTAGTGAGGCAACCCAGTCACAAAAGAAGTCACTAGATATGCACTCACTGATAAGTGGATATTAGTCCAGAAACTTAGAATACCCAAGATACAATTTGCAAAACACAAGAAAATCAAGAAGGAAAGCCAACGTGTAGATACTTCACTCTTCCTTAGAATAGGGAACAAGACACCCATGGAAGGAGTTACAGAGACAAAGTTTGGACCTAAAACAAAAGGATGGACCATCCAGAGACTACCCCACCCGGGGATCCATCCCATAATCAGCCACCAAACCCAGACATTATTGCATATGCCAGCAAGATTTTGCTGAAAGGACCCTGATATATTTGTTTCTTCTGAGGCTGTGCCAGTGCCTGGCAAATATAGAAGTGGATGCTCACAGTCATCTATAGGATTGAACACAGGGCGCCCAATTGAGGAGCTAGAGAAAGTGCCCAAGGAGCTGAAGGTGTCTGCAACCCTATAGGTGGAAGAACAATATGAACTAACCAGTACCCCCAGAGCTCGTGTCTCTAGCTGCATATGTAGCAGAAGATGGCCTAGTTGGCCATCATTGGGAAGAGAGGCCCCTAGGTCTTGCAAACTTTATATGCCCCAGTACAGGGGAACACCAGGGCCAAGAAGTGGGAGTTGGTGTGTAGGGGAGCAGGGTGGGGGAAGGGTATATGTAACTTTCAGGATAGCATTTGAAATGTAAATAAAGAAAATATCTAATAAAATAAAATAAAATAAACATTGCCACAAAGGAAAAAGAAAAGAAGAGAAGAGAAGAGAAGAGAAGAGAAGAGAAGAGAAGAGAAGAGAAGAGAAGAGAAGAGAAGAGAAGAGAAGAGAAAGCATCAAGACACAAAGAATTTGAAAATAGTGATATCCAGTGTGTTTACAGTGAGATGGGAAAATTCCAAGAAGCTATTGGACCAGCTAATCTGGCATGTCCTGGTGCAAACAAGAGACACTGCCACAGACAAGATGGAAAGCAAAGACCCACACCTCAGGTTGTCCTCTGGCATCCATATATGCAGCATGCACACCCATCTACTGTAGCATACATTTGTTCTGTGTGTGTGTGTGTGTGTGTGTGTGTGTGTGTGTGTGTGTGTGTGTCTTTCTGTCTCTCTCTCTCTGTCTCTCTCTCTCTGTCTCTCTCTCTGTCTCTCTCTCTGTCTCTCTCTCTGTCTCTCTCTCTCTCTCTCTCACACACACACACACACATACGGGTTAAAGATGTAGAAATAATTCTTTTTTTTTTTTGTAGAAATAATTCTAAGTTGAGTCTTTCTTACCTGAAATGCTTGAAACTAGAGTTGTTTCTGATTTCAGAGTTATTTGATTGGGGTTTTGGGGTAGACTTTACAAATTAAGCATTCCCTAATCTGAAATCCAAAATGTACTATGTTCCATAATACATTTTTTTTGGCTTGTCATGTTAGAGCACTAAAAAGATCCTGGACTTCAGATTTTCAAATTGGAAATGTTTAACCTACATGTCAAATTCAACAAAATAGAACCCAATGGATTCCAACAGTAACCATCACTTTTCAGGGCTGGGGGTGGGGGGTGACAGATTTTGATACAGGATTGTTAGGACTCTTTCCAATGCTTTCTTATACTTGTTCTGTGTAGACATAATTTCTTATGCACTGTGTAAAAGCAATCACCTGCTAATAAAAAAAGCCTATGGCCAATGTGCTGAAGCAAAAAATAGGACATGGGAGTTCTAGCAGAGAGAGGGAAATTCTGGGATTGAGTCAGGCACAGAGAGATTCACCTGGACACAGAGGAAGATGGTCAGTCACATAATACTGAGGACCAGGTGGCAAACCACATGGCAGGTCTTAGAATAGAATAAACAGGATAATTAAGTTATGAGTTAGTTGGGGAACAGGCCCAAGCTTATGGCCTAAGCATTTATTCATTAATATAATTAAGTGTCAGAGTCATTATTTCGGTGAACTTATATGTGAGTGAGAAAGATCACAATTAGAGTTCTGCTACTTAGACAGCTGTGCTTGTCACTGATACAGGGAAGAGTGGTAGCTGGGAGTCACTACAGTCTCCATCACCTTCCCAGTGGACATCTTTTGGTTACATATATGTGGGAGGAGATGTCATCCCTACCCTAAAAGCCACCATTATACTTAGGAAGGCTCAGCAGATAAATGCCCTCCAATTTGTTATTTGACTATTTGTCTATTTTCATAGATTTTAAATTATTATTTGTAACAGTTTTGCCCCATGTTGTTGTGGATCACCCACCCTAATAACATGCTCTACCAGGCAGCTGAAAGGAGATTTTGGTGGGCTCCACAGGAAGCTTGGCTGTGTTCTGTCATGTTCCCCTCAGCTGCCATGCAAAGCAAGGTGCCTCTACGGTTCTTTTGTAAGATCTGGATGCTGGAAGAATGAGTGCACTGTGCCAAAATCCTTTACAAACTACAAACTGCTGCCCAGGTGCTGCTTTTCTCCAAGTCTTTTGGATGAATAACTGTCCTTACATTATCTAAATTGCCATAAAAATACTGCATATTAAAGAATCATGGAATTTGGAAGAAGAATTGATATACAGGCTGAAACAGAGGAGGAAAGCTACTTATAGAAAAGCAGCTATGGCGTTCTCTCTTACTGAAGTAACCCTGTTCAATGGAGGGTCCATGTGCCACAATTTATTTGCCTGCCCCCAGCAGCTTCATGGGTGTCAATAAAATAAACATTTGTATAAGAATTTAACATTCTAAAGAGATTTGGCCAGAGGACAATTTTGAGAATAGGCATAATTCTTTATAAAAACTGATCTTTATTTTAGAAGACTGTCCCAGAAATTTATCAAAATACATAAAAGTCAATAATAAAATGATACAGCCATATAACAACACATCAGCATGCAGCACTCTAACTTCATAAACAAATAGAAAATAAAATACTTTATCAGTTTTCCTATAATAAGCAGGGCTGTGCAAGCATGAGAACCTGATATTAGATGCCTCCCAGCAGTCATATAGAAGCCAGATGCAGCAACACATGTCTGTAATATCACCTCTGAGGCATGGAAGGAGAGAAGCAAAGACAGGTGTATCCTTGGAGGTCACTGGACATACAGCCTGCCTAGCAATTAATTGATAAGTTCCAGGTTCCGTGAGACTCTGTCTCAAATGGGAACTGATTGAGAAAAAACACCTAACAAACCACCTCTGCTACATCCACATGTGCGCACTTATACATGTGCACATACCCATATGAACATGTATACATAATATACATATAATCACATAATTAAAAGCTATAAGGAAGATGGGTTGCACGAAAATAATGTCACTATTAAAATGCCCATTTAAGGGTTATTAGGCAAATGGATGGGTCTGGAGGGTACCATCCTAAGTCAGGTAACCGAATCACAAAAGAATTCACATAACATGTACTCAATAATAAGTGCATATTAGCCCAGAAACTTAGAATGCCCAAGATACAATTTGCAAAACACATGAAATTCAAGAAGAATGAAGATCAAAGTGTGGACACTTTGCCCCTTCTTAGAATTAGGAACAAAACACACATGGAAGGAGTTACAGAGATCAAGTGTGGAGGTGAAACAAAAGGATGGACCAACCAGTGACTGCTGCAGCCAGGGATCCATCCCGTAATCAGCCACCAAACACAGACACTATTGCATATACCACAAGATTTTGCTGAAAGGGCCCTGATATAGCTGTCTTGTGTGAGGCTATGCCAGTGCCTAGCAAACAAAGAAGTGGATGCTCAGAGTCAGCTATTGGATGGAACACAGGGTTCCCAATAGAGGAGCTAGAGAAAGTACCCAAGGAGCTGAAAGGGTCTCCAACCCTACAGGTGGAACAACAATATGAACTAACCAGTATGCCCAGAGCTCGTGTCTCTAGATGCATATGTAGCAGAAGATGGCCTAGTCATAGTCCAGCTTCTGGCTATTATAAATAAGGCTGCTATGAACATAGTGGAGCATGTGTCCTTATTATCAGTTGGAACATCTTCTGGGTATATGCTCAGGAGAGGAATTGCTGGATCTTCCGTTAGTACTATGTCCAATTTTCTGAGGAACTGCCAGACTGACTTCCAGAGTGGTTGCACCAGCTTCAGTCCCACCAACAATGGAGGAGTGTTCCACTTTCTCCACATCCTCTCCAGCATCTGCTGTCACCTGAGTTTTTGATCTTAGCCATTCCGACTGGTGTGAGGTGGAATCTCAGGGTTGTTTTGGTTTGCATTTCCCTGATGATTAAGGATGTCGAACATTTTTTCAGGTGCTTCTCAGCCATTTGGTATTCTTCAGTTGAAAATTCTTTGTTTAGCTCTGTACTTCATTTTTAATAGGGTTATTTGATTTTCTAGAGCCTATCTTCTTGAGTTCTTTATATATATTGGATATTAGTCCCCTATCTGATTTAGGATTGGTAAAGATCCTTTCCAAATCTGTTGGTGGCCTTTTTGTCTTATTTACAGTGTCTTTTGCCTTACAGAAGCTTTGCAATTTCATGAGGTCCTGTTTGTCAATCCTCCATCTTACAGCATAAGCCATTGGTGTCCTGTTCAGGAATTTTTCCCCTGTGCCCATATCTTTGAGGCTTTTCCCCACTTTCTCCTCTATAAATTTCAGTGTCTCTGGTTTTATGTGGAGTTCCTTGATCCACTTAGACTTGAATTGACCTTAGTACAAGTAGATAAGAATGGATCAATTCGCATTCTTCTACATGATAACGACCAGTTGTGCCAGCACCATTTGTTGAAAATGCTGTCTTTTTTCCACTGGATGGTTTTAGCTCCCTTGTCAAAGATCAAGTGACCATAGGTGTGTGGGTTCATTTCTGAGTCTTCAATTCTATTCCATTGGTCTACCTGTCTGCTGCTGTACCAGTACCATGCCTTTTTTATCACAATTGTTCTGTAGAAATTACACGCATGCACACACCCTTCTGTGCTGGTTAGATTTTTAGCAACTTAACATAATCTAGACTCATTCTGGGAAGAAGGAACCTCAACTGAGAAAATGTCTCCATCATACTGGCCTGTAGGCAAGATTTCGGGACCTTTTCTTCATTTCAGTGCTAACCCTAGAAGGACTTCTTGTAGGCAGTGCTATGAACCTGGGAAGCATGCCAGTAAGCAGAGTTCTTACATGGTCTCTCTTTCAGTTCTTGCCTTGACTCCCTTCATAAAGGACTGTAATCTGTAAGCTTACATGAAATCCTTTTGTCCCACCAGTTACTTATGGTTATGGTCTTTAACTCAGCAATAGAGAAACTTAAGACACCTTAATAATTGCTAAAGTAAAAATATTTGTGTAAATCCTTCCCACTTTTTTTGGCAGTACACAAAACTCATATTACAAAGGGCTAGGTGCTGGAGCTATGGCTAATAGGTACAGGGAATGCTTAGCATATGCAAGGCCTTCAACTACATCTCTGCACCAAAAAGTGTGGCTCAATATTTGGTGTAAGGAAGAAGTATACCTATTAATAATTATTATCTCCATTGGATACTCAGTCAGGGGACTCATTACTAGGAAAAGCTAATTCTTCCTCTCTCTCAGCAGTTGTTAATTGCTTATAGCTCTTCATCAAGGCATGGGGTCTAGTGAAATTTTCCCCATCTGGGTTGGGATGTTAACTGTTGTTGGAATTGTTCAGGTTTTGTTTAGGCAGCCATGTTGTTTAGATTTTATAGCTAGATGACACCACATCACAGCAACTTCATTGTCCTCTGGTTCTTATAATCTTTCCTTATCCATCTTCTACAATGTTCCTTGAGCCTTGAGTACAGTAGTTGTACTGTAGATATATCATTAGGGCTGGGCATCCCACAGTCAGTTGTTTCCTACATTATGACCAGTTGTGGCTTTCTATAATTGTTTGTTTATGTTGCAAAAAGAAGCTTCTTTGATGAGGGGTGAGAGCTACATTGATATGGTATCCAGATATATATTTAGGGTACAGTTAGGAAATTATACTGGCTTAGGAAAAGTGATGGTAATAGGTTTTTCTCTAAGACCCCATGACCTCTCCATCTCATGAGTAGCTGGCCATGTTTGCAGACAGAACAACAGAAAATCTGCACATTGATAGTTATTTTCTTCAACAGCTAAAACTGTGACTAAATTCAAGATAGAATTTCATATGGTTGAACAAACACAGAGAGAGAGAGAGAGAGAGAGAGAGACAGAGAGACAGAGAGACAGAGAGACAGAGAAACAGAGAGTGGCAGACAGAGAGATACAGAGGGAGAGAGAGAGAGAGAGAGAGAGAGAGAGAGAGAGAGAGAGAGAGCAAGCACATAAGCTGCACATAGTGTTATGCACCCATAACCCTAGAACTAAGGAGGTTAAAGCAAAATAATCACAAGTTCCAGGCCAGTCTAAGCTGCATAGCCAAACTTTGTCTAGGCAAAAGAAAAAAAAGGTTCTTCAGCTAACCACCAATTACATTTCAAAACAAAGCAACCTTTCCTCTGAGCCTATTCCTGGAATCTTCTTCCTACCCTCAGAACCCTAACCATCTGTACCAGGTAAACATTATCCAAATCATAATGGAGATACCATGTGGAAAAAGAGGGCCATGAACAGTCAACTGGCCACGCTGACATCTTGAATGTCCAGCCTTCAAAACAGTAAGAAAATATATTTCTCTTGTTTAAGTCACACAGATTACTGTATGGCTTAAGCATCTCTCCAAAACTCCAAAATCAAAATGCTCTGAAACAGAAAAACCTTTGAACACTGACATATCTCTCAAAAGTTCTATATTTTAAAGCATCTCACATTTCAGGTTTAGGATGAAGGCTGTTCAATCAGTTCCATCTATTCAAATGCTCTAAAATCTAAAAAAAACTCCTCAAGCTAAAATACTTCCGGTCCAATCACTTAAGATAAATATTCAACATATATTTTGGGGAAGTGGCCCACCTTGACTGCTATCTTTTGGGGAGAATGCAGGTAGGTAGCATCTCTAGACCATCAACAATACCCACATAGCTAACTCAGACCTCACCTCCCAAATAGGAAATGTTTTCTTTATAGATGAGAAAATACAATATGCAAAAAAGTGTCACTAATCTCTACTTGAAGAGTATCCTGTTTGCTTTAATTCTTTCTTGGGTTACCATCATAATAAGGTTTCTTGATCCACCAAAGTAAATGGTGACCACATAGATCTCTTATGTGAATTCCACTTTTAAAGAAAAATTGCCCTAATACACTAACCATGAAACTAGCCCATCTCTTTCTCCCCATTAAAAACTGGTACATCCCCCAACCACTGCTACAGTGTATCAGGGATGATCATTAAGAAGACAGAATGGGAACTTTCGGGATAGCATTTGAAATGTAAATTAAGAAAATATCTAATAAAAATATTGGAAAAAAAGACAGAATGGAAAGACTACAGAAACAGTATCTTCAGGACATAGCAGGGCCACTGTACTCTTAAGTACAGCATAGCAACAGTGCTTATCTGCACAAGACCCTGATAAAAGCAAGCCATTCAGTATTCTAGTATGGAAGGGAGAAGGACTCACTAGACCCCATCCCTAATTGAGACACCAGGTTTCTGTATTTTTGTTATAATTTCCTGAGTTCTTTTTTATCTGGGAAATAGCCAAAGTCAACAACTATGCTTATATTAACAACACATGAAATGTTTCACATCATACATCTGGCCTTTATGTGTTTGTTTCTAAGGGCAGAATAAGATGTAATTGCACACTGTCTTTAATTCAACTTTAGCTCAAAACTATGTCAATTCAACAGATTACTTGATAAAATAATTTTAAAACAAAACAGAGTAGAGTATCTTTAATGGAAAATGTGTTCATCATCCTGCAAAAAAGTAGTTCCCCTGGGCTGGAGAGATGGATCAGAGGTTAAGAGCACCAACTACTCTTCCAGAGGTCCTGAGTTCAATTCCTAGCAACCACATGGTGACTCACAACCATCTGTAATGGGATCTGATGCCCTCTTCTGATGTGTCTGAAGAAAGCAATGGTGTACTTATATACATAAAATAAATAAATAAATCTTTTATAAAAAAAAAAAAATAGTAGTTCCCAAGTGCTGGCCCCTGCATGCCAGGAGGGAAGGGTTCTGGGCTGGATACTCACAGGAAGGTCTAAAGCTGGCTGACATACAGCCTGTTCTCCAAAGTCCTACAATGCACAGAGTCATACATACACCTGTCCCACTTGTATATACATTATAAAGCCAATCAAAGTGAGTCAGATGTGACAAAAAAAACACAAAAAAAATTGACACAGCAGAGTATAGAATAAATATTTCTTTCATGTGAACAAAGTCATTGTAGAAAACTTCAGAGAAACGGTGACTTCTAAACTGGGCCTTACAAGAGGAGTGAAACTATATGGAGAAAAAAAGACATTAGAAACTAGACTTCAGAGAAAACCCTCATTCAGTATGTGGTTGGCAAATGAACATCAGATGAGCCTGAGTTGGCTCCTACTGAGGAGAAAGGGGAAGGATTGGGGCCCAAGAGTCATGTGGAAGGCAGCTCACAAGATTAATGTTTACCACAAAGACTTTTGGGCCAAGAAAGGGTCACATACAACCAAGTATGACTTCTAGAAAGTTCCATAAGAAAAATACTGAAAATGAACTGCAGGGGAAACAGGTTATGGGTTCAAGAGTTCTAGCAGCTTTCCCCAAAAGATCAGGGGTCCGGTGTCCTAGTTTCACTTCTGTTGCTGGAATTTAAAAATAAATAAATAAAAAAGAAAAGAAAAAAACATGAAAAAGAGCAACTTAGGGGAGAAAGGATTTATTCAACTTACACTTCCAGGTCCATCACCGAGAAGTCAAGACAGGAACCTGAAGTAGCTAATCACAAAGTCAAGAGTAGAGAGTAATAAATGTATGCTGGCCTGCTAATGTTCAAATTACACTTCGCACTCATATACTTCAAGTTCTACACCCATTAAATGGTGCTATCAGATTTTTCACTGAAACTTTCATATCAATTCAAACCAACTGGATATAGATAGCCCTCATTGAGATTCTCACTAAATCAAGTTGACAACTAAAACTATGATGCGGGGTGGGGATGTCAAAATAATTCCTTTTCTGAAGATTCCCCCATTGCCCTACATCATTCCATGGTTTTCTTTCATTTGTTTGATGGCCATGGTTCAGGTTCACACAAAAGGTCCTAGAATATTCTGAAAAGGTACCCATTTAATCCTCATAAGAATCTATGAGAAATCAACATATACCATCCAAATGCTATTGGAGGGGCCTTACTTGGATCTTAAATCAAACTAAGCAATAAAAGTGAATTGGAGAAATATGAACTCATAGTATATTTGACAAATATTACAGAATTATGGTGGATTTTGATAGTTCCTAATGTATTACACCCACATTATTAAAAGATACCTTGTCTTATGGACATATTTATAAATAAAATGATAGAATGTGTAGGACTGGATCAAAATCATAATGAAATAGGGTAAACCAGTTGGAAGGCATAAATGAAATAAGATGAACTACAAACCTGAGATTAAATGAAGCAGGGTAATGAACTCATGACTTTGGTTTATTATATTATTTCCTTTACTTTCATGAATTTGAAACCTGTCACAATAAAAGTCACCTAACCAGAATAAGTCTTTAATAATATCATTCTAGCAGACATAAGTTGAGCACAGATTCCCCTGCCCCATGCCATGCTCTGGAACCTCTGTCCAATTTCCTACTCATCAGCTCTCTGATACCCCAAACTCAATAGGTGCCAGAGGTACCTCACGCTCCTTCATTTCAGCATTGTTTCCTCTCCTCATTCCCTGTCTGTGCCACAGTCAGCTCCCTGAGTCACCTTTAACTTATTACACCCACAGGCATCAAGGTTCTGCATACTGGCAGCCATTCTTCACAGCCTCCTCGCCTTCCTGAATCCATCACACACTACTTAACAGTCAACCTTAAAACCACCATAATGATTGTAATTCTGAAAGAAACATCACTTGCCTAGCTTAAAGGCTCTGGTGGCTCCTTGCTACTAGAGGACAAAAGCTTGGCTGTTCAGCAAAGCAGGCTCTGCTGATCACTTCGTGTATATAAGGCACTGAGATTTCCTTGATACCATCTGAGTGAACTCAGTTCTCACAAAAGAAGTGAAAGCTGTTTCACAACTAATTAAGGATCAGATTAATTAGTGATATATCCATCTTAAATATGACATCCACAGTCACATTACAAGACCTCTTAAGGCAAAGTGGCTAGGCAGCCATTACAGAAAACAAGCATCACCAGGTAGTACTCTCAGTACTGTGTCCAGGCTAAGGCCCACCTGGCATCTCTTTCAGGAGAGGATCACACATTCATGGCAGTTGCTGGGGGAGTAAACTATGGCCACACATCAGAGCCTAAATGCCATGAAGAAACCTCATAGTCAAATCCTATCTACTAGCATCTTCCTCAGTATAACACTGACAGCACCTAAGAGAAAGGAACAAAAAAATATATTAACCATAAAAGGTAAAGAAATACCAGCAAAAGACATATACTACAATTAAAATTAGAGTTATCAATCACATTTATTAAACATACTCAAAATAAGGTTAGCAAAATACAAATGGGAAGTGTTGAGAGGGAGTATCACATGTTATCACCAAGAGTAGAGTCTCATCCATTATTGTATCTGTTTCTTCTTTCCACGGGCCTCTCAGTTGCTTAGCCCCAAACTAAAGCTTATATTTTCAGAGATGAAAAATGGCTCCCTGGCTTCAAAGCAACGTGACTCAGCAATCTCAAACTGAATAAAGAGAAATCTACAATTAGTGACTATAGTAGTTTAAATAAGAATGGCCTCCATGAGCTCAAATATTTTAATGCTTGGTCATTAGGGAACAGAACTACTTAAGACAAATTAGGAGGTGTGGCCTTGTTGGTGAAACTGTGTCAATAGAGTTGGGCTTTAATGTCTCAGATGCTCAAGCCAGACCCAGTATCTCTTTCCCAACTGCCTGAGGATCAAGATATAGAACTCTCAGCTCCTTCTCCAGCACCATGGCTGCCTACACACTGCCATGTTTCCTACCATGATAGATAATAGACTAACCCTCTGAAACTGTAAACCAGCCCCAATTAAATGCTTTTCTTTATAAGAGTTGCCATGGTCATGGAACATTGGTCAAGACAATGACAATACTCCATTAGTGACAACACAGCAATCAGTATCTCCCCCAGATGATATACACAGAAACTATGACTATAGCAGGCAATTACAGGGACATAAATTATTCTGTCTCTTCGCAGCCCTCACAGCCTTTTCAGATAAGATAGCTAAAAGGTACATCATAAGCAGGAAAAATGAAAATAAAGGAGGAAAAATTACACAGGGAACATTGTAGGAGGTGCAAAGTTAGGGCAGTGATATATTAGCCAGAAAAGAGAAAGTTTCATTGTAAACAAAGAGAGGATACATCATTGAATATAAGTTTGCTACTCAGCTCCTTGTCAATCAATTTTTCTACCAATGGTTACATTTTCAAAACCATGTTTAAAAATAAGATGCCCGAATCAATTACTTGAACAGAACTCAGTGTTCATCTCATCACTTCCTCAGGGGTAGAAGTGTCTGAGAGAGAGAGAGAGAAAGAGAGAGAGAGAGAGAGAGAGAGAGAGAGAGAGAGAGAGAGAGAGCTCCATGATGCTACCTGCAGCAGCCTAATGAGTTCTTTTCAGAGACTTCTATTCAGAAGAAGCCCAGATTCTTAATCTGGCCACAGAGAACTTCAGGATGAGACAATATGAAGCAGAGTTGGAGTTTTGGGGGCATTTAATATGGATTTAAAGCAGAGGTTAGTAGTGAGAACATGAACTACTGCAAAGAAGCTATGACTACAGGGCTAATTGATTGATGAGAACCTCAGTGATATGTAGAAATTGGAATGTTGCAGGTCAAGAGCTAAATTATCTTGTGGTGTCTTTATCTCCCCTTAATTGAAACTTATTACCCACCTCTTTATATGACTTAACATCTTTATATTCATCAGGTACATCCTTTGAACTGTACCACTAGACTCCCAGTTTCTTATCAATCAAAAAAGCCGTCAGCATCTAAGGAAAGACTATAGCTGATATTTCCCTGTTTGTCTGTAACCCACCTGGATATACCTGCCAATACATTTGAAAAGTGTTTTGTCTCATGATTTAAGTATCTACTACTTTTTTATGGAACTGTTTTCATGCTAGAACATGGTATTTGAATAAACCTGAATTTATGTTCCTAGGCCATACTGGACTCATTTGTTCCTTTGGGATGAGAGCTGGTTCTTTCACGGGTGTGGACTTCTCTAGAAAAAGTTCCCCTTAATTGTCTTAATAGTCCAATGGATGAAATCACATTGTTCAGACAGTTTCTAAGAAACTTCTTTCTGCCCTTTCCCCCTTTTCTTGGTAAATAAGATCAAAGAGTGGTATCTGAAGTGAGTTGGGTAAGGTTACAGTCTGATAAAGTAACCCAATAGATCACAAGGGTTGCACAAGAATTACCTTTTACTTTAAAAGAAGCATCTTCTGAAATTACTTTTTAAAAATGCAGGTTTAGTGTTGGAAAATGAAAACGTCTATACCTGGTACAGAATGCTTAGGCCTTAAGCATGATTTATTGCTACTTTAACATTCTTCTTTGAAATTTCTCAAGAGAAAAGTAATACTGTCTCTATAAAGGCAATATTCATAGTAAAATGTGTTCATTGCCCTAGAAATTCTTTACTCTCAATTGGAGAGAGACTTCATTCAGACTGAGAAGAGTGTTCCTTTCTTTATTTCTCTCTTTCTACCTGCATCAATTTGACAAATGCATGAGAACAAGCTCTCTAACTCTAAACGACAGTGCAAACCACTAAAAGAGGGAACAGGTTAGAAATAGTATACAGTGGTTCCTATGACTGTTTACAACCCACTGAAAGCCAATTGTGCCAAAAGAAAGAAAAAAGAAGCACTGTATCAATGGTCTTTCTAGGTCATATAATAGCAGGGCTCTCAGGGGAACTATAGCAGTTAAATGTTGTGTGTGAAGGGAATGCATCCCACCATCTGGCTAGGTGTGGATGGCAGTCTAGCATAACAGAAGGATAGATCTGCTGCAAAATGCAGAGCCAGGAGTAAAGTGTTAGATTATGTTGATTACTAAGCTAAGAATGAGGCAAGTGGCCAGAGAGGAGTCAAAGCTCATGGCTGAATAGAAAGAACTGGAAACTACCTATGCAAAAATTATATCTAAAGCAACAGATATGAAAGCAAAAGTCATCAGAGCCGACTACTCCTTGGGCATATCTACATTTAGGCAAACAGAGAGAGACAGGGGCAGCGAGTAGATTAAGCACACTTATGTGACTGGAAGAACCTCATTCAGAATTCCAAATAGTAAATGTATTGAGTTATGTACCTAGAATAGAGAACAAGACAGTTAGGGTCACACACCTCTGCCCAGATTTACAGATAGATACATGAACATTTACCTTACCACTATCTAACCATTTCCCATGTGTTGAATGTGAGTGACAGACTATTGGTTAAATGCAGGAGCTTGGCTGATTGTATGTTCTCAAGATCCTGGGAATCCCCAAATCCCAGGGTGACTCACCTGGAATGTACCTAAGATGTATGAAAGGAAACCCAGCACTCTGTTTAGCAGCTAACAATCAGAGGGTGAATACATCCATCCAAAGACATGGGGACTATCTCAGGCTGGCTAAGGTTAGGACAGGGGCAAGGCCACCACAGCAAGGAGATGGACCCACCAATCTTTCTTAATATATAAGCACATCATAAGCAACTGCTTCTGTCCTTCCTAAGCAACCTAGTGCCATTGCAGGGGTCCCTGCCTCTTGCACATATAAAATAAATCACAGTTCCACCTACACCTACATTCTGCTTGGCTTAACAAGCAAATATCTCATTAAAAATTAATCAAGTGGCTCAGGTTATGTTCAGGCTCTGAAACTGGTTAATTCAAGCCAACCCTCAGAGCCAGACAATTTCTACTTTTTGAGCTGACAATGTTCTAATTCTTTCCCAAGACAAGTGTTATATTACCTATGTAGCCTCTTATAATCAGCTGAAAAACATGTACTACAGACCTTAATATCCAACTACAACATCTATTTTCCTTGATCTATCTGACAGCTACCTCTGCAATAGGAAACCCAGCACTCTGTTTAGCAGCTAACAGTCAGTGAGTGGGTGAGGACATCCATCCAAAGACATGGGGACTATCTCAGGCAGGCTATGGTTATGTCCTTTTTACCTAATCTAATCATTTCATGCAGAGTAAAGGCCACTATTAAGAGTCACCCAAAAACAGGTTTCCATAAAGCAATCACAAACATCTCAGGTATGCATTCTCTTTACCTTTATCACTGTTTAACTAACCTACTCAACACAGAAAAGAAAGACTGGCTCATGACTTAGCAAGAATACAGGCTGCATCTCTTCATTCCTAACCCTAGTACCTCTCTTCTGCCTCTGAGACAACCACTAATTTATTTTTGTTTGTATCCCTAGTCTAAGATTTACACATATCTACAGATGTGAAATAGCCCTTTTCTTATTTATCTTTCTTTTTCACGTGTTTCTCATGCTCACATGGTAGGCACTTAACCAATTGAGCCATCTCCCATCCCCCTTTTCTGGTTTTAGTTTATACAAATAATATTTTCTAGAACTAGGAGGTTGTGGTTGTGGAACAAAGAGCAAGATAATGATAGCTTAAACAAGGCAGAAATCCACCTCCCCTGACCCTGTCATGTAGAAGATGGAATACGCATTCCTGGGATGAACCCGTGGCTCCCTGTCTGAGCCTATTACCATTTTAGCAGAGGGAACTGAGAGGACAAAGGAAGATATTCTCTTTCTATTTAAAGGCATAGCTTCCAATTTGTATACACTACTTTATCTTACTGGCCAGTAGTTGGCCATACTTGGTCACATGGTCACACCTGGCTATAAAAGAAGCAAGAAAATAGTCCTTTTTTTCTGGGAGGCCATTTATTCTTTTAAATTTTCATTACTAGAAACCATACTTACTAGACAAATTTCATAGCATCTCTTTTTTTTTTCCTGGATGCAATCTTTTAAGAGTTACTCAGGTTGAGTCATGTAAAGTCATGCATGTATATCGCTATGCAGTTGCACAGTTGTATATATGAACTTAGGTAACAGGTTTGCTTTAGAATCATGGACTTAAATTCTAATTGTGGTGAATGAATATACCACGATTTACTAAACCATACCCCTACTGCTAGACACCTGGGTGTTTTAAACACAATATATTTACTGAATGTTTGAATCTGGAAAAATGTTACATTGGCTAAATGCTAAATTATATGGATCAGTCTCAGGTATACTCTTGTTTATTGTAAAGCTTGTAAGTGTTCTACACCAGGCCAATTTAACCAGAAGCTGGCAATGCTTAACTACATAGAAGGAAAAAATAAGTCTTAGGTCCACCTAGAGTTTCTGATATGATTAAACCTTGCATGGTGTTCTGAATTTCTTGACAACTGAAACAAAGAGGAAGTATGGTGTTCCATTCATTCCTCATCATTTGATACAGGTAAATAGACAGTTAAAAGAGATAAATGCTTGCTCAATTTTACATTTAAAAACAAATCTGTCTTATTATACAAAACTCAGCAGGAAAGGGTAATGCCATTAACAATCAGTTGCATAGGGCTGGTGAGATGGCTCAGCGGATAAGAGCACCCGACTGCTCTTCCGAAGGTGATAAGTTCAAATCCCAGCAACCACATGGTGGCTCACAACCATCCTTAATGAGATCTGGCGCCCTCTTCTGGAATGCCTGAAGACAGCTACAGTGTACTTACATATAATAAATAAGATAAATCTTTTAAAAAAAAAAAAAAAAATCAGTTGCATTAAAACAGAACAGGGGAGGCTGGTGGGCAAGAAAGGCCTGCTAGCCCGCGCCTCCCTGGTATCATCACCGCCCAGGTGGGACATCATGCCACAGGAAAAGTGAGCTCTTGGAAAAGTGAGCTCTTGCCCATTTTACCATGGAGGACTCGGGAAAGACATTTGAATCAGAGGAGGAAGAAACAAACTATTGGAGAGACCTGGCCATGACCTACAAACAGAGGGCAGAGAATACACAGGAGGAACTCCGAGAATTCCAGGAAGGAAGCCGCGAATTGGAGACTCAGCTGCAGCAAATTGAAACCAGGAACCTGGACCTCTTGTCAGAGAATAACCGCCTTCGCATGGAGCTGGAGTCTGTGAAGAAGAAGTTTGAGATGCAGCACTCAGAGGGTTACCGGCAGATCTCAGCCTTGGAGGATGACCTGGCACAGACGAAAGCCATTAAAGACCAACTGCAGAAAGCCATTAAAGACCAACTGCAGAAATACATCAGGGAACTGGAACAAGCCAATGATGACCTGGGAAGAGCCAAACGAGCCACAATCATGTCCCTGGAAGACTTTGACCAGCGTTTGAATCAAGCCATTGAAAGAAATGCCTTCCTAGAAAGTGAGCTGGATGAGAAGGAGAATCTTCTAGAATCTGTACAGAGGTTGAAGGATGAAGCCCGAGATCTGCGGCAAGAACTGGCTGTGCAGCAGAAGCAAGACAAGCCCCCGACACCCATGCCAGGCTCAGGGCAAGCCAAGAGGACAGACATGGCTGTGAAGGCTACAGGCTCTGTACTGTCTACTCCAGTAGCTCACCGAGGACCTAGCTCTGGTTTGAACACACCAGGAATGTTCAGGCGTGGTCTGAACAGCTTAACCAGTGGGACCCCACTCACACCTGCAGCCCGGATATCGGCCCTAAACATCGTTGGGGACTTCCTTCGGAAAGTTGGGGCCCTGGAGTCCAAACTCCATGCAAGAACTTCATGTATGATCAGTCCCCAAGCCGGACAAGTGGGCCAGCCTCAGGACGAGGAACCAAAAACAGAGATGCTGTTGACAGAAGGCCAGGCAGCACCAGTGTGGGCGATAAAGGGTCAGGAAAACGCTTGGAGTTTGGGAAGCCAGCCTCAGAGCCACCATCACCAGCGCTACTATCCGCCCAGGGTGTGGTCAAGCTTTTGCTTTAGGACCAGTGAGAACTGTGCCCTCCCCTGTCTTCCCTACTCTATCGTCGGCTTTTAGTCGCTTTATTTTCAAGGTAGTTTGAGAAATAAGAGCCAGCATCACCAGCGTTCACCTTGTGCTGTGCAGCCTAAGCTGACTGAGGCTGTTGGTGGTGCGCTTGGCATCGTCCCTATGATATGCCTCAGTCCCTAGCAGTGTGTGTCACTGAAATGAGCTCACACGCACACGCACGCACATGCACACATCCCTATGATGTGGCTCAGTCCCTAGCAGTGTGTGTCACTGAAATGACACACACACACACACACACAGACTCCCAGCACCAGGCAGCTCTAAAGTATGATTCCATTGGATACCTAGAGTTTTAATGGCCTCCAGTGGTGTTTTGAATGTGTATAATCTTCAGAGAAGGACTAAAGCCCCAGCTCAGGAGCTCTCTGAAGCCTACTTCCAGCTGAAGCTGTCTTCTGGAACATTCTCCTGGTGCTTTTACACCATGATTAAATTGTATCTAGGACTGGGAGATTACAGAGGCAAAAAAAAGGCTTTATTAAACCTTTGACACTTTATTAAACCTTTGATACTTCAACACTGTCTGCTTCCTAAGTCAGTGGGAGACTATCCTCTATCCATAAACCCTGACTCCTGTCTTTCTTGAGGCCCTTTCTCTGATGTTGGGGTGGCATGTGCATCAAGACCCTGGACAACTTGCATTGCACTGGCCTTTGTTACACCATCCCTAAGAACAGAACTTCATCCAGCCAGCTGGGCTTCATCCAGACACCATAGAGCAACCAGGGTGATAAAGCAGGAGATGGAGATCACCGCCAGGCGTGCCCTCGGGATGTGGAAAGATCAGCACAGGTTCTGCAGTGCCAGTTCGTCTCTTATCTCTGGGGTGTAGCACTGCCTCATGCTTCAGCACAATGAGAAAAGCACACTAATACCAGAGCTTGGCACCCTTCACTGGTTACTAACTTATCTTCTAGTTGATGGGTAAAACTGGCCTAGAGTTGTACCTAGAACTTTCCTGTGCTACTGACATTACAAGGTGATTTTAAGCTGCTGGCTATTTGTTCTCCTTAGCCATAATAACCTGGGGAAAGATGGACTTTATTTTTTATAAGAAATAAAATAAAATCAAAAGAAATCCCTGCTTTTAAAAAAAAAAAAAAAAAAAACAGAATAGGACTTATCTCGAATGATTCTTGTCTTACCCTTAATAAGTAGGGGGCTAAGTTGTCCCAGATTTTCAGGCTAGGAATGTAGCTCAGTGATACAGTACTTGGTGGTATGTGCAACAGGCCCTTGGTTTCATACTCAATACAGTGTAAAATAATGAGGAGAGTTTCTACACAGGGCCAGATTAATGGCCCACATGCAGGTCAACATGTAAAATCTGGTAATAAGTGGTCATATAGGAGAGATAGACCAAGGCTCTTCCAGAGTTTGATAGTTCCCCTGGAGCTTGGTATTTTCCAAAATCACACTATTAGTTACCTTGGTGTCACAGGCTTTTGACTCTCATATAATTAATTCAAGATTTCAACCCATTTTAGAGAAGTGAAAAGAAACTAGTTATTTATGTGGCTTTTTTCACAACCATGAACAACCAAATATAGTATCATTTTCATTTTTATATGCATTTTGGGAGGTTTTTTTCTTTCCATGTATTCCAAAATTATTATTTGAATTGCAAAAAATCTATGGGGTATCATATGATCATTCAATAAATGTATACAGTAATAATAATCTAGTCAAATTAACATTTCCATTTCTTGAGCCATTAAAAACTTTAAAATTAAATCTTGGAGCTGGAGGCTGTGGCACACACCTTTAAGCCCAGCACTCAAGAAGCAGTGGTAAGTGGATCTCTGAGTTGGAGGCCAGCCTGGGCACTAGAGTTAATTCCAGGACAAACAGGGCTACACAGAGAAATTTTGTCTCAAAAAAATTTAAATCCTACCTACAATAGCTTATGCCAATCAATATACTGCCCTTGATGTTTCATGCTTCTTCCTATTACTCTAAGCAATTTACTTCTAAACAGAATCAGTACATTTTGGTACTGTTTCAAATCAGCTAGAACAGTATATTGAATACTCACTTTGTAGATAGGCTCTACATATAATAGCATTCCTCAAGTATCACTATAACTTCATGATGTAGGAATTACTAACACAACGTTCCAGTTAAGAAAGCTGAGTATTTCCAGAGTAAAAGAGCTGCATAAAATCACAGGGCTGACTTAATTTCACATACTTTAATACATAAGATTTCATTTCACATACTTCCAATTCCAAACTTTCTTCTAGTTGCAGATGTTCAGATGACAAGTAATTGTGGCTAAAATTTAACTCGCCTTTGTAAATACTACATGTGCCTACTGTGTTTAAGCACCAAGTCTTTCCCAAAGCAAACTAGCAGATATAATCTGGCCAATCTGAAGCCCCTCCAAAAATCTTATTTCCGACTTACTCTTTAAAGACCTCCTTCTCCACCATTATCTGTTCTGCCATTGCCTCCAGAATTACATAAAATATATTCATTCAACAAATGTTTTAAGATCCTTCTATGCCACAGACACTGTTCCAGTGTTTGGATACATATAGCAATAAGGAAAACATAGAAATTCCTGATCTCGAGCTGAAGAGATGGCTCAGAGGTTAAGAGTACTGACTGCTCTTCCAGAGGTCCTGAGTTCAATTCCCAGCAATCACATGGTGGCTCATAGCCATCTATAATGGGATCCAATGACCTCTTCTGGTGTGTCTGAAGACATCAACAGTGTACTCATACACATATATAAAATAAATAAATAAATCTAAAAATAAGAAAAAGAAATTCCTGGTCTCCTAGAACATATACTTCTAGTATGTAGCTAGATAAAAAAAAACCAAGATAGATCACAGTGTGTGTTAGAAATAAAAAGTGCCACACTTCAGACAAGGAAGCAGGTAGGCTAATGTGGAGCAGGGAAGTCATGCTCCTGAGGAGAACCAGCCACCAAAATCCAGAAATCTCATCTTAAGATCAGCAGGAGTAGAATCACACCCCCCCCCCCCAACCCTGGGTCTGGATGTGGTGGTACACATAGAATTGCACCTCTACCTTCCCTGCCACGAGAGGTCATGTAGCCTGGTAGGCAGGTTAAACTTCCTCTCCCCTTATAAGGTCATGTCCTGTGGTCCCTGTAATTCCTCCTTATGCAAATAAGCATCCCCAGCACCATGGCCTGGGTGAATTAAAGCACCTACCCACCCCAAAGGTTTAAATAGCCTTTGTTCCTCCCATTAAAGGAGCTGGCTCACTGAATCTCTCTCCTGAAAGAATCTGTTCTGTGATCACAGCCACCTGAGGTCTCTTCCATTCTGGCCATTCCTCCTTGCTCTCCCTCTCAGGATATACTAGCCACCTGAATGGCAGACTAACTGCAGACCTTCACCTAACTCTCTTTTCCTCCAAATCCAATCCCCAAGTCTTACCCTGCAGCAGACCTGATAGCACCAACCTTGCTACCCTGTCCCATCTCCAATGGATCATACAGATCTTCCCCTCCTGACTTCTTTTTACCCACTCATTGCTTTATTTCAGCCCCTTCACCCCATTTCAACTAGCATTTCCTGCGGAACCGCAGGCTACTTCAGTCAATGAAGCAGGTAAGCTAACTACAGATCTATACCTCTCTCTCCATTCCTCCGAGTAAAATCCTCCAGTCTCATCCCTAGATCCACACCAGACCACCTCTGGCTTTTAGAGTCTACATTGAAAAGTTGGGTGCTATTTTAGGTTCAGAGGTTTAGTTCACTATCATCATGTCAGGGAGCATGGCAACACAGAAGCAAACTTAGTGCTGGAAAGGAACCTAAGTGTTCTATATTAGATCCACTGGCAGCAGATGAAGAGAGATAGGGAGCCTGGCTTGGGTTTATGAAACCTCAAATCCTAGTCCCAGTGCCAAGACTACTCCTCCTAACCCTTCTCAAGTAGTGCCACTCCCTGATGACTAATCATCCATATATATAAGCCTATGAGGAACCATTCTTATTCAAACCACCCCAACACTACATACTCACCAAAGCAAAAATCCACTAAGTGGACATCACAATTCTTAATATCTATGTACCAAACACAGGGGCATTCAAGTTCACAAAGGAAATATTACCATAGTTTAAATCATATATGACCCTCTCACACTGATAATGGGATATTTTATTCTCACCAATAGACAGGTCATCTGGACAAAACTGAACAGAGAAATGCTTGAGCTAACTGATGTTGCAAATCAAATGGACAAAACAGATATTCACAAGACACAAATAAATCTATACTTTCTTCTCAGCACCACACGGAACCTTCTCCAAAATTGAACACATACTCAGACACAAAGTCTCAAGAGAAACAAGAAAATCAAAATAACATCCTGCATCCTATCTGACAACCATGGATTAAAGCTGGATATCAACTACAGAAATCTTACAAACTCATGGAAACTGAACAACCCTATTGAATGAAAAATATTTCAAAAGATGAATAAAGAAATTACAGACTTTCTAGAGTTGAATGAAAATGAACACAACATACTCAAACTTATGGGACAAAATGTGGGTGATTCTAAGAGGCCAATCAATTCATAGCAGTAGTGTAAATACATATGGATTCAATTTTCAAATATTTTATTAATTTTTCCATCTATGTTCATAAAAGAAATTGGTGTGTAATTCTTTGGTGTGTGTGTGTGTGTGTGTGTGTGTGTATGTGTATTGAGATCTCTTACAAACAACCAATATAAGAGCACACCTGAAAGCTCTAGAACAAAAATGAAGAAATTAGGCTAGAGAGATGGTTCAGAGGTTAAGAGCACTGACTGCTCTTACAGAGGTCATGAGTTCAATTCCCAGCAACCACATGATGGCTCACAACCATCTGTAATGGGATCTGATAACCTTTTCTGGTGTGTCTGAAGACAGCTACAGTACATTCATGTAAATAAAATAAACAAATGTTTTTTTAAGTGGGTCTTCCCACTTCATAAAATGAAAAATCATACCCAAAAGAATTAAACATCAAGAAGTAACCAAATTCAGGGCTGAAATCAATAAAGTATAAACAAACAAGTACAAAGAATCAATAAAACAAAGAGTTGAGTCTTTGTGAAAATCAACAAGATAGACAAACCCTTAACCAAACTAATTAAAAGAAGGAGAGAGAATATCAAAATTAACAAAATCAGAAATGAAAAGGGGGACCTAGCAGACAATGAGGAAATTCAAATTATTAGGTCTTACTTCAATAGCCTTACTACACAAAATTGGAAAGTCTTAAGAAAACTGATGAATTTCTGGAAAGATACCACTTACCAAAGTTAAATCAAGATCAGATAAACAATTTAAATAGTCCTACAACCCCTATAGAAGCAGTCTTAATGTCTCCCAACCACCACCCCCAGAAAAAAGCTGAGGACCAGCCAAATGGTTCAAGCACAGAATTCTAACAAACTTTCCAAGAAGAGTTAATGCCAATACTCCTCAAATTATTCCACAAAATAGAAACAGAAGGAACATTGCCCAATTTGTTTTATGAGGCTACAGTTACCCTAATACCCAAATTGTATAACGGCTCAATAAAGATAAGAGAATTACACACCAATTTCCTTTATGAACATAGATGCAAAAATACTCAATAAAATATGCACAAACCAAATCCACAAACACATTAAGTAGCTTTCATGCCAGAGTTGCATGGATGGTTCAATATACCTAACTCAATAAATGTAATCCACCATATAAACAACCTGAAAGAAAAAAACACATGATCATCTCATTAGATTCAGAAATACAAAAACCAACACTCTTCATGAGCCTGAAGAGATTAGAGATACAAGGGACATATCTAAACATAGTAAAACAACTTACAACAAGTTTATAGACAACATCAATTTAAAAGGAAAGAAACTCAAAGCAATTTCACTAAAATCAGGAACAAGACAAGATTGTCTACACTCTCTCCAACCTATTTAATATAGTACTTGAAGTTTTATCTGGAGCAACAAGACAAATTAAGGAGATCAAGAGAATACAAATTCGAAAGAAAGAAGTGAAAATATTATTTGCTGATGACCTGATAGCATACATACATAAGTGATACTAAAAATATCCACTGGAAAACTCCTACAGCTGATAAATACCTTCAGCAAAATGGATACAAAATTAGCTTACAAAAGTAAGTAGCCTTTCATTTCCTGCAAGTGGAAAATGGACTGAGGAAGAAATCAGGGAAATAGCCTCTAATAATGTAGAATTCACAATAGCCTCTAATAATGTAAAGTATCTTTGGATAATGCTAACCAAGCAAGGGAAAGACCTGTATGATAAAAGCTTCAATACATTGAAGAAACTATCAGAACACTGAAAGATTTCCAATGCTCATGGATCAGTAAGATAGAATTAACATAGTAAAAATAGCCATCCTACCAAAAGCAATCTGCAAATTCAATGCAATACCCATTAAAATGTAAACACAATTCTTTATAGATTTTGAAAGCACAGTTTTCAGTTTGTGTGGAAATGCTAAAGAAAAAAAACAGGAAAATTAAAACAATCCTGCATAATAAAGGGACTTCTGAATGTATCACCATCACCATTTTCAAGTTGTACTACAGAGCTATAGTAATTTTAAAAACATTGTATTGGCACAAAACCAGACATGTTGATCAATGGAATCAAATTAAAGACCTAGACATGTATCTACATTCCCATGAACACCTGATTTTTTATAAAGAATCTAGAAATACACACCGGAAAAAAAGGCAGCATCTTCAGCAAATAGTGCTGCCCAAACTGGATGGCTGCTTGGAGAAGAATCCAAACATTTATAATTATCAACTTGTACAAATCTCAACTCCAAATGGATCAAAGACTTCAACGTAAGACCAAATACACTGAACCTAATAGTGGGAAGGATAACCTCAAAATCACTGGCATAGGAAAAGTCTTCTAAACAGAAATCCATTAGCACAGGCACTAAAATTAACAGTTAATATATGGGACCTCATGAAATTGAGACGCTTCTGCATGACAGGAACACCTTCCTTCAAAATGGCAGCCTTAAGAATGGGAAATGCTTTTCACTGACTACACATCTGATAGAGGGCTAATATCCAAAATACATAAAGAAGTCAGAAAAATTAGTTATCAGGAAACCAAATAACCCTAAGAAAAAAATAGGGTACTTATCTAAACAGAGAATTCTCAGAAAAAAAAAAAAAAAAACTCAAATGACTGAGAAACACGTCAAGAAATGTTCAGCATTCTTAGTCATCAAAGAACTTCAAATCAAAACGACTATGAAATTTCATCTTCTACCTGTCAGAATGGGTAAGATCAATAGTATAAGTGACAGTTCATGCTGGTAAGGATGTTGAATAAATAGAACACTCATCAATTGCTGGTGGAAGTACACATTTGCACAGCTGTCATGGAAATCAGTGTGGCATTTCCTCAGGAAGATGGAAATGCATCTACCTCCAAATCCATCTATACCACTCTTGAGCATATACCCAAATGATGCTCCAACCTACCACAAAGACACCTACATCTATGTTCATAGAAGCTTTATTCATAATAGCCAGAAACTGGAAACAACCTAGATATTCCTCAACTGAATAATGGATAAAGAATATGTGGTACATCTACACAACAGCGTATTACTCTGCCATTAAAATTAGAAACTAGAACTAAGAAAAAAAATCATCCTAAGTGTGGGAAACCAGGCTGATAGAAACCAGGCCTTTAACAGCTCCCACCTGAGAGCCAATTAACCATTTGTTGGGAGCTGAGTCACCTTCCTCTTTTCACACAAGGCTGCTCCTCGGAACCGGATGATCTTTGTGCCCTGAACTGACACCTAGGACTGTTAAGAAAGAACCTGCATTCTGAGATATGCAGGCACCAAAGACTCGGAAATGAATCACAGGATGTCCCAAGCCTGCCATTTACACCCTCCCATATGTCCTTCACCTTGAAGCCTTTGTCCCCCCTCCTCAATTGCCCCTTTCTGCTCCTTTTTTGCTGTATGTATATAACTGGGTATTGTGCCTTAGTAAATGAGACCGTGACAAAACCTCGCAAACGCATGGTCTCCTTTCTTTCTCTCCCGCCCGTCCTTTCTTACAGACAAACGGTCCTCCTCGCTCCCACGAATAACTGAGTCCCGCGGGTTCGGGACAGGTGGCGCCCCACATGGACTCGAGGAACGGACCTTTGCCAGGCAGAGACCACGGAGTATTGACTCCCAGAGGATTTCGTCGCGACCAGAGAAGTAAGCAGTGTGAGGACCCGCTCCTGCCGCTCACAGGAAAAAGCCGGCCTCGGTGAGTATTTCGTCTCTGCTAATAGGACATGGGCTAAGCTATCTAAGAAGCAGTCTTTATTAGAGACTTTAAAAATGCGCTCAGAGAGAAAGGAGTAAGAGTTCAAAGATTTGATAAAACTTTTTTATTTTCATAGACTAGGTATGCCCCTGGTTTATCATTGATGGTGCAGAGATTCATCATTAAAAATGTTGAAGAGTAGGTCGATAATGAACTACTGGCCAGACAGGGCCCAGATGCTGTCCCTTCGAATGTTTTTACTTATTGGAGTTTCATAAGAGACTTGGTAGAAAGAGCGGCTGAAGACCCAGAACAGCTTGCTGTCCGAGGCAGAGTTCTGCCTCTAGCCCTTATCGCGGCTTCAGTCGGCTCCTTCCCCAATCAGAAGCCTCCTTCCGTAGTCATAGATATTCCAGAAGAGCCACAGGCTTCTCTCTTCCAGTGGACAGACATGCCACTAATTAATCCAGTTTTCAAAAAATCTTTGACTGGAGTTGCAGACACTTTTAGAGAAGGAGGGGAAGTGATATCGCAAACCTGCTCCGCAGTTGCGCGCCTGCGCGCCTCTGCCCCTCCCCCAGACGCAGGCCCGGGCACAGTCAGAAAGCAAGCTTCTCAGGGCTAAAAACCTAAGCCTGCCCCCGCCCAGCAGAGAGGTTTCCGTAGCTTATGCTTTAAACACCTGAGACATAAGAAAATGGGTTTAATAAAAGCAGTCTTCCTCGTCTATTTCTCTCTATTGTTTGTCATTTGGCGAGCCAATCTGTCTGTGTCTATCAGAACTGTGTTATGTGTAGTCCATGTGTGTTTTTCTCTTGTAGTGTGCTTGTCTGTTCGGTGCCTCACGTTTAAAAAGAAAAGAAAAAAAGTGCTTGCCCAACTCCCTACTCTGTCTTTAAAACCTCAGACAAAAGAAAGATTAACTCCTGTTTAGCCTCTGCTGGAAAGCACTGCTCTAGCGCAAAAGCGGTTGCCTGAAGGATGGCTCAGCGGGCTTGAAAGGCTAGTGAGGAAGGGGCCACCGCAGTTCTCACCACGTGGCTCGCCACTGCACCGCTGTGGGTCCCACAAACCCAGCACTCACTGAGAGAGTAGTGAGGGGGGAGAACCTCCATTTTCTACTGCGGAACTCCCCAAGGGTGAGAGATGTCACCTCCGCACTTTTTAGCTAGAATGAAGCCCTAGTTCCCAGTTCGGAGTCTGGCCAGCTCTGGGCTGAGAACTGAGTGGCAGAGTTCTGCCTTCTTTTAAAGCATCAAAATTACAAAGATCTTAATAGGTACTGCCAACTAGCCAGTAAATGGGAAGAAGTTACTTTTCTGTGTAAAGTCTTCACTCCAATCCCATTGCTCCAGGTTGGAGGAATAAGGTTTAAAAAAGATAAAATGAAATAAATAAAAAGAGTAAAAATCAAAAACTACAAAAAACATATTAACAGGTGTTAGAAAAATTCTTAGTTCACATACATTTATGTTGTTCTTAATTCCCAGAAATAAGAATGGTAAGTGAAAGAATTTGACAAGTTAAGGAGTAATTAAGAAAGTTTACTTCAGGCCGGGCGGTGGTGGCGCACGCCTTTAATCCCAGCACTTGGGAGGCAGAGGCAGGCGGATTTCTGAGTTCGAGGCCAGCCTGGTCTACAAAGTGAGTTCCAGGACAACCAGGGCTATACAGAGAAACCCTGTCTCGAAAAACCAAAAAAAAAAAAAAAAAAGAAAGTTTACTTCAAAATCCTTGCGCTCACACAATGAGCTTTAAAGTTCTGGGGAGTAACTGTTGCCCTGAAGAAAATATTCAGAGGCAATAATAATATTTAGGGTTTTAGTTACTGGAAAATTGTGGTACAGAAAATCTAAGAAAGAGAAATTGATTTGCTTCAGAATTTTAATTTCAAAGCTTCCAGGAGATGTTTATTGGCTAACTCTTAAAGTGACTTAAACCTTTGTTAGATGTTATCTAGAGAGATACAAATTAATTGGTAAAGAACAAAAGGCTTTGCAGAAAATAAAGAGAGCTTTTATAATTGTTATCAATTATAATTAATGATAATTGCATACTAACTATTTATTTTAGTTATGATTATTAAATATAAATCATCTCTCTTCACCACAAAGTTTGAGTATCCTATTGAGGCTGCTGTGGTGTTAAGAATTATAAGATAAATTCATATATTTTAGAAAAATTATAGCAAAAATTGTGTCTTAAAAACTTGACAAGTGTCTGTTCCTTGTTCCAAACAGCAATTAAATTGGTTATTACAGAATATTTTGATAATCATTATACAAAAGATAAGTTATTAAAATTGCTTNTATATTTCCTATAAATTTATGCATGCATCCCATAAAGAATACATCTACTGTATTTATAAACATCCCCTCTATGGGAGAGAAATATATGTGATTATTCTTTAAAATTTCCTCCTGCTTCAGCACAGATAATTGAATTGTGTGCTGTATATATACATGTTTACATTGACACTTGTTCAGGACTCATTTTTGCTTCTCTACACATGGGAGAAGCTACTAAAAATGTAATTGTTACCGCTTACAGGCTTTTACTGCTATGGGATTGCCTAAAATCATCAAAACAGATGATGACTCTGCTTATACCAGAAGCAACCTTGTAGAATTTTGTAAGAAATTTAGAATTGAACATAAAACTGGAATTCCTTATAATCCATGGGACAAGGAATTGTTAAACGTGTGCACTGCACTCTGAAAAATTGGCTTTTGAATACAAAAAAGGAGGAATTATATCCCCATACACCACAAAAATTTTAAAAATTCAATGCTAAGGAACTCTCTTGAGTGTAGGGAAGAGGCAGGTTTGTGTTTTTTCCACAGGATGCCAAAGGAGCATGCTATCTGCCAGAGTGTTTATCAGAGCGAGACATGCTGATGATGGGACAAACGACATTCACCTACCCTCCAGGGGGTACATCACAAGTAAGAAATCAATAAAAAAAATCCTTACCAACTTTATAATTACACCTGGCTGATTATTAACGAAGCTGGTGATATAGTTAATGCCACTTCCACAATTGGCAGTTCTGTCCCATGGACGCCCTTAGAGGTGGACCTGTGCCAATTGGCTCTGGGAGCTGGGGAAGCCTGGGGTACTCCCAGCCACTATATGCCACAGGCTAGACCTGTCACCACGCAAAGTAGATACAGCACAGTCCCTGGATGTTATAATAAGTGGGCTAGATCTTTCTTAACTCTTGCCCCAATCTATGCCTGCCCAGGTGATCACTGGGACTGGTCCTTGGGACAAAAATGTGGTTACAGAGCCCAATATTTTTGCGCCTCTTGGGGCTGTGAGACCACTGGAGATACTTATTGGAAGCCCTCCTCTTCTTGGGACCTCATACAGGTCAAAAGACTTCACCCGCCCAAGAGGCAGCCCTATTCAGGACCTACCCCATATAATTCACAGTGTGACTCCTGGTGTAACACCTTNTTGTCCCCCCTCCTCAATTGCCCCTTTCTGCTCCTTTTTTGCTGTATGTATATAACTGGGTATTGTGCCTTAGTAAATGAGACCGTGACAAAACCTCGCAAACGCATGGTCTCCTTTCTTTCTCTCCCGCCCGTCCTTTCTTACAGACAAACGGTCCTCCTCGCTCCCACGAATAACTGAGTCCCGCGGGTTCGGGACACCTAAGCAAGATATTTCAGACCTGAAAAGAGAAATATGGTATATATTCTCATATATATGGATATAAGCTGTTATGACAATCATAACCAAGCTACAATTTGTAGAACATTAGATGTTAGGTATAGAATAAGAAACTAGGTGGGAAGTGTTAGACCTTTGAGGTTTGGCTTCTCAAAGCATAACCATTTATTGATGCCTAATTTATACATATGAATAATACACACATATATATGCCTATGCTTAGACACTTATGGGTGACACTTCCTAGAGAATCCCATACCCCACACTTGGGTGTAACTTAGTCTCTCTTACTCCTAACTCCTGTGTTTAAAACCTATGTTAAAATATATTTTAATAAATTGAAAAACTCACACCATATTGTTCTCAGTGTGACTTATTCATTCCCAGAATGACTTACTTTCTATTTCTAATAAATCCCAGCTTTGTTTTATTCTGACTCATACTGAAACTCTTTTCTGCCTTGAGTCTAAGGATTTAGTATTCTCTAAGTTTAGTTCTCTGGAAGACTAAGGGAGCTCCTCAACCTGTTCAACATGAAGAGTGGGGCTGTGCCTCCATTCCTGCTGCTTACAGGACCACAGCACTACACTTCATGATCCCCATATCCTGCCCTTTCCTAGGACTTCCAACACTACTTCTCCAGCACTCTTCCAGTGTTTTTCTTCCCCATACTATCATTACCATGCTTCAAGCCAGAAATGGAGCTAGTCCTACTTTGCATAATGTCAGTATCCATGGAAAAATAAATTCAAGGTCTTTAACATGGTATCCATGATCTACAAAGCCTTAGGCTCCACTTTCACTGCCTACCACCATCTGCCCCACACATAAATGCTTGGCATATTCTGCCTTTTTCTATCTAACAATATTGCTCCCTAAAATCTCCCTCCAAGAACTACCATGGAAAAGGAAGGAACACCAGCTAATGAAGCCTGGTTTACATGGACATCTCTGAGATGATACACCAGGGAAGATAAATCAGTACATGAATGAGTGTCCAAGGTAAAGCTTCCTAGGACTGAACAAAGGACTTCAAGTAACCATTGCCAACCACCACAGAAGGACCATCTCTTGTCCTAATACTCATAAGGACATTAATATTAGCTCAAATATACTTTTTTCTATGTTGAATATCTTTGTGGTCTAGTTTGAATATCTAATTTGATTTATGTTGGAACCTAACATAATATTACAGAAAATAATTGTTTTCTATTGGTGCATATTAATTGTACAAAGAAATAGGTTTCATGGTGACACTGTTAAAAGATCTAGACAGGCATTAGCAGGCTTAGAAGGCACTGAAGATGGACCTGGTACTACGCTAACAGCTTTGGACCTCATTTCTGTTTCCCTGATAACCCATCAGTTTTAGGAAAAAGAAGCATCACAATTTAAAGTACCAGATGAAAGAAAGGAGAACAGAAGTATCAGGACTTTGTTGAATCCCCATAAAATAAACCATTCTCATTCACAATCTTTCTCTTTCCCTTCATCTTCTCCCCTCATTTTGCCCTCCCCTTTCAAAACCACCCCATCCACACAGCTGCTTACAAATTCTTACTGCTAAGCCTGCTCAGTTGCCCAAGTTTTAAGTAAAAAAAGCATAAAGGATGCCTTTCAACTCTTCTCTCTTTCTCTGTTTGGGCTACTAGTCAACCCTGAGGATGTTTGACTTGACACTCTAGACATTCCCAGTCTTTCTCTAAATACCACCCTCTCCCTATTCAGGTGTTTACAAACCTCCATCACTGGGCCTAACTGCTTTCTTGTAGCCTAACTCATAAGATATGGCCTTCTCTCTTCCTCTTATCCATACCTGTCTTCTCACCAGCTGCCAAGATTTACAGTTTGCCTGCCTTGTTGTTTTCTCTCAAACTCTAATAAAATTATCCTTCCAAGTCCATTTTTAGACTCTTTTATCCATGTGACTAAGAATCTGCAAAAGAGAACACTCATTCCTTGAAACAACATCTGCATGCATGCATATAATATACTTTGATCATATCCCCTTCTACATCCCTAATATCCCACCCCTTTACACCCAGGTCTAGGAAATAATTCTTATTTTTATAAAGTTTAAGACAATAGTCTATTTAGATTTAAGCACTCCAATAGCTAAGGTTTTCCACTTCTAAAATTAAATCACTTAATGAAACTACTAGAAAAAGATGTTGATAATAATTCTTCAAAATAGCACAGAATACATGCAATGCTTTTCTAATGTTCTACTCTAATCAGCCAGCAGGACTGAAATCTTCAAAGATGCAAATAATCACCTCCTTAGATCTATTACTCTAGATAGAAATCAAAGCTGTGGAAACACAGATCGAGAGTGTACAGGCACATCCCTCAGCCTTTGGTTTCTCTGGCTTCCCAAGACAGGAGGAAATGGCTCTGGTTTTTATCCATCCATTAAGCTTTTAAGAAATAAATAATATCACTTCAAAATTCAATATCTTGTAGATCTGTCTCCAGATGCTGCACATTTCAAGTTATTATGATCACAGCTTCTTAAAGTGAAGGCATCCATGCTGCACATGTGTGCCATGCAGGATCGTGCCACACACACATTCACAAACACACACAGAAACCTCCAATGCAGCTACAGAGACTGTCAATACAACCACTACTGAAACAATCATGAATTATGTAATCAGGGGCCTTGCATTTCATGTAGGAATGGAAGTACAACCAAGAAATAAATAAAGAAAAAAGATGACTCTGCACTGTTGCAAGAGCAGTTAGTGAAGGCAACTGAACACACACTAGAACAATGATGGGTTCCCTGCCTTATTCCAAAGGTTTATATATTTTAAAAACAAACAGTCTGCTTTGCTGAAAATATTGATGAACACTGCCTTTTGTTCTTTTTGGTTGTGTAAGTGAGGTACTGGATACTAGGTTCAACAATAGTCTTACTGGAACTAGGCCCACGAATGCAAAGTTGGTCTGTATATAAGCATTCTGTGATTATGAGCTTGAAACTTTGCAAAGAATCCCATCTTTACCTCCATAGTTTAAATGCTTTTGAAAGTCCTTCTAATAATAAGTGCCTGTCTTCGTGGCATACAAGAACCCACCTCTAGCTGAGAAGTTACCAACAGTTCACAGCTATTAGGAAAGAGTCAGTTTTCTTGCTCCAATGGATGGCTCCACACCCACACAGATATGGGCATCTCTAATTAGACTGAGTCAGTTATGTTTTTAAAGGAAAAAAGAAATGACATAAAGTAAGTAGGAGATGACAGTGAGGTCCTAGGAGGAGTTAGAAGGTGAAGTGTGAGGATAAGTATGATCAAAATACACATGTACATGAATAAAATCCTCAAAGGAAAAATGCTCTTTTTAAAATTTTATTTTATTTTTAATTTGTTTTTTACACTCCATATTCCATTCCCCACCCCACCCTCATCCACCCTCTGACACCTCCTCCCCACCCTACCCCGTCTCCACATAGATACCCCACCACCACCAAACCTGACCTCTAAACTCCCTGGGACATCCAGTCTCTTGAGGGTTAGGTACATCATCTCTGAATGAGCACAGACCTAGCAGTCCTCTACTGTGTATGTGTTGGGGGCCTCATATCAGCTGGTGTATGCTGTCTGTTTGGTGGTCCAATGTTTGAGAGATCTCAGGAGTCCAGATTAATTGAGACTGCTGGTCCTCCTACACGGTCGTCCTTCTCCTCAGCTTCTGTCAGCCTTCCCTAATTCAACAACAGGGTCAGCTGTTCCTATCCATTAGTTGGGCAAAAACATCTGCATCTGACTCTTTTAGCTGCTTGTTGGGTCTTTGGGAGGGCAGTTATGCTAGGTCCCTTTTTGTTTGTTTTCCCTCCATAGCTTCAGTAATGGTGTCAGGCCTTGGGACCTCCTTGAGCTGGATCCCACTTTGGGCCTGTCACTGGACCTTCTTTTCCTCAGGCTCCTCTCCATTTCCATCCCTGTAATTCTTTCAGACAGGAACAATTATGGGTCAGAGGTGTGACTGTGGAATGGGAACCCTATCGCTCACTTGATGCCCTGTCTTCCAGCTGGAGGTGGGCTCTATAAGTTCCCTCTCCCTACTGTCGGGCATTTCATCTACGGTCCCTCCCTTTGAGTCCTGGGAGTCTCTCACCTCCCAGGTCTCTGGTGCATTCTGGAGGGTCCCCCCATCCTCGTATATCCTAAGGTTGCCTGTTTCCATTCTGCTGGCTCTCAGGGCTTCAGTCCTTTTCCCTCACCCAATACCAAATCAGGCCCCCTATCCTGTACATTAATTTTATTTTTATTTTACTTTATTTTTGGCAAATATCCACTTATTAGTGAGTACACATGTAAAAATGTTCTATTTTGTAAAGAAATTACCTGTCTTATTTACAGCTGTTTATAAATATGGATTAGCACTAGATCATTTTTTAAAAAGCACTTTCTGGACCAGCCCTGCACCATCTTGGGCTCGAACTCAGCACACCCAGGATCTTGGGATCACTGGTGAGTGGAACGCAACATCTGTTCCAATAAATCTGGAGGGTCTTGTGCCAGCAGGAACAGGGACAAAGGAAACCCGCCCAACCAGCAGCTGAGGTTCATTCCTGTTGGTGCCAGCCCCACGCCACCTTGGGGGAGAACTCAGCTGACCCTAACACACCCAGGATCTTGGGATCACTGAGACCAGTATACACAGGAGAGCATGTGGACGGCAGAAGCAACAAAGCTTCTTGGACAGGGTCCCTTTGGGGCTTCATCCTCAGCCAGGAGGCAGAGCTGAGACCCAGACCCCTTCCCCACCAGAAGAGAGTCAGCCTCCAGGGAGGGCTCTGACCCCAAGACTCAGGAGGTAGATATGAGCTCCAGACTTCTGTGCACCTTCCCTGCAAGAGGAGAGCTTGCCTGCAGAGATTGCTCTGACCACTGGGACTCAGGATAGAGTTGGACTCCCAGGAGTGCTAACAGAGGCTAAAAATCACAGGAGGAAAAAGCTCCAGCCAGAGACAACTAGAACATCTAACACCAGAGATTACCAGAAGGTGAAAAGCAAATTTAAGAATCTTACTAACAGAAAACAAGACCACTCCACATTATCAAAACCCAGTATGCCCACGACAGTGACTCCTGGATATGCCAACACACCCGAAAAGCAAGATTCGGGTTTAAAACCATATCTAATGATGCTGGTAGAGGATTTTTTTTAAAGGGCATTAATAACTCACTTAAAGAAATACAGGAGAACACTGTTAAACAGGTAGAAGTCCTTAAAGATTTATAGGAAAACACTGCTAGACAGGTAGAAGTCCTTAAAGAGGAAACAAAAAACCCCTTAAAGAATTACAGGAAAACACAACCAAACAGGTGATGGAATTGAAAAAGAAACATCCAAGATCTAAAAATGAAATTAGAAACAATAAAGAAATCACAGGTCCAGAGAGATGGCTCAATGGTTAAGAGAACTGACTGTTCTTCCAGAGGTCCTGAGTTCAAATCCCAGCAACCACATGGTGGTCACAACCACCCCTAATGAAATCTGACACCCTCTTCTGGTGCCTCTGAAGAAAGCTACAGTGTACTTATGTATAATAATAAATAAATCTTTAAAAAAAAAAAAAAGGAAGCTGGGCGTGGTGGTGCATGCCTTTAATCCCAGCACTCAGGAGGCAGAGGCAGGAGGATTTCTAAGTTCGAGGTGAGCGTGATCTACAAAGTGAGTTCTAGGTCAGCCAGGGCTATACAAAGAAACCCTGTCTCAAAAGAAACCAAAAAAAAAAATCACAAATGTAGACAACTCTGGAGATAGAAATCCTAGGAAAGAAATCAGGAATCGTAGATGCATGCATCAGCAACAAAATACAAGAGATGGAAAAGAGACTCTCAGGTAGAGAAGATTCCATAGAGAACATGGACACAAAAATCAAAGAAAATGCAAAATGCAAAAACGTCCTAACCCAAAACACCCAGGAAATTCAGGACACAATGAGAAGATGAAACCTAAGGATAGTAAGTATATATGAGATTGAAGATTTTCAACTTAAAGGGCCAGTAAATATCTTCAACAAAATTATAGAAGAAAACTTCCCTAACCTAAAGAAAGAGATGCCCATGAAGATACAAGAAGCCTACAGAACTACAAAGAGACTGGACCAGTAAAGAAATTCCTCCCAACAAATAACAATCAGAACAACAAATGCACTAAATAAAGATACAATATTAAAAGCACTAAGGGAAAAAGTTCAAAGTAACATATAAAGGCAGACCTATTAGAATTACACCAGATTTCTCACCAGAGACTATGAAAGACTGAAGATCCTGGGCAGATGTTATGCAGAACCTAAGAGAACACAAATGCCAGCCCAGGCTACTATACCCAGCAAAACACTCAATTACCATAGATGGAGAAACCAAAGTATTCCATGATAAAACCAAATTCACACACTATCTTTCCAGGTATCCAGCCCTTCAAAGTATAATAAAGGGAAACCATCAACACAAGGATGGAAACTACACCCTGAAAAAGCATAAAAGTAATCCTTCAACAAACCTAAAAGAAGACAACCACAAGAACAGAATCCCAACTTTAATAATAATAATAAAAAAAAAATAACAGGAAGCAACAATTACTTTTCTTTAATTTCTCTTAACATCAACGGACTCAATTCCCCAATAAAAAGACATAGAAAAATAGACTGGCTAGACAAACAGGACCCAACATTTTGCTGCTTACAGGAAACCCACCTCAGGGAAAAAGACAGACACTACCTCAGAGTAAAAGACTGCAAAACAATTTTCCAAGCAAATTGTCCTAAGAAAAAAAAGCAGGAATAGCCATTCTAATATCGAATAAAATTGACTTCCAACCCAACCTTATCAAAAAAAGACAAGGAGGGGCACTTCAGACTCAGCAAACGTAAAATCTTCCAAGATAAATCCTCAATTCTGAATATCTATACTCCAAATCCAAGGGCAGCCATATTCATTAAAGAAAGCATATATAGTAAAGCTCAAAGCACACATTGCATCTCACAAAATAATAGTGTGAGATTTCAACACCCCACTCTCATCAATGGACAGATCCTGGAAACAGAAACTAAACAGAGACACATTGAAACTAACAGAAGTTGTAAAACGCATGGATTTAATAGATATCTACAGAACATTTTATCCTAAAAGGATATACCTTCTTCTCAGCACCTCAAGGCTCCTTCTCCAAAGTTGACCACATATTGGTCACAAAACAGGCCTCAACAGATACAAAAATATTGAAATTATCCCATGCGTCCTATCAGATCACCATGGACTAAGACTGATCTTCAATAACAACATAAATAATAGAAAGCCAACATTTACCTGGAAGCTGAACAACGCTCTACTCAACGATAACTTGGTCAAAGAAGAAATAAAGAAAGAAACTAAAGACTTTTTAGAGTTTAATAAAAATGAAGCCACAACATACCCAAACTTATAGGACACAATGAAAGCAGTCCTAAGAGGAAAACTCATAGGTCTGAGAGCCTCCAAAAAGAAACTAGAGAGAGCATACACTAACAGCTTGACAACATACCTAAAAACTCTAGAACAAAAAGAAGCAAATTCACCCAAGAGGAGTAGATGGAAGGAAATAATCAAATACAAGGCTGAAGTCAACCAAGTGGAAACAAAAAGAACTATTCAAAGAATCAACCAAACCAGAAGCTGGTTCTTTGAGAAAATCAACAAGATAGATAAACCTTAGCCAGACTCACTAGAGGGCACAGGCACAGTATCATAATTAACAAAATCAGAAATGAAAAGGGAGACATAACAACAGAGCTTGAGGAAATTCACAACATCATCAGATCCTACTACAAAAGGCTATACTCAACAAAACTGGAAATCATGGATGAAATGGACAAATTTCTAGACAGATACCAGGTAACAAGGTTAAATCAGGATCAGATTAATGACCTAAACATCCCCATATCCCCTAAAGAAGTAGCAGTAGTCATTAATAGTCTCCCAACCAAAAAAAGCCCAGGACCAGATGGGTTTAGTTCAGAGTTCTATCAGATGATCAAAGGGGACCTAATTCTAATACTCCTCAAACTATTCCACAAAATAGAAACAGAATGTACTCTACCCAATTCATTCTATAAAATGACAATTACACTGATACCTAAAACAAATAAAGACGCAACAAAGAAACAGAACTTCAGACCAATTTCCTTTATGAATATCAATGCAAAAATACTCAATAAAAGTCTTGCTAACTGAATTCAAGAACACAACAAATTAATCATCCATCATGATCAAGTAGGCTTCATCCCATGGATGCAGGGATGGTTTAATATGCAGAAATCCATCAACATAATCCACTATATAAACAAGCTCAAAAACATAAATCACATGATCATCTCATTAGATGCTGAGAAAGCATTTGACAAAATCCAACACCCATTCATGATAAAAGCCTTGGAAAGCTCAGGAATTGAAGGACCATACCTAAACATAATAAAAGCAATATACACCAAACCAGTAGCCAACATTAAACTAAATGGAGAGAAACTGAAGCAATTCCACTAAAATCAGGGACTAGACAACCCTATCTAGTCAATATAGTACTCGAAGTCCTAACTAGAGACAACAAAAGAAGGTCAAGGGGATACAAATTGGAAAGGAAGAAGTCAAAATATCACTATTTGCAGATGATATGATAGTATATATAAATGATCCTAAAAATTCCACCAGGGAACTCCTAAACCTGATAAACAGCTTCAGTGCAGTAACTGGATATAAAATTAACTCAAACAAATTAGTGGCCTTTTTCTACACAAAGGATAAACAGGCTGAGAAAGAAATTAAGGAAACCTTTTTCCTTTCCACACTACCCGGGGACGGGTCCATACGGAATTGTTCTTGATTCCCATAGTAACTTAAAGGGAAATTTATACAATGTCAGGAGCCCTTGACGTCCTGCAGATGAAAGAGAAGAATGTCCTCAAATTCCTTGCTGCAGGAACCCACTTAGGTGGCACCAACCTTGACTTTCAGATGGAGCAGAATATCTACAAAAGGAAAAGAAATGGTATCTACATCATAAATCTGAAGCAGACCTTGGAGAAGCTGTTGCTCACAGACTGAGCTATTGTTACCATTGAGAACACTGCTGATGTCAGCATCATTTCCTCCAGGAACACTGGCCAGGGAGCTGTGCTGAAGTTTGCTACTGCCACTGGAAGTACTCCAATTGCTGACCCCTTCACACCTGGGACCTTCACTAACCAGATCCAAGCAGCCTACAGGGAGCCACGGCTTCCAGTGTTGACTGATCCCAGGGCTGACCACCAGCCACTCACAGAGGCCTCTTATGTCAACCTGCCCACCATTGCTCTATGTAACACAGATTCTCCCCTGCACTATGTGGACATTGCCATCCCATGCAACAACAAGGGAGTTCACTTAGTAGGTCTGATGTGGTGGATGCTGGCCAGGGAAGTACTCCAAATGCGAGGTACTATCTCCCATGAGCACCCATGGGCGATTATGCCTGATCTTTACTTCTACAGAGACCCAGAGGAGATTGAGGAGGAAGAGCAGGCTGCTGATGAGAAGGCTGTGACCAAGGAGGAATTCCAGGGTGAATGGACCGCACCAGCTCCTGTGTTCACTACTGCTCAGCCTGAGGTGGCCGACTAGTCTGAGGCTGTGCAGGTTCCCTCTGTGCCCATACAGCAGTTCCCCACAGAAGCCTGGAGTGCACAGCCAGCCACTGAGGACTGGTCAGCAGCTCCCACAGCACAGACAACTGAGTAAGTTGGAGCCACAACTGAGTGGTCCTGACCTGCTGTGCAGAAACCTGAGAAAGGGGAAAAAGATGGAAGTAAAATAAAGTTCCTAAAAGCTGAAAAAAAAATTAGGGAAACAACACCCTTCACAATAGTCACAAATAATATAAAATATCTTGGTGAGACTCTAAGGAAGTGAAAGGTCTGTATGATAAAAACTTCAAGTCTCTGAAGAAAGAAATCAAAGAAGACTTCAGAAGATGGAAAGATCTCCCATACTCATGGATTGGCAGGATTAATATAGTAAAAATGGCTATCTTGCCAAAAGCAATCTACAGAATCAATGAAATCCCCATTAAAAAAAAAAAAAAAAAAAAACTCAATTCTTCACTGAGATAGAAAGAGCAATTTCCAAGTTCATCTGCAATAACAAAAAACCTAGTATAGCAAAAACTATTCTCAACAATAAAAGAACATCTGGTGGAATCACCAACCCTGACCTCAAGATGTACTACAGAAAAATTGTTGTAAAAAATGCATGGTACTGGTACAGTGACAGAGAGGTACACCAATGGAATAGAATTGACGACAAAGAAATGAACCCACACACCTATGGTCATTTGATCTTTGACAAGGAAGCTAAAACCATCCAGTGGGGGGGGGAACAGCATTTTCAACAAATGGTGCTACCACAACTGGCGGTTATCATGTAGAAGAATGCAAATTGATCGATTCTTACCTCCTTGTACAAAGCTCAAGTCTAAGTGGATCAAGGAACTCCACATAAAACCAGATATACAGAAAATTATAGAGGAGAAAGTGGGAAAAGCCTCGAAGATATGGGAACAGGGGAAAACTTCCTGAACAGAACAGCAATGGCTTGTGCTGTAAGCTTGAGAATAGACAAATGGAACCTCATAAAATTTCAAAGCTTCTGTAATGCAAAAGACACTGTCAATAAGACAGAAAGGCACCAAGAGATTGGGAAAGAATTTTTACCAATCCTAAATCTGATAGGGGACTAATATCCAATGTATACAAAGAGCTCAAGAAGCTGAACTCCAGAAATTCAAATAACCCCATTAAAAAATGGGGTACAAAATTCTAAACAAAGAATTCTCAATTGAGGAATACCGAAGGGCTGAGAAGCACCTGAAAAAATGTTCAGCATCCTTAATCATCAGGGAAATGCAAATCAAAACAACACTCAGATTCCACCTCACGCCAGTCAGAATGGGTAGGATCAAAAATGCAGGTGACAGCAGATGCTGGCGTGGATGTGGAGAAAGAGGAACACTACTCCATTGTTGGTGGGATGCAAGCTTGTACAGCCACTCTGGAAGTCAGTCTGGCAGTTCCTCAGAAAATTGGACATAGTACTACCATAGGATCCTGCAATACCTCTCCTGGGCATATATCCAGAAGATGTTCCAACTGGTAATAAGGACACATGATCCACTATGTTCATAGCAGCCTTATTTATAATAGCCAGAAGCTGGAAAGAATCCAGCTGTCCCTCAACAGAGGAATGGATACAGAAATTATATTACATTTACACAATGGAGTACTACACAGCTATTAAAAACAATGAATTTATGAAATTCCTAGGCAAATGGATGGATCTGGAGGGTATCATCCTGAGTGAGGTAACCCAATCACAAAAGAACTCACGTAACATGTACTCACTGATAAGTGGATATTAGCCCAGAAACCTAGATGACCGAAGATACAATTTGCTAAACACATGACACTCAAGAAGAATGAAGATCAAAGTGTGGACACTTCGCCCCTTCTTAGAATTAGGAACAAAACACACATTGAAGGAATTACAGAGATCAAGTGTGGAGCTGAAACAAAAGGATGGACCAACCAGTGACTGCTGCAGCCACCAAACACAGACACTATTGCATATGCCAGCAAGATATTGCTGAAAGGGCCCGGATATAGCTGTCTCATGTGAGGCTATACCAGTGCCTGGCAAACACAGAAGTGGATGTTCACAGTCAGCTATTAGATGGAACACAGGGTTCCTAAGGGAGGAGCTAGAGAAAGTACCCAAGGAGCTGAAGGGGTCTCCAACCCTATAGGTGAAACAACAATATGAACTAAGTAGTACCCTCAGAGCTCATGTCTCTAGCTGAATATATAGCAGAAGATGGCCCAGTTGGCCATCATTGGGAAGAGAGGCCCCTTGGACATGCAAACTTTATATGCCCCAGTACAGGGGAACTCCAGGGCCAAGATGTGGGAGTGGGTGGGTAGGGGAGCAGGGTTGGGGATGGGGGAGGGTTTAGGGGACTTTCTGGATAATATTTGAAATGTAAATAAAGAAAATATCTAATAAAAATTGGGAAAAACAAAGAAAGAAAATTAAAAAAAAAAACTGACCCAGATGCTAGAAGTAAGCAGAGTAAAGTAAAAACTAACCCATACATTCAAAAAGTTAAGTAGAGATTTAAAGGAGATCTAAATAGAACTTTGGAGTATAAGAACAGAATGTTTAAGGATTAATATACGTGATAACACTCATGACAAATCAAGTTACAGAAAAACATTAACTGGAGGGCAAAGCAACAGACACAGTCCAAAATGAAACACACAGAGCCAGGCAAGGTGGCATATGCCTATAGTTCTAGCACTTGAGAAGCTATGGCAGGAAGATCCCAAGTGTGAGCCCAGTTTGAACTACTTATTTAGATACTGTGTTGAAATGCACAAATAAACAAGTTAAAGCTCAAGACAACTGAATATTCAACTCATTCTATAAAGCTAATGTTACCCTAACACATCAAAGCAGACCATATCATTCATAAGCACAATACAAAAATTCTAGCCAAAATTTTAACATACCATTCCAATAATATATTCAAACAGTGATATATAATAACCAAGTGGGATTTATACTAGGAATCCAGAGTTTGCTGTTCAAAAAATATATACTATACTTTATTCACAAACAAGAAATGAAAAATACACCATCATCTCAACATACACACAAGGAGCACTTGAAAACCTCTCACAGCCACTCCTGCTAAGAACTCTTAGCAGAGTAGAAATAGAAAGGTGTTTCCTCTATCTGGTAAAATATCTATAAAAATATACAGCTAACATTACTAGTTCAAGAAAAGTCAGAAATGCCCATTTTTTTTACCACACCAAAACTAACACACTCTAATACTATAATAATAAGCTCCACCTGACACACCTAAGTGTGCTAAAAAATGTTGCCTTTAATCCCAGCACTTGGGTGGCAGAGGCAGGCAGATTTCTATGACTTTGAGGCCAGCCTGGTCTACATAGTGAGTTCTAGGCTAGGCATGGCTGAATAGTGATACTTTTGTCTCAAAAAAAAAAATAGACAACAAAAAATATCCTGCAGATTAGAAAGAGAAAAGTAAAACTATCATTACTCATATATATGATTGAATATGTACAAAATCTGATGGAATAATTAAAAAGCTACTAAAATAAAAGCATGAATTTAGCAATGCTACAGGATACAAGATTCAGATGCAAAAAATATATTATAGTTCTGAACATTTGCAACAAACGACTGGGCATTAAAATTATAAAAACTACCATAAACCTGAAATACTGAAGGATAAAGATTATAAAATTTGTGTAGACCTGAACATTTAAAACTAGAAAACCATGCTAAGATGAACTAAAGAAACCCCAAGTAAATGTGAGCTGTGTCACACACAACTCATTCTCCTCAAATTAAGTACCAATTGACTATGTCAATCAAAACACCACGGACATTTTGCAGAGTGAAATAAAGCTGACTCTAAAATTCACATGGAAAGGTAAAAGAACTGGAACAGCCCAATCAATCTTACAAAGCACGAATAAAAACTCATACTACTCAATTTGGAAGGCCCATTATTAAAGAGCAGTAAGGAAAATGTGGTTCTGCCAAAGACAGATACACAGGTCAGAAGACTACAAGGGAAACCAGAGGCAGAGCTACACAAATGTAGGGAACTGACTTTGACAACACTGTAAATATAACTCAATAGAAACAACATATTTTCAATAAAATTGTTAAAACAATTTAGTATTCCTGTACAAAAAAATTTGAATCTCAACCAAAGTGTCATACCATCTACAAATATTAACTGAAAATAAACAGTACATCTAGATGCAAAGGTATCAAACATTTAGATGAAAACAAAAAAGACAATCTTTTACACCCACAGTTAGTCAACTAGAGATTTTTAGACAAACAGATAATGTTAGCAAGTCCATCACAATGTAAAAGTTTAGTTCTAAAAAGAGACGTGGTCAAACTGGGTGTGGTAGTGCTAGGTGAGCTGTCCAGTTCTGCAGTTTTCATGTGAAGTGAAACCAACAATTAATCTACTACTCAACAACTTCATTCTTTATAACTTACTATTAGAAATATGAAAACTTATACTCATTCATACAAAATTTAATAAAGTATCCCTATTCTTTACCACTCCAAACTGGAAATAATCCTGTATCTGTCAACTGTGGATTGACCACCACATACAATCCCATATGACAATGTTCACTGATCAGAGAACCACATGGCAGAATGATTCCTAATAGCATTGCACTAACTGAAAATGTTAATCCTAAAACATTTCATTTGTTCACATTTACATAATGTACATGAGAACACAAAACTGAAGTGATGAACAGCACACTAGTGATTGTCTGCGTGAGCCCTTGTAATGTGTGTGTGTGTGTGTGTGTGAATTTCACATGTGAAAGGGAAGGTATTAGAAGAATCCAGAAGAAAGCTGGAGTTACAGGTATCAAATATGGGTGCTAGAACCCAAACTCAGGTTCATTGGAAGATCAGCAAAGGCTCTAAACCACTTAGGCACTTCTCCAGCTTAGTATGATGTTTTTTTTAAAGAGCAATGTAACTAGCCTTGATCTTTGTTACATTTGTGGTTACACATATCTACATATATGTCAAAAACAGCATCTACAGAATGGGGAAAAAATCTTCAACTCCACATCTGAGAGAGGGCTAATTTTCAAAAACATATAAAGAACTCAAGAAACTAGAGATAAAAACAAAACAGGATAGTCCAGTTTTAAAATGGGATACAGATCTAAACAGAGGATTCTCAAGAGAGGAATTTCAAATGGCCAAGAAGCACTTACTTAAAGAAATGTTCAATATCCTTAGCCATCAGGGAAATAAAAATCAAAATGAGTCTGAGATTCTGTCTTACACCAATCAGAATGGCTAAGATCAAAAGCTTATGTGATAGCACATGCTGGTTAGGATGTGGGGCAAGGAGAGCACTTCTTCATTGCTGGTGGGAGTGCAAACTGGTACAACCACTCTGGAAATCAAGTTGGCTATTTCCCAGAAAGTTGGAAATTGATCTACTTCAAGACATACTCCTAGGCAGATACCCAAAGGATGTTCCAACCTATCACAAAGATGCTTGCTCAACTGTGTTCATAGCAGCTTTATTCATACTAGCCAGAAAATGGAAACAACCTAGATGTTTCTCAACTGTAAAATGGATTAAAATGTGGTACATTTACACAATGGAGTATTAATCAGCTGTTAAAAACAATGACATTATGAATTTTGCAAGCAAATGGATGGAACTAGAGAAAATCATCCTGAGTGAGGTAACCCAGACCCAAAAAGACAAATATGATATGTATTCACTTATAAGTAGATATTAGCTGTAAAGTAAAGGATAACCATGCTACAATCTTCAGACTCAGGGAAGCTAAGTAATAAAGAGGGCTCAAGGGGAGACACACGAAATCTTCCTGTGAAGGAGAAATAGAATAGACATCAAAGGTGGAGGAGGTTGGGGAAGACAGGAACAGGATAAATGAGGTGGAGGGGAAGATGAAGAGGGAGACTCCTGAGAGAGACCATTGGAATTAGAGGGCTTCTCTGAGACAAGCTAGAAAAGAAGGGCAATACAAACTCCCAAAAATCAATGAGGGTGACCCTAGCTAAGACTCCTAGCTATATTGGATCAAGAGATGACCTTGGAAATGAGAAACACTTCTGACAATATAGTAAAGTAGAATTTGCCAGAATCTGTGAAAGCACAAAGTTACCATGCTGGGCTTGGATTAGATACTTTTGTACTCCATGTGAGAGAGTAATGCAGGTTTTCTATCTGCTGCTGAGCCCAACTATAATGTCCAAGCTCTTAGTGTTCTTTGAATTGAAATGTGAAACATGGGGTATTTGGGGAAATATAAAGCCTGAACAGGCCATAAAGCCTGAACAGGCCATCTCCTATAACCAGACAAGATTTCCAGTGGAGGGATTGGAATACCAATCCAGCTACAAAACCTTTGATACATTTGTCCTGCCTACAAGATGTGCTGGGGTAAAGGTGGCACAGAAAGTATGGGAGTAGCCAACCAATTACTGGTCCAGCTTGAGAACCATGCCATGAGAGGGAGCCTACCTCTGACACTGCCTGGAGGGTCAGGAACCAGAGGCTGGAGAGCCCAGAGACCCACAATAGAACCAAACACAAATAGCAGAAAACAACAATAAAATTATTCCTATTCAGATATACTCATAGATTGGTGCCTAGCATAACTGTCATCAGAGACACTTCATTCAGCAACTGATCAGAGCAGATGGAGAGACCCACAGCCAAACATTAGGCAGAGCTTAGGGTATCCTTCAGGAAAGGGGGAGGAAGAATTGTAGGATGGGGGGGCGTCAAGAGCACTACAAGAATATAGCCCACAGAATCAACTAAGACTCATAGGGCCACACAGAGACTGAGTTGACAATCAGGGAGCCTACATAGGTCTGACCTAGGCCCTCAACACATATGGTATAGTTGTATAGCTTGTTCTTCTTGTGGAACTTCAAACAGTGGGATTGGGGGCTGTCTTTTGCCTATGTTTGAGACCCTTTCCTCCTTCTGAGTTGCCTTGTCCAGCCTTAATACCATGGGAAATGCCTAGTCTTGTTGCAACTTGTTATGCCATGTTTGCTTGATATCCCTGGGGGCCTTCCCTTTTCTGAAGAGAAATGGAGAAGTAGAGGAGGGTGCAAAGAGGAGATAAAGAGAGGGTCCAAGAGGCATGGAGAAGGAGAAGAGGAGGGAGGAGAAACTGCATTTGGAACAACAACAACAACAACAACATAATAATAATAATAATAATAATAATAATAATAATAATAATAATAATAATTTTTCAAAACTACATGTCAAAGTAAAAGTTTTGCTGTGAACACTTTCGATATAAAATTAAGAAGTACAATACCTCTACTGGGCATATACCCAGAAGATATTCCAACTGGTAACAAGGACACATGCTCCACTATGTTCATAGCAGCCTTATTTATAATAGGCAGAAGCTGGAAAGAACCCAGATGTCCCTCAACAGAGGAATGGATACAGAAAATGTGGTACATTTACACAATGGAGTACTACTCAGATATTGAAAACAATGACTTTATGAAATTCTTGAGCAAATGGGTGTATCTGGAGGATATCATCCTGAGTGAGGTAACCCAATCACAAAAGAAGTCACTTAATATGCACTCACTGACAAGCAGATATTAGCCCAGAAACCTAGAATACCCAAGATACAATTTGCTAAACACAAGAAAATCAAGAAAGACCAATGCATGGATACTTCATTCCTCCCTAGAATAGGGATTAAAATATACATGGAAGGAGGTGCAGAGACAAATTTTGGAGATACAATGAAAAGATGGACCATCCAGAGAGTGCCCCACCCGGGTGGTCCATCACATAATCAGCCACCAAATGCAGACACTACTGCATACACCAGCAGGATATTGCTGAAAGGACCCTGATATAGCTGTCTCCTGTGAGGCTTTGACAGTCCCTGACAAATACACAAGTGGATACTCACAATCATCTATAGGGCAGAACACGGGGTCCCCAATGTAGGAGCTAGAGAGAGTACCCAAGAGCTGTAGGGGTCTGCAACCCTATAGATGGAACAACAATATGAACTAATCAGAACCCACAGAGCTCATGTCTCTAGCTGCATATGTATTAGAAGATGGTCTAGTTGGCCATTATTGGGGAAGAAAGGCCCTTGGTCTAACAATGTTTATATGCCCCAGTACAGGGGAATGCCAGGGCCAAGTACTGGGAGTGGGTGGGTAGGGGAGCAGGGAGTGGGGAGGGTATAGGGGACTTATGGGATAACACTTGAAATGTAAATGAAGAATTTATCTAATAAATAAATAAAATAAACATAAATTTTAAAAAAATTAAGAACTAAAAAACAGTAACAAGTAAAAGGAGTGTAGGTAAAAAAAAAAAAACTAAGAAAGCATCAAAGATAGAAATATCTAACAGTCAGCTGACATCACCTTAGTCTACAGGATAGAAGTTCACACAACAGTCCTGATGTTGCTCCTCCTAAAAAGGAGTAGTACTTTACATGAGCAATCCTTGCAATAGTTCCTGGGACTCTGGTCTATGAAATGTTTTCTATGTGGCTAGTTGATAGACAAGGTGATTTTGTGTGCCTGGAACACTAAACTCTGCTATATTGTCTAGCAAGGTTCACAAATGTCATTTATAGCAAACACCTGTTTTCCATCTGAGTGCCAGAAATTTCAGAGAGGGCTCAATGGTAAGGCACCTGCCTAGCATGTGCAAGATCCTGAATTAGACCTCACACCCTGCAGGGATAGAGGGAGCCTACCTAAACAGAAAAACAGAAATGTGTGTGTTGCCAGATAATGAAGCTTGTTCTGTTTGGCTATAGTAATAAACTCACTCTCAATTCTCCTATGGAAGAACTTGAGAAGTTCACATCCAAGAATCTATTCATTGTGGCTTTTTCCTTTGCTGCTCTGTCTGTGACTCCTTTCACTGTACTAAGTCACAGCTATTAATGAAACTGTCTGAATTCTAAACCATTTCACTTAATATTCAGGTACCAAACCAGGTACCAAATGTAAGCTGTACTTAAAATCTGAAGCCTTTCCCCAAGCTCTTTTGTCTGCTTTTCATTTTCCAGTAGAACTCCAAGAAGTGCCATATGCATCTGCATCAGTACCTCAAAACACCCATGTTTCACATTTCAATTCAAGGAACACACAGAGCTTGATATAAACATTACAGTTGGGCTCAGCAGCAGATAGAAAACCTGCATTACTCTCTCACATGGAGTACAAAAGTATGCAATCCAAGCCCAGAATGGTAGCTCTGTGCTTTCACAGATTCTGGCAAATCCTACTTTACAATATTATCAAAAGTGTCCCTCATTCCCAAGGTCATCTCTTGATCCAATATGGTTGCTGGTACTCAAGTAGTTACATCCATACTCCAAGAACCAGAGAGATAGCAAGTGTCCAATAAGAATATTTTATACAACCCATCTAGCACTTCATTTTGCCTTTTACTTCCAGCCAGAACTTAGTCACTTAGTCACGTGTCTGAACCTAGTGGCAGAAGCACTTTTCACTGCACAGCAACATGGTAAGCTGAAAGATCAGGATTCTACTAAGAAAGGCACAATCAATATTGAGAAGTGACTGCAATCTCTGCTGTACCTAGTTAATTCTACTGTTAATACAAAGTAATCTGGAGCCAATCCTTTCCATAACCGAGAACAAAATGAGAAAACTGTAGTTTTATGTAAAATGTGTTTTAGGAGTAAAACTGGAGAAGCAAAATTGGAGAAAATTTATTGGGTATGAACTTAAATTTATACCCCCATTAGAAGTTTCTGATATAGCTGTCTCTTCTGAGGCTATGCCAGTGCCTGGCAAATACAGAAGTGGATGCTCACAGTCATCTATAGGGTAGAACACAGGGCCTACAATGGAGAAGCTAGAGAAAGTACCCAAGGAGCTGAAGGGGTCTGCAACCCTATAAGAGGAACAACAATATGAACTAACCAGTACCCCCAGAACTCGTGTCTCTAGCTACATATATAGCAGAAGATGGCCTAGTCGGCCATCATTGGGAAGAGAGGCCCCTTGGTATTGCAAACTTTATATGCCCCAATACAGGGGAATGGCAGGGCCAAGAAGTGGGAGTGGGTGGGTAGGGGAGCAGGGCAGGGGGAGGGTATAGAGAACTTTCGGGATAGCATTTGAAATGTAAATTAAGAAAATATCTAATTAAAAAAAGAAGTTTCTTACTTTCCAGGTTCTCAGGAAAAAAAAAAAAAAAAAAACATGTGATAGGAGCCAAAAGTAAACAATAGACTGACCACGGGATATTTACTCTCTTTGTAACACTGGTTAATAAAATCAAGGCTTAACACTATTCTTTGGAGATTTTGATGTCTCTTAAAATACAAAGAAACTTAATTTTTAAAAATAGGATATGGTTAAGAAGCAAGAGCAGCTTGGGTGTGGTGTTACACCTCAAATCCCAGCACTCTGGTGTCAAAGACAAGCAGATGTCTGTGAGTTCTGGTTGCTGTGAGACAGCAACTCACACTCCCAGTATAAAATCCTGGTGTTTGGCTCCAGAAGAAGACTTTATTTAGTGCTTTTTTGTGTGTGTAATGTTTTGGGAAACTATTTAAATGAATAGCTCTAGGCACTCATTTCCCCCATTCATAGTAGAGAACCAGAATGCATTGCTCGACTACAACAACAAAAACTGTAAAGTAGATGAAAAACTCATAGCTAGTTGGAATAGGTAGTATGGCCTATTCAAAGGAAAGAAAAATGAAAGAAATCATCTGGAGAGGTCAAGATCCTGAATATATTATACAGAAATTTTAAGTATTGATTATGATTGAAAAATTAAAGGAAGCTATGAACAAAGACAAAAACGGAAATTAAGAATGTTCAATGTATGAACATGAACAAAATGAAAATAGAGATTATGAAAAGAAAGTATGCAAATGCTAAAGCTGAAAGCTTGACTAGGAGGGTTCACTGGAGTATGTAAGCAGGTAGCAGAAAGAATTAGTGAACTTTCAGGTAAAAGAATTGAAATTGTTGAGTCTGAGAAGAAACAAAAAGAGAAAAATATGTAGAGAAATAAAGGAAGCCAATGGAATTGTATCACAATATAAAGTAGACTGACAACCACATTATGGAAATTCAAGAGGAAGGAGATAAAAGAGGTTATAATATTTGAAGACATAACCACTGGAAAATTCCAATATTTAATGAAATTTGTGAATTAGACCTCTGCAAAACTCAAGAGCCTCCAAGCATGGACTGGAGAAACGTCTCAGAAGTTAGGAGTATTGGCTGTTCTTCCAGAGGACCTTGGTACATATTCCGGCACCCATATGGTAGCTCAGAACTTCCTGTAACTCCTATCCCTGAGAATCTAACACCCTCTTCTAGCCTCGAGCACTGGACACATGAGGTACAGAGACATACATGCAGGCAAAAGTAACCATACACATAAAAAGACAAGATTAGATAATTTTTACAAGGAATCACCAAGAAGGACTAATCCAAATGACCCACATTAAAGTACATTGTAACTGAATTTATTAAAGACAACCTTAAAATCGGGAAAAGAAATTATTTGTTAGATATTAGGGCTTCTTAATATGATTAAAACTAATTTTAGCAGAAACCTTGAAGATAAGATAAATAATGAGATGACATATTTAAAATGCTACATGAGAAAAACTATTAACCTAAAAATCTGCATCTGGTAAAACTATTACTCAAAAGTGAAAAAGTTAAAAAAAAATCAAAGGTAAACAAATACTGAGAAACTTTACTTAATAAAAAACAAGAAATAATGAATGATTTTTCAGGATCAAATGAAAGACACCATGGGGTAACTCAAAATTATGTGAAGAAATAAAAACTACTGCTTTAAAAATATAGTAACTGTAAAAGCTTTTGACTTATAACTCCCCATTCCTAAATGATTAAAAATGCAAATTAAAATGTCATCATAAATATATGTTAATGGAAATACTATGTAATGATAACGTTTTGGACAATAATATAAAAGGACAAAAGCAGAAGTAGATTGGAGTAGAGTATTTGTATACTTTTGTTTTAGGGTAGAATTTTTTCCCTACATATGATATGGCTCCACTAATAAAGTGAGAAGGCAACCCATAGAATAGGAATAAATTTTGGGAATCTACCTATCTGACCAATGATTAATATGCAGACTATATAAAGAATTCATACAATTCACAACAAAGTAACCCAATAGCTGTTTCTCTAAATAAAAATGCAAATGAACTATAAGCACAAAAGAGGAAGTTCAATAACAAATGTTGGAGAGGATGTGAAGAAATATGAGTCCTTGTACCTTGGGGTAGGTAGGACTACAACATACTGTTGCTGCTAATGAAAACAGTTTAGTGGTTCCTTAAAATGTCAAACAGAGAAACACCATATGAACCAGCAATTCTATTCTTTGGTATATTCCCAAGAGAACTGAAAACAGATACTAAAACAGATATTTGTATGTGAATGTTCATAGCAGTTTAACATTTATTATACAGTCTAAAGATCCATCAACTGATGAATAGAATGTGGTGTGTATATATAGATTGGCATATCATTCATCCACAGAAAGATATAAAGCTCATTCATATTATACAACATGGACTCTTAAAAGCATTATGTTCAGGATTAGCGGGCTAGTTCAGTGATAGAACATTTCAGTAGTATGCTCAAAAAAAGCTCAAAGCTTAATCCCTACTGCCCCCAGAAAAAGAAAAAAAAACCTTATGCTAAATAAAATAAACCAAACACAAATATTACAGGAATCTACTTAAATGAAATATCTAAAATAAACAAGTTCATGGGGACAATAACAGATTAGATGTAGACTAAAGAGTAAGACAATATATGAAGTTACTACTTAAGGGATATAGAGACTTTGTTCGGGATGTTGACAATTTTTTTTTTTTCAAAATAGTGTTGATGGCCACCTGACTTTGTACATATTATAAATGTTAAGAAATGGTAAAGTCAAATGGTGAAATTAATTTTAAGACATATTTTATAAAAGTTTTAAAATAAGCAGACACCTACAATGCCAGCACTAAGGAGGTTGTGTAAGGAGGATTACAAATTCAAAACTACTCTAAACTACATAGTGAGATTGTCTCAGAAAAGAAATCAAAGACTACGAATATACTCCAGCAGTAGCATGTACAAGGCACTGTGTTCATCCCTAGCTTTCAAAAACAAAACTACCAAGTGGTTTATCAACCAAACACACCATTTTCTAGAAACACACATATTTATGTCACCTGTCCTTTCATTGTCCTAAACAGTCTGTTCCCATTCATATAGATATTTTTGCACATTAATGTCTTCAAATTTTTCCTGTTGGTATGAATCTGAAGCACAAGAACTCAGAGCAAAGACAGTTAATGCTAAATACTGTTACAGTATATTGGTTTTCCATAGACTACAATGATTAAATGTTTACAGAGCACCTTCAATATGCCTGGCATTGTTCTAAGAGTTGGAGAAACAGCAGCAAATAAGACAGGTATCTTCAGTTACCCATGGCTTACAATTTAGTATATCTTGTAAAATCTCCCCCAAGAGATTCTGATAAGCCTGCCACAATAAACAGGAAGAGGCATGAAAGTAGTACAGGCCCCACCAAATCTGCAGCCCACTTTTATTGACAGTGAGGTCTAAAATCAAGAAAATTGAAAACCACTATGCCAAGCCAAGAAGGCCTGGTACATTCATTCTGAACATCTCTGAAAAGTGTTCTCACCTAAAACACTCATAGCCTCTGTAACATCAATGGAGTAACACCAGGAACAAGACCTTTAAGCTTAAACCAGGTAGACAATTTGCTACCACTTAGATAAGCCTGCTAGGCTGCCACACCCCCTTGCAATTCTGCACTGGAGTTTGGGAGTAAATTCCCAGCTACTAAAAAGGGTCATTTTCCTTTGTCTTATATTTCAGGTATAAATCTTCCTGAGCCCTTCTGGATCAGGTAATGGGGTAGGATTCAGGTTATACTATGTCTTGGCCAAACACATCCTACATATTGATCTCATCATTTAAAAGACCCAGTGCCCAATTTCAAACATGTGACTGTGAAAAAAAAGAACAATCTTTTTTTCATTCCTTTTTTTGTTAGATATTTTCTTAATTTACATTTCAAATGCTATCCCAAAAGTTCCCTATACCCTCCCCCATGCCCTGCTCCACTACCCACCCACTCCCACTTATTGGCCCTGCCATTCCCCTGTATTGGGATATATAAAGTTTGCAATACCAAGGGCCTCTCTTCCCAATGATGGCGGACTAGGCCATCTTCTGCTACATATGCAGCTAGAGACATGAGCTCTGGGGGTTATGGTTAGTTTATATTGTTGTTTCTCTTATAGGGTTGGAGACCCCTTCAGCTCCTGGGGTTCTATCTCTAAGTTCTCCATTGTGGGCCCTGTGTTCCATCCTATAGATGACTGTGAGCATCCACTTCTGTATTTGGAGGCACTGGCATAGCCTCATCTGAGACAGTTATATCAGGGTCCCTTCAGCAAACTCTTGCTGTCCTATGCAATAGTGTATGGGTTTGGTGACTGAATATGGGATGGATCCCCAGGTGGCGTAGTCTCTGGATGGTCCATCCTTTTGTCTTAGCTCCAAACCAAAAAAGAACAATCTTGAACCAAGTTTCATTTTCTTCAACTGGAAAATGGGACCAATATTATGGTTCTCATACATTTCATGAGATACTTAAATGGCTCAGTGTAGGCAGAGTACTTATCATAATATATGGCTAGTCCAAAAGATGATAGAGACATCATTTTCTACTATTATTTACCGACAAAAATCCCTATAAGCCAACCATTAGTGCAATAGAAATTAGATATGATTATTCTAGACTTGGTAATAAATTTGTCACATTGACCCATCAAGAAAAAAAGTGATTTTAAAAAACCATTCTAGGAAGCAGTCTTGTAACTTGAAAGTTTTTCTTTTTTAATGTTTAAGGGAATTGATCCATTCTTATCGCCTTGTACTAAGGTCAAGTCTAAGTAGTTGAAGGACCTCCACATAAAACCAGAGACACTGAAACTTATAGAGGAGAAAGTGGGGAAAAGCCTCGAAGATATGGGCACTGGGGAAAAATTCCTGAACAAAATAGCAAAGGCTTGTGCTGTAAGATCAAGAATTGACAAATGGGACCTCATAAAGTTGCAAGGCTTCTGTAAGACAAAAGATACTGTCAACAGGACAAAAGGGCCACCAACCGATTGGGAAAGGATCTTTACCAATCCTAAATCAGATAGGGGACTGATATCGAATATATATAAAGAACTCAAGAAGGTGGACACCAGAAAATCAAATATCCCCATTAAAAAGTGGGGCACAGACTTAAAGAATTCTCAACTGAGGAATACCGAATGGCTGAGAAGCACTTGAAAAAATGTTCAACATCCTTAATCATCAGGGAAATGCAGATCAAAACAACCCTGAGATTCCACCTCACACCAGTAAGAATGGCTAAGATCAAAAATTCAGGTGACAACAGATGCTGGCGTGGATGTGTAGAAAGGGGAACACTCCTCCATTGTTGGTGGGAATGCAAGCTGGTTCAACCACTCTGGAAATCAGTGTGGCGGTTCCTCAGAAAATTGGACATAGTACTACCAGAAGATCCTGCAATACCTCTACTGGGCATATATCCAGATGATATTCCATCTGGTAATAAGGACACATCTTCCACTATGTTCATAGCATCCTTATTCATAATAGCCAGAAACTGGAAAGAACCCAGATGTCCCTCAACAGAGGAATGGATACAAAAAATTTGGTATATTTACACAATGGAGTACTACTCAGCTATTAAAAACAATAAATATATGAAATTCCTAGGCAAATGGATGGATCTGGAGGCCATCATCCTGAGTGAAGTAACCNCAGGGATCCATCCCACAATCAGCCACCAAACATAGACACTATAGCATATGCCAGCAAGATAGTGCTGAAAGGGCCCGGATATAGCTGTCTCGTGGGAGACTATACCAATGTCTGGCAAACATGGAGGTGGAAGCTCACAGTCAGCTATTAGATGGAACACAGGGTTCCCAAGGAAGGAGCTAGAGAAAGTACCCAAGGAACTGAAGGGGTCTTCAACCCTATACCCCCTGAGCTCATGTCTCTAGCTGCATATATGGAAGAAGATGGCCTAGTTGGCCATCATTGGGAAGAGAGGCCCCTTGGTCATGCAGACTTTATATGCCCCAGTACAGGGGAACGCCAGGGCCAGGATGTGGGAGCGGGTGGGTAGGGGAGCAGGGCTGGGAGGGGAGAGGTGGCTCACACCTTTAATCCCAGCACTCGGGAGGCAGAGGCAGGTGGATTTCTGAGTTCGAGGACAACCTGGTCTACAGAGGGAGATGTGAAGATGGGACTGGGAGGAGAGGAGGGAGTGGAGCTGCCAATGGAATGTAAAGTGAATGAATGAAGTATGGAAACATACTTCAGTTTCTCCCTGTCATATTTTCCTGGTCTTCACTAAAGATTTGTGCCTATCCAATCACCCCAGCTCCTGGCACATATAATGAAACTCCAAGTGCTCTCAAGTAGTCAAAAATGCAGGAATGAATACTCCATCTTCTCAAAGTGTTGTTCACTTCACAGTCGACTACAATGCAGAGGAGATGCCAGGCTAGTAATTAACCTGTACAGTCAACTCTAACTTCATATAACACTACTCATGAATTTGTTTTTGTTGTTTTCTCCTTTGCGTAGAAGTTTTTGTTTTTTCACTTTATTATTTTTTATCTCTTATGAAATTTGTTCTTCAGCAATCTCATACAAATACACACACACACACAAACACACACACACACACACACACACACACACACACATACACATTGCACTCTCATTACTGTCACCCCCACTCTCTTTTATCTCTCTCCTATCCTGAATACCCTACACTCCACCTTCCAAGTCCCTCTCCCACACTCATGTCTTTTTTTGCTCTATGATCCTCTGAGTTTAACCAGGACTGTCTAAGTGATCATGGGCTTGAAGCTATGCTTTGGAGGTGGGAAGGCTCTGCAGATGGGTACACAACTGACTTTCACCTATGACTGAAATTTACTGAAAATGTTCATCCAAATCAGTTATCATTAAGGGCTACAAATAGCAATTTTCTAATGATAACTCATTTCTAAAAGGCTAACTTTTTGTGGTACTTTGGTTTGACCAAGGTCTTTGCCCATTGTAGGCAGGGACTGTACCACTAAGCTATATCCCCAGCTCTTTTAACTTTTGTATTTTCAGACAGAGTTTTATTAAGCTTCCCAGTCTGGACTTGAACTCATTCTGTAGCCTAGGCAGTCCTTAAACTAAAAATTCTCTTATGCAAACCTCCTAAGTATCTGAAACTAAGAGCCTGCACTACCATGCCTGGCAAAAAGTTAACATTTAAGCTAGAATATATGTTTTCAGAGTGGAGACATGGACAGGTTCACAACTAAAAATATGTATTCCTAAAATTCTCACTCATTATACATAATGTTTATGTGTATGTATTATATAATTATTGATAGATCAAACACAATGTTACATATAATATTCTGTACCTTATCTTCTTCCACAACACTATTATGTAAACAGTTGCCTTATAAAAATATCTCAAACGAACCGGGCGAGGTGGCTCACACCTTTAATCCCAGCACTCGGGAGGCAGAGGCAGGTGGGTTTCTGAGTTCGAGGACAGCCTGGTCTACAGAGTGAGTTCCAGGACAGCCAGGGCTATACAGAGAAATCCTGTCTCGAAAAAACAAAAAAGCAAACAAACAAAAAAAAAAAACCATCTCTTTTCACTTGCTGTAGGAGATTCTTTAATTAGAATGCAGCATCATTTAGCTAGTCCATTCTTGGTGAGCATTTTTTTTCCTTCAGCAAATATACAATGTAATATTATTAACACAAATTTTTGGAGGACAGAGGACAAGGAGGAAAATTGCTAGATGAAAGGGAAGGGTAGGTGCAGTGCAACTTTCTTCTAGGTATTAGCAAATAGCACACACACACACACTATATATATATATATAACAATATGCAATTCTCCTCACCATTAACTGTGCTTCATGGATCTTAAAACGATGTCAGGCCTCTACTGAACAAACTTCAAGAAGCAAAGCTTGCCAAAGAAATTACAAAAGTGTTAAGTGAGAATGGAAACTAATATTTACCAAGTTATTAAGCATCAAACTCTGCATCTTAATATTTTAGAATGGATCAACCCTATGAGGTGAGCAATTTTATCCATTTCCCAAAAGAGGAAAATAAGGTTCAGAGAACTTACCAAAGCCATACAGCTTTATAAATAGCAGACCAGCAATTTGAATCCAGAGACATTTGTTACCAAAGTGGGACTACTCTAAACTTGGGCCAAGGCATGAGGTTCTTTTGATGAGAACACCTAATTAACCCAGAGATAGGTAGTGCAATATTTGGTCGCAGGTTCTAAGGGAAGACATTTGAAAGCATCAACACCATTCAAGCTGTAGTATGGCAGCTTCTGGAAGCTCTTAGACAGGTTTACAATGAGAATGGGAAGAAAAGTGAAAAACAGAAAAGTCTGAAAAACCTTCCAGTACTCCGAGAAAAGTCCATGAAAAGGTATCACCCAGGAAGGAATGCTGTCCGAAAAGATTAAAATAACATTTAAAATAATTAAAAATTTTTAAAAATTGCTCTGGGGCTGGAGAGGTGGCTCAGTGGTTAAGAACACTGACTGCTCTTCCAGATGTCCTGAGTTCAATTCCCAGCAACCACATACATGGTGGCTCACAACCATCTGTAATGGGGTCTGATGCACTCTTCTGGTGTGTGTCTGAAGATAACTACAATATACACACATAAATAAAAATAAATAAATCTTATAAAAGAAAAGAAGGGCTGGTGAGATGGCTCAGCGGGTAAGAGTACCTGACTGCTCTTCCAACGGTGATGAGTTCAAATCCCAGCAACCACATGGTGGCTTACAACCACCAGTAATGAGATCTGATGCCCTCCTCTGGTACGTCTGAAGTCAGCTACAGCGTACTTATGAATAATAATAATAAAAACAAATCCTTGGACCAGAGAGACCGACCAGAGCAAGCAGGCGGGGCCGTCCGGAGCGAGCGGGACCAAACGGGGACGGCCAGAGCAAGCGGGGCTGGCCGGAGCGAGTGGGGTCAACCAGAGCGAGCAGGGTTGACCGGAACAAGGAAAAAAAAGAAAAGAAAAGAAATTGCTCTGCAGTTAAGAATGTTTCCAGAGTTTCCAGATGACCTGAGTTCAGTTCCCAGCGCACCCATTTCAGGTAGTTCACAACAGCCTGAGATTTCAGCTTCAGAGAATCCAGCACACTCTTTCTAGCCTCCTCATGCACCTACACATATGTGATACACACACACAAATACATATAAAAACAAAAATCTTAACAAAAAAAAACTATTTTTTAAAAAGTCTTTCAAGCTGGGCAGTGGTGGTGCATCCCTTCAGTCCCAGAGGCACGAGGCGGATCTCTGTGAGATTGGAGCCAGCCTGGTCTACAGAGCCAGTTCCAAAACAGCCAGAACAATTCAGAAAAACAAATAAACAAAAATTTCTTTCAAAAGCAACCAAGTATTTTATAACAGGACAATAAGAATAGTGCAGGGGGTATCTTAAAGATTGACTATACCCTGATAAATTGTCTCAAAAGTGACAGACTTTAGTGTTGTCCAAGTGATTCTAATTTTACTTGCAAGCAGAATGAGCTTCAGGGTCGTTGAAACTTCCTCCCAGACTTCAAAGGAATATCTGGGAAGCTAGGTAATGTACGGCAGGCAGCCCCTGAGAGGGCAGTGTATGAAACTGGATAAATGAAATCAAAGATGCAATGGAGAGCCAAGCACAGCTGCAAGCAGGAAGCAGAGCCAGCTCAAGAGAAAAACCCATATGAACTACAACCGGCAAAACTATAGGATAGACCGGGTGTGGTGGCACACGCCTTTAATCCCAACACTTGGGAGGCAGAGGCAAGCAGATTTCTGAGTTCAAGGCTAGCCTGGTCTACAGAGTGAGTTCCAGGACAGCCAGGGCTACACAGAGAAACCCTGTCTCGAAAAAAAAAAAAAAGACTATAAAAAAAAAGACTATAGGATAGGGGTAGGAAGGGCTGCAAAACCCTTAGAGCTCATGTCACACCACCACATGCTGGACTTAAAGCTATAGAATTTAATGTTCCCCCACAGGGTTTCAGTCCTTCTGGTCCTTCTTTTCTATTTCCTAATTCTCCCTTTTAGACTAGGCAGTTACTTTTGTGCCATTTTTTCCTTGGGTTTTTTGGCTTTGTTTTCTTTTGTTTTTACAGGGCCTCACATGTAGAAGTTGATTTGATTATTCAGAGAAAATTTTGTACTTGAACTTTTGAGCAGTGCTGGAACTACTGAGACTGGGGGTGTGTGAAGACTGAGAAGTGCCTTAGCTACTGAAATGTAGTCTGTGAAGTGTGAAGTGAATGTGGGTGTGTCTGTGAAGGTGTTTCCAGAGAGGATAATCTAAGGAAGAAAGACTTTCCCTGAAAGTAGGCAACACTATTTCATGGCTGGGGATCTGGATGAAATAAAAAAAGATGGTGGTGAGAACTAGCCAAGGAAGCAGGCATATTCTCTGTTTCCTGAACAACGTGATGGGAAACCCTATGCTCCACACTGTGACAGGCTGAAACCACAAGAGGAAACCAATGCTCCCTCTCTTAACTAGTTTCTCTCTGGTATCTGGTGAGAGCAATGAGAAAGTCTCACTAAAACAGATTCCCAAATGGACACTTAACATGACTATAAGTCATATTTCCCCTTTCATACTTTGTAACGCCCACTCTCAAGACTGTACTTAGCAAGGTCTAATCAGCAACAGAGATGCAGCACAGAACCCAAAACCCATAGAATTTACAATGGCTGACCAGTAAATCTTCAGAAAGCTGGCAGGGTAAACATGGAGAAGGGAGAATTCAGAAAGCATGTGGTAGGCTACTATGGCACAATGATATTATTATGGATACATATCAGTTGACACAGAAACACTATAGAGGAAGTAGAACAACTACTGTAAACATGAAAGAGAACCACAATTAACTGACAGTTTCTTATTTTAACTATACAGCCAGGCATGTAGGACCCAGTAACTTCAGAATGGTGCTAAATCACCTACAGAGACAACCAGGAGCTCCCTAGCCTAACAACACAGACTATTGCTGTGCTAATTCTTTGCTCACATGTCTACAGCTAACATGTCAAGGCCTGGAGGCTACTTTCAAAATCCCTGGAAAGTTGGGTCTGAGAACACTTTGCCTTGTAGCTGCCTTGACCTCTTATCAGGGAAAATGATCATAAGTGTCTTTTGGTCCTTGTCTTTTACCACAAATGCTAACCTTCACAATGTGTCTCTTATTGTCTTTAGGTCTTTTGTACCTGAGCAAGTACTTACTATTACAGGATCTATTGGTGTAAATTTCCAATGTAATAACTATTCCTTGGGGACAGTGGAATGACATACTATGATTTAAATAGGGAGATGTGGGTGTTAAATTGAGTGATGTAAGAAGCACACGCATCACAAGTGCTACAGAAAGGAGGCATAGATGTGGTATTAAGTAAATAAGTCTACACCACTTTTATAGTTCAAAAATCAAAATGAACGAAAAGGTTCATGGTGACATCTGCCTTGACTCAAAAGTCACAGCCATTGAGGTTCTGTCCCCTAAGGAAACAAGGCCTAGTCTGTTACATATACTTCCAGAGGTATTTATAACTACGCTAGCTTATTTGTTTAATACTAAGATACTTCTCTCAAATTAAATATCAGTTCAATAGAAAAAAGGTGGAAGACTCCTGGATATTTACTCAAAGGATTCCAAGACAAGATACTTGCACATCCAGGATTCCCAAGAGCTAAACTATGGAACCAACCTAGGTATCTGTCAAATGGATAAAGAGAATGTGGTATACATACATAATGTAATTTTACTCATCCAAGAATGATGAAATTATGTGCTGTGTAGGAAAATATGTGCAGCTACATATTATTACAATAAGTAAATTAAGTCAGACTCAAAAAACAGATATTGCATATTTTCTCTCATTTGCAAATCCCAGACTTCATAGATATAACATAAAATTATGCATATATGCATGACATGAAAATAGAAGCTTGGATGTCTAAAGCAGGAGTTCTCAACCTGTGGCCACAACTCCTTTGATAAACCTCTATTTTCAAAAATATTTACATTCATAATATTTACCATTCAGAATAGTAACAAAATTACAGTTATGAAGTAGCAACAAAAATAATTTTATAGTTGGGGATCACCACAGCATAAGGAAGTATAAAAAGGGGTCACAGCATTCAGAAGATTGAAAAAAATGTTGGTCAATGAAAAAAAAAAAAAGGGTAAATGGCAGAATGCAAGAGGAGTAGAACCTGGAGGACACAGGAGGGTATGAAGAGAATACTGTCAATATGTACCAAACACTTGTGTTAAAATGTTCTCATGAAATCCAGGACTGCGTACTATGAATATATGCCAATAAAATAGATTACAAGAATGAGACTTTAAAAAGACTTTAGGGTTTGGGGATTTCACAATTGAACATTTTCATTTACAAAAACATAACAAGCATTTTAAATTTAAATTGTAGTTTTCAGAAATTAATATGCATACCCATCATACAGCAGATACTCAACAAGTGCTTCCCCTAAGCCTTCCTGCCCTGCATTACTCAGGGACAGGAGAACTACTCACTTCCTCTATTGACGTTGAGAAATAAAATCTTGTTTCTTTGTCTGTGAGTAGATACATGTGCATGCACAGGTATGTTCAGGTATGCCCACCAATATGCATGTGCAGGTCAGAGTCTCCTGCCTTATCATTAATAATCTTAAGTATATAATGAAAAATTAGCTAATCAAGTAACATTAGAATTCAGATTTGGATCGAGGAGAAAATTGAAACAGAAACTCAAATATCCTGAAGAAAAATGTTTTCTCACAATTACAAACAACCCACATCAACATATCAATATTTGACATATCTCAGAACATCACACACTGACAAAATAAATCTCTCAATACATTTAAAAGCAGCAAGATCTAAAGATAAAGGACAAAATTATACAGGTATATTATGAAATTTATAGCATCACTATCCACAAAATGAAACAGCATACTGGCATGTGGTCCCAGTAACTAAAACACTGAGGTGAATTTTTAAAGTATATATCAGCAAAAGAAAATCCCACTATTGCTTTCAAGCATTAAAATAAAGATGACTGGAGCTGGGTGTGATAGCTCATGCTTGTCATCCCAGGCTGAGGTAGGACTGCCCTGAAATGCAAGGCCAACCAAAGCTACACAGTGAGTTTTAGGACAGCCTAAGCTATTGTGTGAGACCCTGTCTTGAACAAAACAAAAGCCAAAGATAACTATTACTGAATTTCTATGAACATAGGATAATCCTCAGAATATATTTTTTATCCCCATTTATTTTTTTGTATCTTTGAACATGCATTTATGAGCCCACCAAATGTACTTCCTATTTCACATTGTTCTTTAAGAAGTGGGTTCTGCCCCCAGAACTCGTGTCTCTAGCTCCATATGTAGCAGAAGATGGCCTAGTTGGCCATCATTGGGAGGAGAGGCCCCTTGGTAATGCAAACTTTATACGCCCCAGTACAGGGGAACGCCAGGGCCAGGAAGTGGGAGTGGGTGGGCAGGGAAACAGGGCGGGGGGGGGGGGGGGGGGGGGGGGGGGGGGGGGGGGGGGGGGGGGGGGGGGGGGGGGGGGGGGGGGGGGGGGGGGGGAGGGGATTTTCAGGATAGCAGTTGAAATGTAAATTAAGAAAATATCTAATAAAAATTTTTAAAAAGTGGGTTCTGAGTTTTATAAAATAAATATATTCTCATAGATTTGTATAAACATACAAAGGCAGTCTTCATTTCCAACCTGGCTCTGAGTCAATAATTTAAAATGGCAACGTACTTCAGTTCCTCACTCACTATCTGCTCAGGAAACATCTCAGTTTACCTGCTTTCCTCATGTCACTCATTTGTGACCAAATAACACAAACTACAGAGGCTCCATGAGCAAGTATGGAGGCCAAAGTCTGTCCTGAGACCTGTGCTTTACGATAACCAACTAGGTTTTTGGTTTTCTGGTTTCAAGATCTATTTAGGCCACTACTTCCATACTGGAAGATTCCTGACAGCACTAGTCCCTCATACAATTTGTCTGAAAGGGTTTGGTAGCCATAAGCCCTGGTTATTAATAACTAAACAGGAACCATAAGACCTGTAAGGCCCAGGACCAAGAGTAATTTCCACATTAAAGATTAAGCTACCTGCTTTCCACTCTCTGTCAGAGATCCCTGAATAGAAATTGAGTGGAGTATACTGTGATGAAGTAAAATGCTCTGGCTTGTGAAACAGTCCATCAGAGTCTGTCTGTCTCTCTGTGTATGTCTCTGTCTCTGTCTCTGTCTCTCTCTCTGTCTCTCTCTCTCTCTCTCTCTCTGTCCCTCCCTCCCTCCCTCCCTCCCTCCCTCTCTCTCCACTATAGGATGCTGGTTTGGGGTGGGGGGTTAACATCTCTGAATTAAATTAAAAAAGAATGCTTGTCTCTAGTTTGGAGTCCATTGGGGGTGGAGGTGACAAGAGGCATACGAAGAGAAAACAGTATGAATCAGATTGTGGCTATTATTATCCATGTCCTAACCTTGCCCATGTAATATGCTGTGTACTACTAAATCACTAAATCCAGAAAGGATAGTAAGATCAGCCCATCCTTAACAAAAGAGGACTGACTCCAAGATTAAAACCATCACTTTTCTCTCCACACACTCAGAAATGTATGTTCATAGTTGCTCCAAGTTACATTTTAGGGTTATAAGAGCTACCCTTGACTTGCAAAAGGCATAACTTCCCAATGAGACATAAGGGTACCTGTCTCTAGTTAGGCCTGACATTGTGGTGTCACCACTCTGGGTCCTAAACCACGTTCATCTTTCTCTGTATTCCTCATTGCACTTTATTAACAGGAAATGAAAGAACACAAACATCAGAAGTGGGCACCAACCTGCGATGACCACCATGAGCAACCCAAGTGAAGACTTACATTCAGCCCTCTTTCTCACTGCTCTGTGGCCTGTCCCCTGGGGTGGCACAGCTCCCTGGGAATTCCCAATACCTTTTGCAGATCTAAACTGGGGCGGGGAGTGGGGAATCTATGCTGGTGGAGAGCAGCACAACAGAGATAAAATCGAGCAAAGGGATCAAGGAGCCACCTCTGCATCTTTCATCTTAGTTCCTAGTAAAGAAACGTCGAAAGGGGACCCCCCCCCAAAAAAATGCTTTTTAACCGTAGCAGAAAGCCAGAAAAATGCAGACAGTTGACCTTGGAAACCCACAGCGTCTCAGCGAGAAACGCAAATGAAGAAACTCATTTGGAAGTGAAGCGGGAGCACTGCGCAGCATCGGGAAGTGTACAGCCGGCCGCCCTAGGGACCTGGGCCGGGGCAGTAGCAGGGGACTCACCATAAATCATGGCCAGCCCGGTCTCATGAAGAAAACGCACGCGGCGGTGCTTGAAAAGCCAGATGGTGAGGATGGTGAGGGTGAGCAGGAGGATGAAGGTGAGCAGGCTCACGCTGTCCTGCCGGTGGCTCTCCTCCGCTTCCTTCTCGGTGGCAAGCTCCTCCATGGCGCTGCTGTCCTCAGCCGCCGCCCCAGAGGAGGCCGCGGCCCCAGCCCGCAGCCCCCGACCCAGCAGCACAGGCAACAGTGGCAGCAGCAGCAGCCGCGGCGACAGCCCCCGAAAAGCTCTCCCCGGACCCGGGCGCGCCGCGTCACTAGGCTCCATGACTCCCGGGTCGCCCGTGCCTCTTCCACGCGGGGACCAGCTCGCGCCGTCCGCAGCTTCCAGCGGTGCCCCGGACTTACCCAGGTGGCCACAGCCGCAGCTCCTCCTCTTGGTGCTCGCGCCTGGTCGGGGCTGCGCCAAGCTGCGGGGGAGGGGCACGCGCAGTGCGCAGGATCCCAAGCGCCACCTCCCCCACCCCCCGCCTGAGCACCTGTTCATCCCCGGCCTAGAGGAGCAAGGCCACTTGGCTGGCTGTCCGGGCGGGGCGAGCCCTATCCTCCCTCTGCCAGTAGGGCGGCTAACCCTTCCAGTGCCTAGCTGCTGGCCCTGTCCAAGCATACCTGGTCAGACTGTCTGGGGTCGGCTAGCCAGTTTCTGAGTTGTAGCTACCAGGGCACCTAAATGGGACTGCAGAGGTCATTCGCTCCTGGCAAGAAACATCAACTTGGATCAATTCATTGCTAGGTCTCCAGACCTGTCCTTAGCACCACACTCAGAGTTTGGAGCCAGACAGGTCTGTGGCCTCTCTGAACCCAGTAACATGGGGGCTCCCAGGAGTTACAAAGCCACTTCATTGTTCACAGACACACACACACACACCACCTACCTCAATTTTTCTCACCTTTCCGGCTGTATCCAGGGTTTCAGAACTCCCCAGTCTTTTAGGCATTATTCAAATAAACTGTGTTCAAGTCAGCTTCAGGGTTGTAAGGACAATTCGTAAGAGCTATGAAATAAATACCTCCATCATCTAGATTGCAACTAATCCCCTTGGGCAAAGAGGGATGAATTAGAGAGGACTAAAGACTCTTGCCATTTTGTATAGAAGAGCTGCAGATGGTGTACCCAAAGGTACACCATTTATCCCGATGACCCTTTTCCCCACATTTTTCATTAGATATTTTCTTCATTTACATTTCAAGTGCTATCCCATAAGTCCCCTATACCCCCCCTCTGCCCTGCTCCCCTACCCACCCACTCCCACTTCTTGGCCCTGGAGTTCCCCTGTACTGGGGCATATAAAGATTGCTAGACCAAGGGGCCTTTCTTCCCAATAATGGCCAACTAGGCCATCTTCTGCTACATATGCAGCTAGAGACATGAGCTCTGGGGGTTATGATTAGTTCATATTGTTGTTCCATCTGTAGGGTTGCAGACCCCTACAGCTCTTGGGTACTCTCTCTAGCTCCTACATTGGGGACCCTGTGTTCTGCCCTATAGATGACTGTGACAGTATTTGTCAGGGACTGTCAAAGCCTCACAGGAGACAGCTATATCAGGGTCCTTTCAGCAATATCCTGCTGGCATATATGCAGTAATGTCTGCATTTAGTGTCTGATTATGTGATGGACCACCCAGGTGGGGCAGTCTCTGGATGGTCCATCCTTTCATCTTCGCTCCAAACTTAGTTTCTGCACCTCCTTCCATGGATGTTTTATTCCCTATTCTAGGGAGGAATGAAGTATCCACGTGTTGGTCGTTCTTGATTTTCTTCCGTTTTGGAAATTAAATCTTGGGTATTCTAAGTTTCTGGGCTAATATCCACTTATCAGTGAGTGCATATCAAGTGACTTCTTTTGTGATTGGGTTACCTCACTCAGGATGATATCTTCCAGATACATCCATTTCCTCAAGAATTTCATAAAGTCATTGTATTCAATAACTGAGTAGTACTCCATTGTGTAAATGTGCCACATTTTCTGTATCCATTCCTCTGTTGAGGGACATCTGGGTTCTTTCCAGCTTCTGGCTATTATAAATAAGGCTACTATGAACATAGTGGAGCATGTGTCTTGGTTACCAGTTGGAACATCTTCTGGGTATATGCCCAGTAAAGGTATTGCTGGATCTTTCAGTAGTACTATGTCCAGTTTTCTGAGGAACCACAAGAATGATTTCTAGAGTGGTTGTACCAGCTTGCAATCCCACCAGCAATGAAGGAGTGTTCCTTTTTCTCCACATCCTCGCCAGCATCTGCTGTCACCTAAATTTTTGATCCTACCCATTTTGACTGGTGTGAGGTGGAATCTCAGGGTTGTTTTGATTTCCATTTCCCTGATGATTAAGGATGTTGAACATTTTTTCAAGTGCTTCTCAGCCCTTTGGCATTCTTCAGTTGAGAATTCTTTGTTTAGCTCTGTACCTCATTTTTTAATGGAGTTATTTGAATTTCTGGAGTTCAGCCTTTTGAGCTCTTTGTAAATATTGGATATTAGCCTCCTATCAGATTTAGGACTGGTAAAAATTCTTCTCCAATCCCTTAGTGGCCTTTTTGTCTTATTGGCAGTATCTTTTGCTCTACAGAAGGTTTGCAATTTTATAAGGTCCCATTTGTCGATATGTGATCTTACAGCAGAGGCCATTGCTGTTCTGTTTAGGAAGTTTACACCTATACCCATATCTTCAAGGGTTTTCCCCACTTTCTCCCCTATAAATTTCAGTGTCTCTGGTTTTATGTGGAGGTCTTTGATCCACTTAGACTTGAGCTTTGTACAAGGAGATAGGAATGGATCAATTCACATTCTTCTACAAGTTGACCGCCAGTTGTGCTAGCACCATTTGTTGAAAATGCTTTTTTCCACTGGATGCTTTTAGATCCCTTGTCAAAGATAAGGTGGCCAAAGGTGTGTGGGTTCATTTCCAGGTATTCAATTCTATTCCATTGGTCTACCTGTCTGTTGTTGTACCAGTACCATGCAGTTTTTATCACAATTGCTCTGTAGTACAGCTTGAGGTCAGGCATGGTGATTCCACCGGAGGTTCTTTTATTGTTGAGGATAGTTTTTGCTATCCTAGGTTTTTTACTATTCCAGATGAATTTGCAAATTGCCCTTTCTATCTCAGTGAAGAATTGAGTTGGAATTTTGATGGGGATTTCATTGAATCTGTAGATTGCTTTCGGCAGGATAGTCATTTGTCTATATTAATCCTGCCAATCCATGAGCATGGGAGATCCTTCCATCTTCTTATAACATCTTCAATTTATTTCTTCACAGACTTGAAGTTCTTATCATACAGATATTTCACTTCCTTAATTAAAGTCACACCAATGTATTTTATATTATTTGTGACTATTGTGAAGGGTATTGTTTCCCTAATTTCTTTCTCATCCTGTTTGTCTTTTGTGCAGCAAAGGCCACTGATTTGTTTGAGTTAATTTTATATCCAGCTATTGCGCTGAAGACCTTTATCATGAAGGGGTGTTGGATTTTGTCAAATACTTTCTCAGCATCTAATGGGATGATCATGTGATTTTTGTCCTTGAGTTTGTTTATATAGTGGATTATGTTGATGGATTTCCATATATTAAACCAGCCCTGCATCCCTGGGATGAAGCATACTTGGTCATGATGGATGATCCTTTTGATTTTTTTCTTAGATTCAGTTTGCGAGGATTTTATTGAGTATCTTTGCATTGAGATTCATAAAATTGGTCTGAAGTTCTCTTTCTTTGTTGGATCTTTGTGTGGTTTAGATATCAGAGTAATTATACCTTCATAGAACGAATTGGGTAGAGTACCTTCTGTTTCTATTTTGTAGAATAGTTTGAGGAGAGTTTGGATTAGGTCTTTGTTGAAGTTCTGATAGAACTCTGCACTAAACCCATCTGGTCCTGGGCTTTTTTTGGTTGGGAGACTATTAATGACTGCTTCTATTTCTTTAGGGGAAATGGGACTGTTAAGATTGTTAATCTGATCCTGATTTAACTTTGTTACCTGGTATCTGTCTAAGAAGTTGTCCATTTCATCCAGGTTTTCCAGTTTTGTTGAGTATAGCCTTTTATAGAGGATCTGCTGATGTTTTGGATTTCATCAAGATCTGTTATGTCTCCTTTTTCATTTCTGATTTTGTTAATTTGGATACTGTCCCTCTGCCCTCTAGTTAGTCTGGCTAAGGGATTATCTATCTTGTTGATTTTCTCAAAGAACCAGCTCCTGGTTTGGTTGATTCTTTTAATAGTTCTTTTTGTTTCCACTTTGTTGATTTCAGCTCTGAGTTTGATTAATTCCTGCCTTCTACTCCTCATGGGTGAATTTACTTCCTTTCATTCTAGAACTTCTAGATGTGCTGTCAGACTGCTAGTGTATGCACGCTCTTGTTTCTTTTTGGAGGCACGCAGGGCTATCAGTTTTCCTCTTGGGACTGCTTTCATTGTGTCCCATAAGTTTGGGTATGTTGTGGCTTCATTTTCATTAAAAGCTAAAAAGTCTTTAATTTCTTTCTTTATTTCTTCCTTGACCAAGGTATCATTGAATAGAGTATTGTTCAGTTTCCACGTGAATGTTGGCTTTCTATTATTTGTGCTGTTATTGAAGATCAGCCTTAGTGCATGGTGATCTGTTAGGATGCATGAGATAATTTCAATATTTTTGTATCTGTTAAGGCCTGTTTTGTGACCACTTATATGGTCAATTTTGGAGGAGGTACTATGAGGTGCTGAGAAGAAGGTATATCCTTTTGTTTTAGGATAAAATGTTCTGTAGATATCTGTTAAATCCATTTGTTTCATAACTTCTGTTAGTGTCCATGTGTCTCTGTTAGTTTCTTTTTCCAAGATCTGTCCATTGGTGAGAGTAGGGTGTTGAAGTCTTCCACTATTATTGTGTGAGGTGCAATGTGTGCTTTGAGCTTTACTAAAGTTTCTTTAATGAATGTAGTTGCCCTTGCATTTGGTGCATAGATATTTAGAATTGAGAATTCATTTTGGTAGATTTTACCTTTGATGAGTATGAAGTGCCCCTCCTTGTCTTTTTTGATAACTTTGGGTTGTAAGTCAATTTTATTCGATATTAGAATAAAAAACTCCTGCTTGTTTCTTCCAACCATTTGCTTGGAAAATTCTTTTCCAGCCTTTTACTCTGAGGTAGTGTCTGTCTTGGTCTCTGAGGTGGGTTTCCTGTAATCAGCAAAATGTTGGGTTCTGTTTGTGTAGCCAGTGTGTTAGTCTATGTCTTTTTATTGGGGAATTGAGTCCACTGATGTTAAGAGAAATCAAAGAAATATTATTGTTACTTTCTGTCACTTTTGATGTTAAAGATGGGAGTCTGTTCTTGTAGCTGTCTTCTTTTAGTTTTGTTAAGAAATAAGAATTACTTTCTTATTTTTTCTAGGGTATAGTTTCCATCTTTGAGTTGGTGTTTTCCCATTATTATCCTTTGAAGGGCTGGATTGAAAGATATTGTGTGAATTTGGTTTTGTCATGGAATACTTTGGTTTCTCCATCTATGGTTATTGACAGTTTTGCTGGGTATAGTAGCCTGGGCTGGCATTTGTGTTCTTTTAGTGTCTGTATAACATCTGTCCAGGATCTTCTGGCTTTCATAGTCTCTGGTGAGAAATCTGGAGTGATTCTAATAGGCCTGCCTTTATATGTTACTTGACCTTTTTTCCTTACTGCTTTCAATATTCTGTCTTTATTTAGTGCATTTGTTGTTCTGATTATTATGTGTCGGAAGGAATTTCTTTTCAGGTCCAGTCTGTTTGGAGTTCTGTAGGCTTCTTGTATGTTCATGGGCATCTCTTTCTTTAGGTATGGGAAGTTTTCTTCTATAATTTTGTTGAAGATATTTGCTGGCCCTTTAAGTTGAGAATCTTCATTCTCATTTACTCCTATTATCCGTAGTTTTGGTCTTCTCATTGTGTCCTGGATTTTTGGATGTTTTGAGTTAGGATCTTTCTGCATTTTGCGTTTTCTTTGATTGTTGTGTCCATGATCCCTATGGAATCTTCTGCACCTGAGATTCTCTCTTCCATCTCTTCTATTCTGTTGCTGATGCGCACATCTATGGTTCTTGATTTCTTTCCTAGGGTTTCTATCTCCAGAGTTGTCTCTCTTTGGGTTTTCTTCATTGTTTCTACTTCCATTTTTAGATCTTGAATAGTTTTCTTCAATTCCATCACCTGTTTGGTTGTGTTTTCCCTTAGTTCTTTACGGGATTTTTGTGTTTCTTCTACCTGTTTAGCAGCATTTGCCTGTAGCTCTTTTATTTTTGGTTGTGAGCCTAGCCTTTAATGGCTGAGCCATCTCTCCAGGCCTGCCTGTATCTCTTTAAGGGTTTCTACCTGTTTAGCAGTGTTCTCCTGTAATTTCTTGAAGGATTTTTGTGTTTCTTCTTTAAGGGCTTCTGCCTGTTTAGCATTGTTCTCCTGTATTTCTTTAAGTGTGTTATTAATGTCCTTCTTAAAATCTTCTACCATTATGATTAGATATGATTTAAAATCTGTGTCTTGCTTTTCGGGCATGTTGGGATATCCAGGACTCGTTGTAGTGGGCGTACTGGGTTCTGATGATGCCCATTGTTCTTGGTTTCTGTTAGTAAGATTTTTACGTTTGCCTTTCACCATCTGAAGATTTCTGATGTTAATGTCTAAGCTGTCACTGGTTGGAGCTTGATCCTCCTGGTGATTCTGTTAGCCTCTGACAGCACTACTGGTAGACCAACTCTCCCCTGAGATCCAGTGATCAGAGCCCTCTGCAGGCAAGCTCTTCTCTTGCAGGTCAGGTGTCCAGCAGACTGGAGCTCTGATCTACTTCCTGAGTTCTAGGATCAGAACTCTCCAAGAAGGCTGACTCTCTTCTGGCAAGGAATGTCCCCAGCAGTCTGGGTCTGAACTCCATCTCCTGGCTGAGGTTGAAGGCCTGACAGAACCCTGAACAAGAAGCTCTGCTGCTTCTATGCTCTGAGGTGATCAGGAGGTCCCAGGTATGGTAGGGGTCTTGTGATCCCAAGGTGATCTGGAGGACCCTTGGCTTGGAGAGCACTCTGGAGCCCCTAGCAGCCTCCTTTGAGCTCAGAAGGAAGATGGCAGTGGTGGCCCTGGCAGAAAGAGACCCCAGCCCCTGGTTGGGTGTGGCTTCTTTGTCCCTGTTCCTGCTGGCACAAGACCCTCCGAGATTCTTGCAGCTGACTCTGCCACCAGCCACCCCCTAGGTGAACCTGAGGTCCCTGGGTGTGGAGAGTACTCAGGAGATCTTAGCAGCCTCCACTGGGCTCAGAAGGAAGATGGCAAGGGTGGCCCTGGCTGGAAGAGACCCCAACCTCCAGTCGGGCAGAGTTCCTCTGTTCCTGCTCCTGCTGGCACAAGACCCTCCACAATTCCTGAGGCTGACGCTGCACTCCACTCACCCGAAATCCCGAGGTGATCCCGAGGTCCCGGGGTGTGGAGAGCACTCAAGAGGCCCTAGCTGCCTCCGCTGGGCTCAGGAGGAAGATTGTGGGCCCTATGACCCTTTTAATGCTGTCTTCCTATTAACTTTAAAAACAAGGGGGGACTTTAGTTAAGCTTTTGGGATCAAGCCCAGCTCCGAATTAGGACAAGTTCTTCAGAAGACAAAACCTTTTGGAACAAATTCTAATAACTAGAATAGTTATTCTCTAGACTAGCTAGAGCAACCACCTTGTTTCTCTAGTCAAGGAAGAAAAGAAAGCTTAATATGATCAGTCACCTCCTGATGTTGAGCACTCTATTTACTGAATCCTTCTCTCAGATCCCTACCAACTGCCCATGCTTTCTCGGCCAGAGGAGTTTTACAGTCAGGAGAATTGGCTGAAGGACACAGGAAAACTCTTCAGAACATACCTACATCCTCTCTAGGTGAGCATTTAGCCAAAACTGCTTAGTACCTTCTTTACACCATGGAATCTCTTCATCTTGATTTTAGCCAGGATCTTTCGCTACTCCTCCACAAATATATGAGACACTGCAAACAAGAACCACATCACAACTCATAGTCCATGCCTCAAACTGAGATAATGAAATGTTTGGACCAATTTTAATTGACCATACTATTTGAAGATGGATTCTTCTAACAGCAGACAACCAGAAAACTAATTCTCACATAATGTAGTTGACTTGGGAAGAGCATGAAAAGTCTCACCCAAATATTCATAAATATATACCAAAGAAAACACATTGTTACCCATACATAGTTATATTTGCAAACTTGCTTATGCAACCCAAAGGTTCTGATTCCAATTAACACAGACTAATCCACTCAACTGATTTTCCCCAGGTATGGTGGCTCTATGCCTATAATCCCAGCTACTCCAGAGGCTGAGGTGAGAGGAATTGAATTAGGGAGTTTGAGCTTAGCCTGGGCAACATAACAAGATTTACCTGACCATCCCAAAACAAACATTAGCAAACTGCATAGAGAGGCCATTAAATATTTTGAAAAGAAAATGGTGACTGCTCACTTTATGAAGAACAGCAGAACTGAAGTAAATCAGGATTAGCAGTGAGTTCACCATTCATTTTTCTTCCATTCTTCACCAAAATAGAATCAAGCCAACCTAGAATGGTGAATTGATATAGACAATGAGAGCTGCAGAAAGAGGAGGAAATGGGTCTCCTAATGCTCAGAGAACATAAAAGAAATGCCATTTAATTTCTTCCTTCATGATCTTGTACACTATGGCAGCTGCACGGTGATGGAAGCAGTACCTCATGCAGTCAGACTGACAGGACTGGGGACAGTCTTCCCCTCTGGTTAGAGGGACTGTGGTCCCAAGACATTGGATGCCATTCCCCAAGGCTTCATCTCTCTCTCTCTCTCTCTCTCTCTCTCTCTCTCTCTCTCTCTCTCTCTCTCCTTCTCTCTCTCCCTGTCCTACCCCCTTCCTCCTTCCACCCCTCTTCATTTGTCTCCACTCCTGCTGCTTGGAGACAAAGTTAAAAGAAGTTAATAGCAGACTTCTAATAAAGACTTCTATTTTTCTCTAATAAACTCCAGGGACTTCAAATTACCAGAGAGATTGTGGAAAAGAAGCTCAAAGGAAAAGTTGTTTGAGAATTCCTAAATTCACTCTATCCTGAATGAACATGAAACTCATCCTGAACAACATACTAAGAAACCTTCAGGTTGTAGAAAAGCTACTAGTAAAATTGTGTGTATGATCCTAGTACTTAGGGAACAGAGGCAGGACCATACTGAGATTAAGACTGGCCTGGGTTATATAGCAAGTTCAGGTCATGCTGGGTTATTCAACAAGACCCTGAGTCAAAAACCAAATGAACAAATAAAAATATAAAACATATACCTTTGCATAATTTTCAAAAAATGTAATTAGTTTTGGCAGTCCAATCCACAAAGCGCAAGTCAGAATTTGTGGTCTAAACAAAACCACTTTGATTACAGGTTAAAACGAAAATGAAAATATAACATAAAACTTTAAATATTCAACTTTTTTGTTTTGTTTTTTGTAGACAGAGTTTGTCTTGGAACTCACTCTGTAGACCAGGCTGGCCTCAAACTCAGAGATCCTCCTGTCTCTGCCTCTCAAATGTTGGGATTAAAGGCATGCACCACACAGAAAATGCCTAAAAATCTAAGCTAAATTTTCAGTACCTAAGAAAACATGAAACTCCCAAATCATATGGGAAGGGGCAATTAATAGACACCAATGCTAAGGTGAAGAAGATGTGAAATTACCTCAAAAAAGGTTGAAAAACTATTATAAAATTCCAACAAGGACAAATGCTCTTTATTATTTATTTATGTATTTATTTATTCTTCTTGACAAATACTCTTTTTTAAGATTTATTCATTTTATTTTATGTATATAAGTACACTGTAGCTGTACAGATGGTTGTGAGCCTTCATGTGGTTGTTGGGAATTGAATTTTTAGGACCTCTGCTCACTCTGTCCAGTCCTTCTTGCGCCGGTCAACTTCAACTCTGCTTGCTCAGTCCCTGCTCGCTCCAACTCAAAGATTAATTTATTATTATACATAAGTACACTGTAGCTGTCTTCAGATCCACCAGAAGGGAGTGTCAGATTTCATTACGGGTGGCTGTGAGCCACCATGTGGTTGCTGGGATTTGAACTCAAGACCTATGGAAGAGCAGTCAGTGCTCTTACCTGCTGAGCCAGACCCCCAGCCTGACAAATACTCTTTAAATAAATGCAAATATTAAAAGTTTCAACAAAAGCCTGGCATTGGTGGCACATCTCTTTCATTCCAGCCCTCAGGAGATAGAGGTAGGCAGATCTCTGTGAATTCAAGACCAGCCTGGTCTAAAAAGTGAGTTCTAGGACAGCCAAGGCTCTACACACACACACACACAACTGTAGCCTTCAGCAAAAAGTCAGAAATAATAGAAGGATTGAAATTTTTTTAATTTTTTTAAAGATTTATTTTATTTATTATATGTAAGTACACTGTAGCTGTCTTCAGACACTCCAGAAGAGGGCGCCAGATCTCGTTACGGATGGTTGTGAGCCACCATGTGGATGCTGGGATTTGAACTTATCACCTTCGGAAGAGCAGTCGGGTGTTCTTACCCGCTGAGCCATGAAATTTTAAGACTGAAAAATACAGTAACTGAAATTTTAAAAGGATTTCGATGGGTACCACAAAAGAATGCTTTGAAAGAGTCAATACATTTAAAGCCAGAACAGTAAACATTAGTCAAGCTGAACAAGAGAGAGGGAAAAGATGAGAAATAAATACACAAAGTCATGCTGATCTGTAGGATAATACAATACAATCTAACATATGTGTCTGTACTGGCTGATTTTGAGTGTCAACTTGACACAGGCTGGAGTTATCACAAAGAAAGGAATTTCAGTTGAGGAAGTGACTCCATAAGATCCAGCTGTGGGATATTTTCTCAATTAGTGATCAAGGGGGAAAGGCCCCTTATGGGTGGGACCATCTCTGGGCTGGCAGTCTTGGGTTCTATAAGAGAGCAGGTTGAGAAAGCCAGGGTAAGCAAGCCAGTAAAGAACATCTCTTCATGGCCTCTGCATCAGCTCATGCTTCCTGACCTACTGGAGTTCCAGTCCTGACTTCCTTGGTGATGAACAGTTGTATGGAAGTGTAAGCTGAATAAACCCTTTCCTCCCCATCTTGCTTCTTGGTCATGATGTTTGTGCAGGAATAGAAACACTGACTAAGACAAATTGGTACCAGCAGAGTGGGGTATTCCTGTGACAACCTGACCATGTTTGGGGGAGGACTGTGGAAGTACTTTGGAACTTTGGGCTTGAAGATCCATTCCTTGTTAAGAGCTCTGTCAGATGTGTAGGAGCTTGGAAGATAATGTTGCGAACAATGAAGAAGATGGGGGTCTGGCTTGTGAAATTTCAGAGGGAAAATTAAAGACTCTTCTCAGGGCCATTGCTATTTTGATTGGGAAGATGCTGTGGTTCTGGTTAGCTGGGGCTGAAGAATCAGCTGTGATTAACAAGATACCAGAACTACTAAAGTGAAACTTTTGCATTACTAGGACTATTGATGCTGGTTAGCTGGAGCTAAGAAATTAGCGGTGATTAAGAAGAGACCAGCTTCATTGAGGTGACATCTTCTAGGAAGTGCTTTCTGAGAGCACAAAGAGGTTGTGTTCCAGAGATAGCCAAAGTTGTACCTCATGCAGCACCAGGACTTGGTAAGGTGTAAGAGTCACCCAGATGGTACTGGTTTTGAAGGCATGAAGGGGTCAAGCAGAGCAGCTGAGGCCACAGAAGCACTGTGAGAGGCCCTGGAAGGCCATTAGTGAATGTGCAGCCTCAGTTGCAAATGATGGCCCAGGACTGAAGGGGTCATGCAAAGGAGTTGAGGCTTGGCACCATGAAGAGAATCTATGAGAGGCTAGTGTTGAAGCCTAGTATTGGAAGACAGCAGCATTTTGGAGATGCCAGTACCATGAGATGACCACCAAGAACAGCAGCAGCAGTGGAGTACAGGCAGCTGGAACCTCGAAGACAAGGTGTGTGCTACAAAGGGCATGGCTGGAGAAGTGACCCAAGCCCTTGGAGGAGTCCAGAAGATCATTAGTTGGATCCCAGACATTGGGCAGTTGGAATTTGATTCTGCTTTTCATTGTGACTGTGCCCTGATGTTTTTCCCTCTTGAAGGAAGTATTTTAGTGGAGCCCACAGGTAAGAGACTTTTAATTGTAAGAAGACTCTAGATTTTAAAAGATATTAGATATTTTAAAAGGATTGAACTTTTAATATGTAAAGACTGTGGGACTTTTAAAGTTATTTAAGATCTTGGGGAAGAATAAGAACTAAGGGTTGAGGCTTACTAGTGATGTGTTTGTGTGTCAAGTTGACAAGGGATCAATTGTACTGGCAGATTTTGAATGTCAATGTGACACAGGCTGGAGTTATCACAAAGAAAGGAACTTCAGTTGGGGAAGTGCCTACATGAGATCTAGCTGTGGGGCATTTTCTCAATTAGTGATCAAGGTGGAGGGCCTCTTGTGGGTGGTACCATCTCTGGGCTGGTAGACTTGGGTTCTATAAGAGAGCAGGCTGAGCAAGCCAGGGTAAGCAAGTCAGTAAAGAACATCCCTCCATGGCCTCTGCATCAGCTCCTGCTTCCTGACCTGCTTGAGTTCCAGTCCTGACTTCCTTGGTGATGAACAGCGGTATAGAAGTGTAAGCCGAATAAACCCTTTCCTCCCCAACTTGCTTCTTGGTCATGATGTTTGTGCAGGAATAGAAACCCTGACTAAGACAGTGTCCTTAAAGATTCTGAAGGAGACAGAAAATAATGTCAAGAAAAAACATGTGAAGGTATAATAATTGAAAGTATTCCAAATTAAACAAGAGACATGAACCTGCCAGATTTAGGACCTATTCAAACAAGATAAGTCTTAAGGATGTCCAGATATATTCAATGTGTGAAAAGAAGCACAAGATAGCTTTTCAAACAAAGATAAAAATAATGCTATGTAGAGTAACAACAATTTAAATGCCTATGGATTTCTCATTAGAAAATGTAAAGCACCCTTCCAGTCTGGTCCGGTGCACCCGCACCAGCCCAAGGCTCAGGCACAGAGACTCCCCAGGCTGTCTTGGGACCACAGGACTCCCCAGGCTGTCTTGGGACCACAGCCCAGGGCTCGGGCACAGGCTCTGCGCACTCTCCACGGGACTCCCCAGGCTGTCTTGGGACCACAGGACTCCCCAGGCTGTCTTGGGACCACAGGTGAGCAGCTGAACCCAGCATCTGTTCCTGCCCAATCCCGTGCGACCTGAGTCACCAACCAGGACAGAGATAAAGGCCCAGACCATTTCAGACTCTCCCTTCTGGCCTGCACCAACACCAGGTCTCCTTGGTTAGAGATGGCAGGAGGTAAGCGTAAGAAGAGAAGCAACAGAATCCAAGGGTACTTGGCATCACCAGATCCAAACTCACCTACCCCATCAAGTCCTAGATACAACAGCACACCAGAAAAACAGGACATGGATATAAAGTCACTCGTCAGGATGAAGATGGAGGACTACAAGAATGAAATACAGGAAAATGCAGATAAACAAGTAGAAGCATTTAAAGAGGAAAAACTTAGAGAGGTACAGGAAAACACAGATAAACAACTAGAAGCATTTAAAGAGGAAATACGTAGAGAGTTACAGGAAAACAATACCAAACAGGTGATGGAATGGAACAAAACCATCCAGGACCTAAAAATGGAAGTACAAACAATTAAGAAAAACCAAAAGGAGATAACCCTGGAGATAGAAACCATAGAAAAAAATCAGGAACCATAGATATGAGCACCAGCAACAGAATACAAGAGATAGAAGAAAGAATCTCAGGCACAGAAGATTCTATAGGAAGCATAGACAAGACAATCAAAGAAAATGCCAAATGCAAAAAGATTCTAACACAAAATATCCAGGAAATCCAGGACACAATGAGAAGACCAAACTTAAGGATAATAGGAGTAGATGAGAAGGAAGACTATCAAACTAAAGGGCCAGCAAATATCTTCAAGAAAATAATAGAAGAAAACTTTCCATACCTAAAGAATGAGATGCCCATAAACATACAAGAAGCCTACAAAACTCCAAATAGGCTAGAACAGAAGAGAAATTCCTCCCAACACATAATAATCAGAACAACAAGCGCACTAAATAAAGACAGAATATTAAAGGCAGCAAGGGAAAAAGGTCAAGTAACATATAAGGGCAGACCTATTAGAATTACTCCAGACTTCTCACCAGAGACTATGAAAGCCAGAAGATCATGGACAGAGATTATACAGACACTAAGAGAACACAAATGCCAGCCCAGGCTACTGTACCCAGCAAAACTCTCATTTACCNTACATTTACACAATGGAGTACTACTCAGCTATTAGAAACAATGAATATATGAAATTCCTAGGCAAATGGATGGATCTGGAGGGTGTCATCCTGAGTGAGGTAACCCAATCACAAAAGAACTCACATAACATGTACTCACTGATATGTGGATACTAGCCCAGAAGCCTAGACTACCCAAGACACAACTTACTAAACACATGAATCTCAAGAAGAATGAAGTTCAAAATGTGGTCTCTTTGCCCCTTCCTAGAATTAAGAACAAAGCACACAGTGAAGGAGTTACCGAGATCATGTGTGAAGCTGAATCAAAAGGATGGACCAACCCGTGACGGCGGCTGCCAGGGATCCCTCCCATAATCAGCCACCAAAATAAACACTATAGCATATGCCAGCAAGATAATGCTGAAAGGGACCTGATATAGCTGTCTAATGGGAGGCTATACCAGTGCCTGCCAAACACGAACGTGGTTGCTCACAGTCAGCTATTAGTTGGAACACAGGACTCCCAAGGAAGGAGCTAGAGAAAGTACCCAAGGAGCTGAAGGGGTCTTCAACCCTATAAGTGGAAGAATATCATGAACTAACTAGTTCCCCTGCGCTCATTTCTCTAGCTGCATATATGGAAGAAGATGGCCTAGTTGGCCATCATTGGGAGGAGAGGCCCCTTGGTCATACAGACTCTATATGCCCCAGTACAGGGGAATGCCAGGGCCATTATGTGGGAGGGGGTGGGTAGGGGAGCAGGGTGGGGATGCGGGAGGGTAAGGGGAAATTTCTGGATAACATTTGAAATGTAAATGAAGAAAATATCTAATAAAGAGAAAAAAAAGAAAGAAAATGTAAAGCATTTTAAAGTGATCAAAGACCTGTCATTCCAAAGAAATATATCCAGCATGGTGGTTTCAAAGTGAAGAAATTATACCAAGATGACATAATCTTCTAGAAAGAGGAAGGTAAACACTTCTCGTTTTTAGAGGTTATCATTACACTGATGTCATAATCAAATGGAAAACAGAAGAAGAGAAAGTTATAGGTCCCATATCTCTCATGAACCTTCTCATGAACACAATAAGTAAAAAGAGGCATATACCATGGCCAAGCGGCATACCTGTAAGAGTTGAAAGGCTGATTCACCATGAGGAAATCAAGGAATGTAGTCTACCATATTAACTATCTAAAAAAGAAAACATACGCTATCATTTCTTCACAAAAAATGGTGTTTGACAAAATTCAATGTCCATTCATGAAAAAAAAAAATCAGCAAAACAACCCAGGCCGGGTAGTGGTGTGCACCTTTAATTCCAGCACTTGGGAGGCAGAGGCAGGCAGATCTCTGAGTTTGAGGCCAGCCTGGTCTACAGAATGAGTTCCAGGACAGCCAGGGCTAAACAGAGAAACCTTGTCTAGAAAAAAAAAACACAGCACAGATCAAGAACATGTTTAAAAAATAGCATCATTCTTAAGCTGAAAAAAAATAAAATCTTTCCTTTGAGAGCAGAAAAAAGTTAAGAAAGTCCATGGTCAACACTCATGTTCAGTGTCATAATATTGAATATATTTGTATGTAACTCCTAATTGATACAATAAGGCAGGATAAAAGGAAGCAAGAGACAAAGAGATATATCAAAACTCACACAAACGTGTGTGTGTGTGTGTGTGTGTGTGTGTGTGTGTGTGTGTTTCAATGATCCATTGGAAAAAAAAACAGAACAAAAAATAGAAGCAAGAGGAAAGAAAAAAGTGGGAGAATTTAAAAGATACTTGATTTTTTTTTTGTCCTCTTCTCAGGTGATAGAATTTTCTTAGAAAATCCCAAAGAATACATAAAATCCTAGAACTAAATATAGAAGTTCAGGAATAACTCAGGATATAAGGTTGATATGAAATCTAGTAATATTTTCAAATGCAAGCAATGAGTAATTACAGGTGAAAGCTTTTAAAATATATCATTCACATTACAAAAGGAATGGAAATATTTATATATGAATATATATTTAATATATAATAAATATATTATAATAAATTATAATAAATATATTACATATATTTAGATATAAATATATGCTTAAAAAGTATAAAACATTGGTTACATAAATTAAAAGATACTTAAAAAATACTTACAACATGTTAATGAATTGAAAAACTAAATTTAGTAAAGACAGGAATTCTCCTTAGCAAGTGTGTGTGTGTGTCTGTGTGTGTGTGTGTGTGTGTGTGTGTGTGTGTGTGTGTGTATAATTATAAATATATTATAATAGGAAAATTTAAGTGACTAGAAAAGTTAAAACAAATATAACAGCCAAAACAATTTTGAAAATAGTTATCAACTTAAGACTCACTCTAAAGGTAGTACTAAAGTAATAGTAAAGTATACAATCATCAAATCAGTGTATTTAGAATTAGAGAGTAATATGCCTTGAGCTAAACTTTATACCTTATTCAGAACTTAATTTCAGTAGCTTATAGATTAAATCTAATATGTAAACCTGTAAAATTTTAGACAAAAAAAAAAAAAAAAACGGGAAAAAAGCTTTCTAACTTGGGGCGAAGAGTACTTAGACATGACACAGAAAGCACAATTTTTTAATGAAATTTTTGATGATTGAACTGTATCAAGCTTGACAATTTTTGTACTTTTTAAAAAAAAATCCCTCATCTCAGGCTGTCAAGTACTATATGTAATTGCAACCGTGAGCCACCTACTTTTGCAAAAGAATCTTATTTTTTCTTTCTCTTTTGATCCAGGGTCTCATTATGTAGGTCAAGATATCTTCAAATGTGCAGAGATCCGCCTGCCTCTATCTCCCAAGTGCTGAATAAGTGCACACCAGCAACAAAAACAATAAAAAAATCTTATTTTGGATTTGTTTGTTTGTTTGTTTGCTTGTTTTCTAAACAAAGTTTCACTATATAAACTGTAACTCATGGAAGATCCACCTGACTCTGCTTCTCAAGTTCTGAGATTAAAGATGTATACCACTGCACCCTGCTCAAAAGATTCTTTTAAATGGTTGTATAGTAAATGAATCCTATTATAGTATAACATTTTCATATATGAATGTAACATACTTGGATTATACACACTGCTTCTTTTCTCTTTGCCATCCCTAAAAGGAGGACCATTATGAAAATCAAAACTACTGTTCTATTGAACAGACCAGTAGTTTCTAGGAAGTCAATAGAAAGGGCCATAACTGTGACCTATGAGTCAGGAAATTTGGAACAGTGGAATTGTTCTGTACCATAAATGTGATCGTAGTTATAAAAATCAGCACATGTGTTAAATTGTTCTAACTGTGTGATTTGAGTAAATTTCACTACAGACCAATTTAAACAAGTTCTCCTTTTGATTACTCTCTTAAATACTCTCCAGTTTGGCGAAGGTTTAAAAAGATAGTGATGCTGGAACTTCCGGTAGTGCTATGTCCAATTTTCTGAGAAAACCCCAGACTGCTTTCCAGAGTGGTTGTACCAGCTTGCAATCCCACCAACAATGGAGGAGTGATCCTCTTTCTCCACATCCTCACCAGCATCTGCTGTCACCTGAATTTTTGATCTTAGCCATTCTGACTGGTGTGAGGTGGAATCTCAGGGTTGTTTTGATTTGCATTTCCTTGATGAGTAAGGATGTTGAATATTTTTTCAGGTGCTTCCCAGCCATTCGGTATTCCTCAGTTGAGAATTCTTTGTTTAGCTCAGTAACCTATTTTTTTAATAAGGTTATTTGATTTTCTGGAGTCCATCTTCTTGAGTTCTTTATATATATTGGACATTAGTCCCCTATCTGATTTGGGATTGGTAAAGATCCTTTCCCAATCTGTTGGTGGCCTTCTTGTCTTATTAACAGTGTCTTTTGCCTTATGCGTGTGTGTGTGTGTGTGTGTTTGTGTGTGTGTGTGTGTGTGTGTGTGTGTGTATCCATCCCTATACTTTTGATCTAGAAATGTTATAATCTGGATCTGAAATGTTCTCCCCCAATGTCTTTGTGTTAAAGCACCATAGCATTATTGAGAGGTAGTAAAATCCTTAAGATATGGGGCCTACTAGGAGGAAGTTAGGTTATTGGAGGCTTGGCATCAACAGGGATATTAGGACCCTAGCCTCTTCTTCTCCTTTGCTAAATGGTTACCCTGAGGTGAACAGCCTCTTCCTGTGCCAAACTCTCCCACTATGATGTGTTACCACAAGCCCAAAGAAGCAAAGCCAAGAAAGCATGGACTGCTGTGAAACCACGAGCCCCAATAAACACATCCTTCTTTAATTTGCTTATCCTAAATATGTGTTCCAGTGATAGAAAGCTAACACACGATTATGCATAATACCTGATACAACATAGATACTGTGTAATTAGTTATTAGTTTAGGGAGTAAGAGATGAAAAAAACTATACATGTTCATAATATACATAGCGATTGTGGGCCTAACTGCATGTCAGAAACAATGAGAAATGTTATTTATTCATTTAGTTGGTTTTTTTTCCTTTTTATTTATTTATTTTAAACTCCAGATTTTATTCCTCTCCCAGTCCACCCCATACCACATTCCATACCTCCTCCCTGCCCCCCTGTCTCCACAAGGATGTTGATTTTCTAAGCATTCTAATTCACAATTGATTAACTCCATAAAGTTCATGAAATGGAATTGTGGATGAGGAAGGTTGGTTGTATAGTCTAGCATCTAACCTATCAAGGCTGAAACATCTATGATTTGTTCCCTGCCCATCTCTCTTTCTAGACTCAGCTCTATAACTGCTCTGCCTCTCCCTCTTCCCTAAGTGCATTGATATTTACACCTGGAAAACAGCTCCTTTTGACTTGCCAATTTTTTTATTAGATGTTTTCTTCTTTTACATTTCAAATGCTATCCCCTTTCCTAGTTTCCTCTCTGAAAATCCCCATACCCTCCACCCCCCCCCCTGCTCCCCAACCCACCCACTTGCCAGGGCCAGGAAGTGGGACTGACCTGCCAATTTTTTTTTACCTGTGGCTAGATGCTCAAAGCTGAGTGAAGATGTTAGCTATTCCTGAAAGCTCTGTGGATCTGAAGTAGTTTTAGCTAAACAATACACTCAGCACAAAGCCTGGTACATAGCAGATGCTCAAGAGATATTTTTTGAAAGACTGACTAAACATATTGCCATGCCAGAGAAGGCACTGATTGGCTACTGACATGTGGGTAGTTACTGCATTCACCAAAGAAGTAGAGTTCATCAGATACACTGTAGTACAGCTACTATAGGCAAAGCAGTAGAGAGAATATCTTTCCATAGTGGCATCCTAAGGGGTTGCTTTTGTTCAGATAAAATTCCACATGAACTGCCAAGCAGTGTTTCAAAGTCACAGTGGCCTATAAAATTTGCAGTTGGGACTTATGATGGTTAGCAACAGCCTGGCCTTGAGGCAAAGATGGTTATGCCCTGAGTCAGAAGTGACTCACAGCCAACCTTACTACTAAACTGGCATCTACATATTTTCTGCAGTAGCTTGTTTTGGTTAACAGTTTCTAATGAGATAATGGTCCTGCTTGAAGGCAGCAATGACCTTCCTCTAAGCCCTGACTGCTCTGGTACAAAAGGAAAAGGAGTCTTCTTGTAGGTCTAGCATGTTGTAGCACTGCCATGTATCCCAGAATGGCATCCAGATATATGTTTGGTTTCAGACCCTGGGACAAGGGATTGAGGTACATATTTTACATATCAAGGCAGACCTGGACTCCCATTCTCCCTCAGTCCTTACCTGGCATACCCTGCCCCTAACCATGAATTTTCAAGCCCATGGACTGGGCTGCCCTTCCCCAGAGGCTCCCCCTATACAATCTAGACATTTTGTTCTCTTGTGCTCTCTCTCTCTCTCTCTCTCTCTCTCTCTCTCTCTTCCTCCTCCTCCTCCTCCTCCTCCTCCTCCTCCACCTCTTCTCTCTCTAAACCCATGTGTGCCCTTTTTCTCTCCACCCGCACTTCTCATGGCAACTTCCCTGGCCTCCTTCCTTAGGGCCAGTAAACTCAACCGCTAGAGAGCAGCTTCCCAATAAACCTGTCTTTTAATATTCTAATCTGGCTTAGATTGGCTCATTTCTCCAGCAGAAAAGGGAAAGTACTTAAATATCTTCTTTAATATTTAGGGCTATAACAGCTCTATAGCCTGAACCAACTTAAATAAAAAGCTCTCTTTTTTTGTTTGTTTTTTTTTTCAAGACAGGGTTTCTCTGTGTAGCTCTGGCTATCTTGGAACTCACTCTGAAGACCAGGTGAAATTCAGAAATCTGCCTGCCTCTGTGTGCCACCACTGCCCAGCAAAAATATGAAAGGAAAGGTTTTTTTCAGCTGCTTTATCATACACTAATTAGAGCTGTTTGCTTTTACTCTATTTCCAAAGACCAAAATCCCCTTTTAACTCAACTGCAAAATACAGTCTCAATTCAGACTCTTTAGAACAAAAGCAAAGTCCCTTCCAGACACTTGTCATTTTTTGGTCTCATTTTTCACACTGAAATTCCTCTGTGAGTCACTTAGGAATCCAGATTCTTGTTTAATTTTCTTAAAGTGACTAGAAAATATTTCAGCAAATGCTTGAGAAAATGCCTTTATTAAAAAATGTTTTAAAATCATGAAGAGCCTACTAAGAGTTCAAGACACTCATTAAAGATTTTACAAACAGTGCATGTTGTCCCTTCGGTCTGCCTATTCTTGTCTCACTACATTAGGCAAAATGTAGGTATTACATACTTCAACTCCTTTCAGCCTCCTCCAGCATCTAGAGTTCCCACTACAGTGCACCACTCTGGGTTGATGACAGGCTAGGTCAAACAGCCCTTGGCAAACCCTCATGGATGTGTTGACTAAGGTACACAATCCTCAGCTTAAGAAGCAGAATAGGCAGAAAGACACAGAAAAGCCTTTAACACTGTTGTCTTCCTTCCTGTACAAATGTACAGAGTCTGTACCTTTATATTTTAGTAGCCATGCTAGAGAAGTGCTACTTCAGACCCTGTTCAGGTCTAGACTACCTTAGGAATATCTTCTGGAAGTATCCTTCTTCCCAGGATGGCTGTACATTTTTCATCTATCGTGTAGAAGAAAAGTGATTACTGAAAAGGAATGTAGCAGCTTTATTAGATGTACTTATGCTAAGTAACAGATACCTGCATCCCATGGCTAAATTATCTTGTTCATTTAGCAGGCATTTTATTCCTTTAGGATGTAAGAACTGCATCTCCTAATATGTTACAACTGACTGACAAGTCCTAAAGCTCCAACCAGCAAGGCCTAAGAGCAAGGCACAGAAGGAAGCCTATCTCATTTAATCAAGAAAGCAAAATCTTCTCCAGCCTATTTCCCGGAACTCAGTCATGGAACTTGTTCATAGGTCTCACTGTTTGGAGCTTGTTAAGTGGCTACCTTTGGCTGCAAGAGAATCCAGGTCAGCAAGGAATAGGTTTGTCACAAATGGCTTAGTTGAGCTAGCAGACATTGTGTGGGCAGAGATTGTTGCTTCAAAGAAAGTCAAGGAACTATTATTAGCTGTAGAGCCAACTGAGAAGGTCTGCCTCCTGATTAGTGCCGGTGCCTTTGCTTAGAATGTAAGCCAGTGAGATGGCACTGCACTTGCTAAGAGAATCCTGTCAGATCCCAAAGAAACCCAGGACAAATGGCTAACTCAGGTGCCTATTAGCACACCAAAGCACATACTGGCCACCAAGTTCCCTCAGTTCCCTTGGATTCTCTGCATTCTTTTCACCCTGTCCCCTACCCTAATACTCTTCAGCCCAGGGGCTTCCCTTACCTTTATTTCCCTCAGCTTCTCTTTCCTATATAACTCTGCCATTTCAGCCTTGTGCTTTCCTGGTTCTCTTTGACCTCCTGGTTCTTCTCGTGGTCCTCAGCTCCTCTCTTGTTCTGCTTGCCCTCTCCTCCCTTTTCTATTTCTTTCTCACTCTCCCCTAACCCCTCTCAGTTCTGTCTAGTGGCTATTTCTAGTCCACCACTCTCTCCCCCTGCTCTGGGCTCTTCTAGATGCCTCTGGCTCTACTCTTTCATATCTACAATTAAAAACCTTCTCCTCAGCCATACCTTAGAGCAGCCATGTCCTCATTTTCATTCAGATCCTATTCTCATATTTGGACATTTAGGGTTAAGACTGGCAGTTAGTTATTAGAGGCAAGAGGGGATGGGCAGATACTTAATGGGTTTGGGGTTTTCTTATGTTATCCTGAAAGTGTTTTGAATCTAGATGGAGATAACTGTTACCAGTAAATTATACACTTTCAATGGTGAATTTTATATTACATGAATTTCACCTCAGTAAAAAGTTTTCACTTCTCTTGAGGAAAAAAAAAAACTAACAACCGCCTTATGCAAATCATTTTTTGTGCAGCATTTATACTTAACTTTCTACAAATGTTAAACTTGTGAACCATGAAGAGAAAAGACCAAATCCACAATTGTCCAATTAAAGTAAAGTGCATTTGGGGGGTGTATCCAGATCTGGGCAGCCAGCTGTCTCTCCCTAAATCAGAATGTGAAAGAAAAACCCCCAATGGCCTCTTGAAGTCCCTTTTATAGGAGAGATAAAACTGTTTACAAGGGCAGGAGAGTTGGCTGCTCTATCTTTTTAGAAAGAGACAATGAAAGGGAAGGAAGAAGAGTAAGGACACACATCATGTGAATGGAGTCACAAGTTTAGTGTAGGGTGAAAAACATGTTTTGCAATTTACATTAGATCTAAGAAACAGGAAATTATTCTTAATTACAAATGGAAACTTTAGCTTGCAAAGGCATAACATAGGAAAAACAGGAACTTATTTTTTTTTTCTAGACACCCACTGGCTCGCTGGCATTGGGAGAGGAGGGTATTTTTGCTTAAGAAAAGCATGAAAGAAATTGACCTTCTATTTTCACTTGAAAGGAAATGTTACTTCCAATCACATTCAGCCTGGGACCTAGATTTTTTTCAGCAATTAATATTAGACTCTTCTTTTTGTAGTGGTGGGAGAAAGAAACGCAGTGACCCTTTCTCAAGGATCAGATGACTGAAATGTAATGAAAAAGCAAAGGAGAACAGCAACTACTGACTAAGTACACATAATTTCTCCTTTTTTCCCAATTTTATTAGATATTTTCTTCATTTACATTTCAAGTGTTATCCAAAAAGTTCCCTATATCCTCCCCCATCCCTGCCCTGCTCCCCTACCCACCCACTCCCACATCTTGGCCCTGGCATTCCCCTGTACTAGGGCCTATAAAGTCTGCATGACCAAGGGGCCTCTCTTCCCAATGATGGCCAACTAAGCCATCCTCTTCTATATATGCAGCTAGAGACATGAGCTCAGTTCGTGTTATTCTTCCACCTATAGGGTTGAAGACCCCTTCAGCTCCTTGGGTACTTTCTCTAGCTCCTTCCTTGGGAGTCCTGTGTTCCATCTAATAGCTGACTGTGAGCATCCACTTCCGTGTTTGCCAGGCAGGGGTATAGTCTCCCATGAGACAGCTATATCAGGGCCCTTTCAGCACTATCTTGCTGGCATATGCAATAGTGTCTATGTTTGGTGGCTGCTTATGGGATGGATCCCTGGCAGCTGCAGTCACTGGTTGGTCCATCCTTTTGATTCAGCTTCACACATGATCTCTGTAACTCCTTCAATGTGTGTTTTGTTCTTAATTCTAGGAAGGGGCAAAGTGTCCACATTTTGATCTTCATTCCTCTTGAGTTTCATGTGTTTAGTAAATTGTATCTTGGGTACTCTAGGTTTCTGGGCTAATATCCACATATCAGTGAGTACACGTTATGTGAGTTCTTTTCTGATTGGGTTACCTCACTCAGGATGATACTCTACAGGTGCATCCATTTGCCTAGGAATTTCATATATTCATTATTTTTAATAGCTGAGTAGTACTCCATTGTGTAAATGTACCAAATTTTTTGTATCCATTCCTCTGTTGAGGGACATCTGGGTTCTTTCCAGCTTCTGGTTATTATGAATAAGGCTGCTATGAACATAGTGGAACATGTGTCCTTATTACCAGATGGAACATCTTCTGGATATATGCCCAGTATTACAGGATCTGCTGGTAGTACTATGTCCAATTTTCTGAGGAACCCCCAGACTGATTGCCAGAGGGGTTGAATAAGCTTGCAGTCCCACCAACAATGGAGGAGTGTTCCCCTTTCTCCACATCCAGGCCAGAATCTGTTGTCACCTGATTTTTTGATCTTAGCCATTCTTACTGGTGTGAGGTGGAATCTCTGGGTTGTTTTGGTTTGCATTTCCCTGATGATTAAGGATTTTGAACATTTTTTTCAGGTGCTTCTCAGCCATTCGGTATTCCTCAGTTGAGAATTCATTGTTTAACTCTGTGCCCCACTTTATAATGGGGATATTTGATTTTCTGGTGTCCACCTTCTTGAATTCCTTATATATATTGGATATCAGCCCCCTATCTAATTTAGGCGTGGTAAAGATCCTTTCCCAATCTGTTGGTGGCTCTTTTGTCTTGTTGACAGTATCTTTTGCCTTACAGAAGCTTTGCAACTTTATGAGGTCCCATTTGTCCATTCTTGATCTTACAGGACAAGCCTTTGCTGTTCTATTCAGGAATTTTTCCCCAGTGCCCATATCTTCGAGGCTTTTCCACACTTTCTCCTCTATAAGTTTCAGTGTCTCTGGTTTTATGTGGAGATCCTTAAACCACTTAGACTTGACCTTCATACAAGGAGATAAGAATGGGTCAATTCCCAGTCTTCTACATGATAACCGCCAGTTGTGCCAGCACCATTTGTTGAAAATGCTGTCCATTCTCCACTGGATAGTTTTAGCTCCCTTGTCAAAGATCAGGTGACCATAGGTGTGTGGATTCATTTCTGGGTCTTCGATCCTATTCCATTGATCTACCTGTTTGTTGCTGTACCAGTACCATGCAGTTTTTATTACAATTGCTCTGTAGTACAGCTTGAGGTCAGACATGGTGATTCCACCAGAGGTTCTTTTATTGTTGAGAAGAGTTTTTGCTATTCTAGGTTTTTTGTTATTCCAGATGAACTTGCTAATTGTCTTTTCTAGATCCTTGAAGAATTGAGTAGAATTTTGATGAGGATTCCATTGAATCTGTAGATAACTTTAGGCACGATAGCCATTTTTACTATATTGATTCTCTCAATCCATGAGCATGGGAGATCCTTCTATCTTCTGAGATCTTCCTCAATTTCTTTCTTCAGAGACTTGAAGTTCTTGTCATAAAGATCTTTCACTTCCTTAGTTAGAGTCACACCAAGGTATTTTATGGTATTTGTGACTATTGTGAAGGGTGATGTTTCCCTGATCTCTTTCTCAGCCCATTTATCCTTTGTATAGAGAAAGGCCATTGATTTGTTTGAGTTAATTCTACATCCAGCTACTGCACTGAAGCTGTTTATCAGGTTTAGGAGTTCTCTGGTGTATTTTTTGGGGTCACTTAAATATACTATCATATCATCTGGAAATAGCGATAATTTGAGTTCTTCCTTTCCATTTTGTATCCCCTTGACCTCCTTTTGTTATCAAATTGCTCTGGCTAGGAATTCAAGTACTATATTGAATAGGTATGGAGAATTTGGGCAGCCTTGTCTAGTCCCTGATTTTAGTAGGATTGCTTCCAGCTTCTCTCCATTTATTTTGATTTTGGCCACTGGTTTGCTGTACATTGCTTTTATCATGTTTAGGTAAGGGCCTTGAATTCCTCATCTTTCCAAGACCTTTATCATGAATGGGTGTTGGATTTTGTCAAATGCTTTCTCAGCATCCAAGGAGATGATCATGTGGTTTTTATCTATGATTTTGTCTATATAGTGTATTACATTGATGGATTTCCTTATATTAAACTATCCCTGCATTCCTGGGATGAAGCCTAATTGGTCATGATGGATGATCGTTTTGATGTGTTCCTGGATGCAGTTTGGGAGGACTTTATTGAGTATTTTTGCATCGATATTCATGAGGGAAATTGGTCTGAAGTTCTCTATCTTTGTTGTGTCTTTATGGGCTTTAGGTATCAGAGTAATTGTGGCTTCATAGAATGAATTGGGTAGTGTACCTTCAGATTCTATTTTGTTGAATACTTTGAGAAGAACTGGAACTAGGTCTTCTTTGAAGGTCTGATTGAACTCTGCACTAAATCCATCTGGTCCTGGGCTTTTTGTGGTTGGGAGACTATTAATGACTGCTTCTATTACTTTAGGAGATATAGGGCTGTTTAGGTCATTAATCTGATCCTGGTTTAACTATGGAACTTGGTATCTGTCTAGAAAGTTATCCATTTCATCTCGATTTTCCAATTTTTTTGAATATAACCTTTTGTAGAAGGATCTAATGGTGTTTTGAATTTCCTCAGGATCTGCTGTTATGTCTCCCTTTTCATTTCTGATTTTGTTAATCCGATGCTATCCCTGTGCCCTCTAGTGAGTCTGGCCAAGGGTTTGTCTATCTTGTTTACTTTTTCAAAGAACCAGCTCACTCCTGGTTTGATTGATTCTTTGGATAGTTCTTTTTATTTCCACATGGTTGATTTCACCCCTGAGTTTGATTAATTCCTGCCGTCTACTCCTCTTAGGTGAATTTGCTTCCATTTGTTCTAGAGCTTGCAGATGTGTTGCCAAGATACTAGTGTATGCTCTCTCCATTTTTTTTTTTTTTTTGTAGGAACTCAGAGCTATGAGTTTACCTCTTAGGAATGCTTTCATTGTGTCCCATAAGTTTGGGTATGTTGTGGATTCATTTTCATTAAACTCTAGAAAGTCTTTAATTTCTTTCTTTATTTCTTCCTTGACCAAGGTATCATTGAGTAGAATGTTGTTCAGTTTCCACGTGAATAATGGTGTTCTGCTACTTATGTTGTTATTGAAGAACAGCCTTAGTTCATGGTGATCTGATAGGATGCATGGGACAATTTCAATATTTTTCAATCTGTTGAGACCTGTTTTGTGGCCAATTATGTGGTCAGTTTTGGAGAAGGTGCCATGAGGTGCTGAGAAAAAGGTATATCCTTTTGTTTTAGGATGAAATATTCTGTAGATATCTGTTAAGTCCATTTGTTTCATAGCCTCTGTTAGTTTGACTGAGTCGCTGTTTAGTTTCTGTTTCCAGGATCTGTCCATTGATGAGAGTGGGGTGTTGAAGTCTTCCACTATTATTGTGTGAGATGCAATGTGTGTTTTGAGCTTTACTAAAGTTTCTTTAATGAATGAAACTGCCCTTGCATTTGGAGCATAGAAATTCAGAATTGAGAGTTCCTCTTGGAAGATTTTGCCTTTGATGAGTATAAAGTGCCCCTCTTTGTCTTTTTTGATAATTTGGGGTTGAAAGTCTATTTTATTCGATATTAGAATGGCTACCCCAGCTTTTTTTCTTCAGACCGTTTGCTTGGAAAATTGTTTTTCAGACTTTCACTCTGAGGTAATGTCTGTCTTTTTTCCTGAGTTGTGTTTCTTGTAAGCAGCAAAAAGGTTGGGTCCTGTTTGTGTAGCCAGTCTGATAGTCTATGTCTTTTTATCGGGGAATTGAGTCCATTGATATTAAGAGATATTAAGGAACAGTAATTGTTGCTTCCTGTCATTTTTGTTTTTAGAGTTGGGATTCTGTTCTTGTGGCTGTCTTCTTTTAGGTTTGTTGAAGGATTACTTTCTTGCTTTTTCTAGGGCAGAGTTTCTGTCCTTGTATTCGTGTTTTTCTGTTATTATCCTTTGAATGGCTGGATTTGTGGAAAGATATTGTGTGAATTTGAATTTGTCATGGAATACTTTGGTTTCTCCATCTATAGTAAATGAGAGTTTTGCTGGGTATAGTAGCCTGGGCTGGCATTTGTGTTCTCTTAGTGTCTGTATAATCTCTGTCCATGATCTTCTGGTGAGAAGTCTGGAGTAATACTAATAGGCCTGCCTTTATTCTGTCTTTATTTAGTGTGTTTGTTGTCCTGATTATTATGTGTCAGGAGGAATTTCTTTTCTGGTCCAGGCTATTTGGAGTTCTGTAGGCTTCTTGTATGTTTATGGGCATCTCATTCTTTAGGTATGGAAAGTTTTCTTCTATAATTTTGTTGAAGATATTCGCTGGCCCTTTAGTTTGAGAGTCTTCCTTCTCATCTACTCCTATTATCCTTAAGTTTGGTCTTCTCATCCTGTCCTGGATTTCCTGGGTATTTTGTGTTAAGATCTTTTTGCATTTAGCATTTTCTTTGATTGTCTTGTCTATGCTCCTATAGAATCTTCTGTGCCTGAGATTCTCTCTTCTATTTCTTGTATTCTGTTGCTGATGCTCATATCTATGGTTCCTGATTTTTTTCCCTATGTTTTCTATCTCCAGGGTTATCTCCTTTTGGTTTTCCTTAATTGTTTGTACTTCCATTTTTAGGTCCTGGATGGCTTTGTTCAATTCCATCACCTGTTTGGTATTGTTTTCCTGTAACTCTCTAAGTTGTTGATCTGTGTTTTCCTCTATTTCCTTCTTATAGTCCTCCATCATCATCATGACGAGTGACTTTATATCCATGTCCTGCTTTTCAGATGTGCTGTTGTATCTAGGACTTGATGTGGTGGGTGAGTTTGGATCTGGTGATGCCAAGTACCCTTGGATTCTGTTGTTTCTGTTCTTACTCTTGCCTCCTGCCCTTTCTGCCCGAGGAGACCTCGTGTTGGTGCAGACCAGAAGGGCCCCGCTGCCCTGGTCTGTCCCTTTATTTATCTCCCAGATGCAGTCTTGAGTTCCAAGAGATTGGATTGGAACAGATGTTGTGTTCCTCTGCTCACCTGTGGTCCCAAGATAGCTTGGGGAGTCCCGAAGGGGCCTCGGGAGAGTGCACAGCCCCTGAGCCCCGGACTGGAAGGGAGCGGCTGTCCTGCCCTGGGCCTTTATCAGGAACTTATTCTTTAACTAGGATTTAACACAGGACAAACAGGAACTTATTCTTAACTGGCTTTACTGTAAATAGAACCCTTAACTGCATAATGTATTTTTCTTGTTTTGGTCTTCCATTAATTTGCAAGGTATTTTGCTCCTGCCTTGGTCTCGAAATTCATTGTGGTAGTGGTGATTTTAGTAAGAGCCTCGTGGCTAATGGGCAACTGAGGCAGAAACAATTAGTTACCCTTCAACATCTTCTATTTCTCTCTTCCTTAGTAAATAAAACATAGGTAATGTGCCTAGCAAAAGCAAACAACAAACAAATGGTCTAAAGAGATGTCTCAGTGTTGAAGGGTTCTCATTGCTCTTCCAGAAGACCAGCACCTCCCGGGCAGCTCACACCTCAACTACCTATTAGCACACTCTAAGTAGTTATAGGTAGCCTTGGAGGGTACACATGCACGTGCGCGCACACACACATACACACACACAGCATATTGTTACAAAGACATATACACACACAAATAAAAATAAAATAAGTCTTAAAAACAACAAAAGCAAACAACAGTCCACATTTTTCAGTATCTCTTTCATTAGGGTGTTACCATGATTTAAATCTGTGTTCGCTGTAGATTGCTTTTATCATGTTTAGGTAAGGGCCTTGAATTCCTCATCTTTCCAAGACCTTTATCATGAATGGGTATTGGATTTTGTCAAATGCTTTCTCAGCATCTAAGGAGATGATCATGTGGTTTTTACCTTTGAGTTTGTTTATATAGTGTATTACGTTGATGGATTTCCGTATATTAAACCATCCCTGCATTCCTGGGATGAAGCCTACTTGGTCATGATGGATGATCGTTTTGATGTGTTCTTGGATTCGGTTGGCGAGAATTTTGTTGNTGTTGTTATGTCTCCCTTTTCATTTCTGATTTTGTTGATTTGGATGCTATCCCTGTGCCCTCTAGTGAGTCTGGCCAAGGGTTTGTCTATCTTGTTGACTTTTTCAAAGAACCAGCTCCTGGTTTGATTGATTTTTTGGATAGTTCTTTTTGTTTCCACATGGTTGATTTCACCCCTGAGTTTGATTATTTCCTGCCGTTTACTCCTCTTAGGTGACTTTGCTTCCATTTGTTCTAGAGCTTGCAGATGTGCTGCCAAGCTATTGGTGTAAGCTCTCTCCACTTTTTTTTTATAGGAACTCAGAGCTATGAGTTTACCTCTCAGGAATGCTTTCATTGTGTCCCATAAGTTTCGGTATGTTGTGGCTTCATTTTCATTAAACTCTAGAAAGTCTTTAATTTCTTTTGTGAGTGGGGTATTGGGTTAAACTTCCAGGTAACACCTTACCTAATCAGAACATTTTTTTCCGAATTTTTATTAGATATTTTCTTCATTTACATTTCAAATGCAATCCTGAAAATCCCCTATACCCTCCCCCACCCCATCCTGTTCCCCTACCCACCCACTCCCACTTTTGGCCCTGGCCTTCCCCTGTACTGGGCCATATAAAGTTTGCAAGACCCAGGGGCCTTTCTTCCCAATGATGGCCATCTAGGCCATCTTAATCAGAACATTTTTATTCTCTCCTCCTTTTTTCTTTTCTTCCAGCCTGAAAAAAAAAAAAAACAGATGTGAGGTCTGGAGCACCACCAACCAATCTGGACCATAAACTAGTCATTAGCTAAAGATCATAAGGTAAAAGTGTAAGAAATGGGTCACTAGCAAAAGCTCGATAGTGCTATAGTGCTCATGAAGCACATCTCCAGATTTCCTTTACCTAAGAAAAATAGGGGGGGGAAATTCTCTTGTTATCAGCTGCAGTGATGTAATTTTTTACAGCCAAGCTTACTCATAACAGATAAAGCAACATAACTGTTTGGATGATTCTTTATCAGTTTATTTAAGATAGTACAAGCTAGGCATGTATTCTTCTTCCAGGTGAAATGGACATATTTACAGCTTATAATTTGTTCTATAATATGTGACACAGCCATGTATTTGGTCTGTCTGGTGGATATATCAAGTACAGATTTCTATCAACAGGTTACAAATTGAATGAAAGCATTCTATAAGCATGTTTTGTTTAGCTAGCACACTTATTTATTATACTATTAATACTGTTATCATTATTTTATTACTATTTCCATGTGAATACAATTAGAGGGCATGTACTCTCTAGCTTCTTGTGATCCTCCAGTCTGTATTTTCTCATGCTCTGGGAACAACTTTTTCTGAAAACACATCAACTTTTGCCAGACCTTGCAACCAAGTTAGAAATATTCTTGGAGAGATCATTTTAAACTAGGTACTCGACCCTGTCTTCCTGCCATGTGCTCAGCCTATTTCAGTTTAACTTGCTTTTAAGAAAACAATGTGAGTAACCTTACTCTTCCGTTGACTTCCCATAAATCACCTTTTACAACCTAAACCAAATGTATAACTCTAATCTTAAACCATGAACTTTTCCATGCCCCTGACCCAGATTAATGTATGTTTGTGTCATGATAATTGTCAGGTCTAAAGGAAACTCCACTTCCTCAAATTCCGGTGCCCATTTCCCTCTACCAAAGGAGTCATTGCTCTTCACACAGAAAAACTGGCTATCTGTGATGCCTATTAACATAGCAAAGTTCATGCTGATCACCAGGCTCACTCAGTACCACCGGTTCTTCTCAATTCTTCTCACCTCACCCCCTACCCTAAGCTTCTCCAGCTCACAGGTTTCTTTTCCACCACCTTTCATTCCTATACAACCTAGTCATGTGCTCTCTTGATTCTCTCTGTGTGTTCTTCTCTTAGCCTCCTCTCTTTTGTCCCTATCTCTTGGACTTTACACTTTTTTTTGAGACAGAGTTTCTTTATGCAACAGCCCTGGCTGTCCTTGAATTTTGTAAACAAGGTTGGCCTCAAACTTACAGAGATCTGCCTGCCTTTGCCCACCCCCTACCCCAACCCCAGTGTTGGGATTAAAGGCATGCACCACCACACCCAGCCTATAATCATTTTCTGAAAGCAACCAACAGATTGAAAATAACCTTAAACAAAGCAAGTATCCACCTTGCAAATATTGGAAACAACAACAGAACAAACAAACAAACAAACAAGCAAACATGCAGATATGAGTTGAGTGCAACCCCTGGTTGGGGTCAATGAAACTTTTCCATAAGAAAATTCAGTTAAGGATCTCTTCAACAAAGAATATCTCATTCTTTTCCAATTCTATGTTGTCCATGCTGTTCAATATATATAGAACAAAGCTTTGTTAGGGACAGACATCAGACACACATTAACAGACAGAACACGGACTGCAGACAATAAGACAGACAGAAGCCACAGGTAGAGAGGTAGAACATTCAATTTTGGCTTGCTTTTGGCCTAAACTACTAAAAGAGAAATAATTATTTTTTATTCTTTTTTTTTACTGATTCTTTATAAGTTTCACATTATTTACCCCAGTCCCACTTATCTCCCTGTCCCCTCATATCTGCCATCTGCTCTTGCAACCTTCCTCCCCAAAATAAAACACACACACACAAACAAAAGCATAGAAAAACATCTCATCATGGAAGCTGTAGTGTATTATACAGTATATCCCTCTGTCCATACATGTATACTTGCTAATTTTAATGAGTCATTGTACTGGTTCAATATCTGTAGCTTCTGTGACACCAACAATATTGGATCCTCATCAGGACTTTTCCCTGTTATCCTGTTGTTGCCCTGTGTCAGGGAGATCCTGCAGCTTTGAGTCAGAAAGACTGGCCCCTTCACACATCCCAACCATAAGCAAATGATACAGACTTTGGAGTGAGCCAAATCAAAGCCCTGGATCTGAGCCTGGGTGGTAGCTGAGCTGGTCAGCTTTCAGGCTCTTATCCTCACCACGAAGGCAAGTTCTCCAGCACTGCTCTGGCTTGGTCACCCAAAGCTTTCCTGCTTTCCTGCTCTTAGAGCAGGCTCATCCACACCCAAGCCTCCAGGGACAGCTCCACTCTGTTACCCAGCCAAGGCAGGGGGCCCAGCCTCCCAAGTGCTGAAGTCTGTGAGAGGCTGGGCCAGCTCTCCCACTCTCAAACCTTCCGCGCTGGCTCCTGTACCTTTGCAATCAGGATCAGGGCTATTGTGCTGCCCTAGCCAGATGCAGGGCCCACTCTCCCAGAGTACTTAGCTGATGAGGAGCAGGGCCAGTACACCTGCTCTCATGACCACAGGATCAGATCTCCCACTGCCTCCCATGGCAAGGGGCAGAGGACATGAATGGTGGGGCCAGTTTTTATATGCTCACACCCCTCAGGGCTGACTCAACCATACCCTTTCCACCTGGGCCAGTTCTACTATGCCGCTCAATCAAGGTGCCTGCTCTCCCATATGCTGCAGCAGGCAAGGGATGGGGTCAGCTCACCTATTCTCACAACCCCAAGGCCCACTCTCCTAACCACCACAGGTGACAAAGGGGCTTTGTTATTGCTTTAATGAGAAATATCCCCAGCTAGTTGTGATGGAGGTTGTGAAACATTAGGCACCTTGGACCTAGATGGTGGAGGTAGGTCACTGGGAGCATTGAAGGCTGTATTCACCTCCAGTTGTCATTTAGCTCTCTGCTTCCTGGTTGGCCAACACAATATGACCATCAATATGTTCCACCCACCATGGACCAAGCTATTCCTGCTTGCCACCATTGGTTCTCCACCATGATGAACTGAAGTTCCATGAAACCATGAGACAAAAATAAATCTTTCCTCCCTCAAGCAGCTACTGTCAGGTAGATAAACTGAACAGAATTTAGTCAAGAAGTATCTGAGCTCATATTGTAAAGTGGTTAATTAATTTTGAACAGAAGTATAACTTCATTAATAACAGACAATAAATAATATACTTTTGTGACTCAAAAGTTAATCTAGTTGTTGTTTTTTAAGGCAGGGTTTCTCTGGGTAGCACTGACTTTTCCAAAATTCACCCTGTTTTACCTGGCTAGCGTCAAACTCACAGAGATGCCTCTGCCTCTGCCTCTGCCTCTGCCTCTGCCCCTGCCCCTGCCTCTGCCCCTGCCCCTGCCCCTGCCCCTGCCCCTGCCCCTGCCCCTGCCCCTGCCCCTGCCCCTGCCCCTGCCCCTGCCTCTGCCTGTCTCTCTGTCTTTCTGTCTCTGTCTCTGTCTCTGCTTCTACCTCCCAAGTGCTAGGACTGAAGGTGTGTACCACCATGCTCAGGTCAAATGTTAACTTCTAGTTTCTTTCCATCAAAATAAATTTTTAGGACGTTACTAGAGAAATGCTTTTGTCTTGGCTCCATTGAATTTCACTTCCAATGGTGTCAGAGGTGGTGTTTCCTTTTATCTGAGCTTTTTGTTATTATTGTTGTTGTTGTTGTCCAACTGTCCATTATTGTAACAAACACCTGAGATAAACAACTTAAGAAAAGATTTATTTGGGCTCACAATTTTGAAGATTTTAGTCCATGAATGGTCTTTATATTGCTTTGGGGATTATGGTAAAGCACTACCTCATGCTGGGGATCTTGTAAAGCAAAGCAGTTAAGGATATGGGATGTAAATGAAGGACCAGAGTCTCACAATCCCTTCCAAGGGCTCTGCCCCAATGGCCCATCCACTAAGCCTCAATTCTTGAGGGTTCTCCAACTTCTCACTAGCACTAGAGGCTCAGAACTGATCCATGCCCCGCCCCTGATTTTTCAAGACAGAGTTTCTCTGTGTAGCCCTATAGAACAGTTTGATCTCGAACTCAGAGACCCATCTGCCTCTGCAAGTGCTAGGATTAAAGGCATGTGCCACCACCACTCAGTCAGAACCAATACTTTAATACATATTCTTTCAGTGACATTTAAGATCTAAACTATAGTGTATAGAGAGTGGCTAGGTAGATTGTAACTAACAAAGCCTTAAGAGAGGAGCTGCCTTGGGTATTGTGTTTGGGTTGTGCTTTAGAAAGGTCACTGTGATGTCATCAAGAATAGCAAAATGAAATAGATCCAAAATTTTAAAAGCCAGAATACCCACTATACATCTATTGGTTTCTGCTGTGGCAGGAACTGCTCCCTAAACCTAGTGCCTTAGGGAACACTTATACTCACATGTTTCAGAATGTTATGGTTTGGCAATCTGAATCTCAACTAGGGAATTGTACTGATCTATGTCAACTTTAGCTGAACTTGACTGGGAATATTCATGCATTTGTTTTCAATGGCCAGGTCAACTAGGGACAGGTCACTCTAGCATGGCTCAGATGGAATGACTCATCTCTGTCCCACATAATATATCACCCTCCTGCAGGTAGGAGTGCTCAGAACTGTGTTGGAGAAACACAAAGGCTCATGAGGTTCACACTTGGGACTCACACAATATTATTTGCATTACAAAACAACTCTCAAGACCAACCTGAACTAAAAGCTAAAGAGAAATTTTCCACCTCTTAGGATTACAATTATTTGTTGCCATCTCTGTAGTCTACCATGCCAGCTATGATGTCATGTTTTGTAATTCAGAAAAGAATGATAATATAGAGAGAGACGAGAGACTGACTTGGGAAACTCATTGATCACTTGGGGATTGACTAGGTCTTCTAGTTCTGATTTAGGCAATTAAAAGATTGGTGGCCTTGGTTTACAAAATGAGTATTAGAAGCAGTGTTGAGGGGCTGGAAAGATGGCTCAGCAGTTAAGAGCACTAATGTTTGCTCTTCTGAAGGTCCTGTGTTCAAATTCCAGAAACCACATGGTGGCTTACAACCATCCATAATGAGATCTGCTTCCCTCTTCTGGTGTGTCTGAAGAATACTACAGTGTACTTACATATAATCAATAAATCTTAAAAAAAAAAAAGAAGCAGTGTTGATTGTCAGTCTGATCACATCATATAATTAACTGTATTTAGGTTAATCTATGACAGTTGTAAGCACTTACTCTTGAATATACAGCCTTTATGTTAGCTATAATGGAGATATAGATAGATAGATAGATAGATAGATAGATAGATAGATAGATAGATAGATAGATAGATAGATAGATACTCTTTTTTAAGTAGTATAGAAAAAGACCAGAGCAATTTTTTCCCTTGGAGCTAATCCCCAGATGGCAGTGTTACTTGGAGATTCTGAAAACTTTATGAGATAGGGTCTGTCTGGAAGAAAGAGTTTGTTGGGAGTATGTCTTTATGTGTAGTCACAAGAGTTTGATATATATATATATATATATATATATATATATATATATATATATATATATATATATATATATCCCTCCTCCCCCTCTATCTTTCATGAGATAAACAGCTCTCATTCTCTATTATGTCTGCATCACAACAAGCCCAAAATCATGAGACCAAGTGACTCTAAAACTGTGAGCCAAAATAAATATTTCCTTCCTAAGTGATTTCTGTCAGGTGTCTGGTTACAGTTTTTGGGTTTTGTTTTGTTTTGTTTTGTGGTTTTTTGTTTTGTTGTTGTTGTTGTTGTTGTTTTGTAACTCAAGTTTCATTTCTGGATCCTCAGCCTGAAATGGGGATGTCATCTGTAAGTTGACACTGTAAGAGGCCACTCTCCTTGGCCTCTTTCCATAAGATATTCAATAGTTCAAGACTTCTTCCTAGCAAAACAGCTGGACTTCAAAAGGAAGAAGAGTGAAGCTTCTGTAGTTATCTAAGGGACTGAGATCACATATCTCATAATATCATTTTAGCCGGGCAGTGGTGGTGCACGCCTTTAATCCCAGCACTTGGGAGACAGAGGCAGGCAGATTTCTGAGTTTGAGGCCAGCCTGGTCTACAGAGTGAGTTCCAGGACAGGCAGGGCTACACAGAGAAACCCTGTCTTGAAAAACCAGTAATAATAACAATAATAATAATAATAATAATAATAATAATAATAATAATAATAATAATATCATTTTAACCACATTTCACTGGTCAAAGCAAGCTACAAGTCCATTTCGGATTCAAGTGAAAGAAGACATATTTCCACAGAATTTGTGGCCATCTTTAATATAGTGTGCAACCCAACAATAGATTTTCGGGAAATATTTTTCAATTTGTCAGAGGACAAAGTCTCTGTTCCAAGTAATTAAAAATATTGACCTAGGGACTAAAGAGGTAACTCAGCAGTTAAGAGAACTTACTGCACTTGCAGAAGAACCTAATTTGGTTCCCATTACCTACATCAAGTAGCTTATAATCACCTACAACTATAACTCCAGGATGCCCTCTTATACAGACACATACACTCATACGCACTTATTCCCCCCACAAAGATACACATAAATACATATAATTTTTAAATGTTTAATTTTTAATAAAAGGATGCTGGCAAAAGATTTAGTTCTTACATTCTGAAATAAACCAACAAAATATTTCTCTATAATGAGCAAATTTCTTAATCCATTTTAATTTTTTTCAAATTATCTAAAGAAACAATGCATTTATTATAGATAAAAAGCAAATGTTACTTTAAAACCTAGCTTCTGGAAATATAAAGGTAGACTCTGGAGTATGCTACAGGACAAACAGATCTAAATCTCTCTCTCTCTCTCTCTCTCTCTCTCTCTGTGTGTGTGTGTGTGTGTGTGTGTGTGTGTGTGTGTGTGTGTGTGTGTGTGTTTGTGTGTGTGTGTAAGGGAGAAAGAGAGTCACTATGTAACCTAAGCTGGCCTGGAATTCACTGTGTAGTTCAAGTTCCTCAGACTCACAAAGATTTGCTTTGCTCTGCCTCCCCAGTGCTGAGATTAAAACATGAACCTACATATATGTTTTACATATATATATATATATATATATATATATATATATATATATATATATATATATATATATATATACCTTTAAACCTATGATATATATAATGTGCACATGTTCGCACATATTGAAAGAAGACAAGTAACTTCAAAGTCCTATTTCAAAAAGTTTCCCATTTAAAATATTGTATCTTAGGGGTTGGCAGTATAGCTCAATTTTAAAGTCTATACTTAGCATGCATGAGATGAGATTCTGGGTTCCATTTCTTACACCATAATATATTTTAATAAAAAAGGTTTGGCATTCAAAGAAGTAAGCTGAATTCTGTGGGTAAGTGAAACAGTACAGGTATGTATATATGGGAGGACCATGGAAATATGGTCTTGTTGGAGTAGGTGTGGCCTTGTTGAAGAAAGTCATTACTGAGGGGTAGGCTTTGAGCTCTCAGATGCTGAAGACAATCTCTTCTTGCTCCCTGCAGAGCCAGCTCCTCTCTAGCATCATGTCTGTCTGTATACTACCATGCTTCCATGATGATAATGGACTAAATTTCTGAACTTTAAACCTGTCCTAATTAAATGTTGTCCTTTATAAGAGTTGCCATGTTCATGGTGTCTCTTCCCAGCAATAGAACATTGATTGAGACCATTGGAGAACACTGGAGTTGTGGCAGGTGAGGTTGAAGATATCTGCTCTCAACAGCTGCAGCCAAAACTAGCTGTTTCCTTGCACCCTGAATAGGAATGCATACATTCTCATGAGCTCAAACCTATGAAGGACACACATCTAGAAGAGAGAGGGGTGTCTGGCCTGACCCCAGGTGTCAACTTGTGTTTCTTAATATCCTTTTTCTTTTTCTTTTTCTTCTTCTCCTCCTCCTACCCATCCTCCTCCCCCTCCTTCTTTATCTTCTTTTTCTTCTTTTTTCTTCTTTAATCTTTTTTTTTACAGTACAGCTATTACCTCACGATTCTTCCCTCCAACAGTTCCTCATCCCATTCCTCTCCCCCCATCTCCAAGAGGATGTCACCACATCCTCACTCCACACTACACACCCTGCCAGCCCTCCCTATTCTCTGGGACTCCAAGTCTCTAAAGGGTTAGGTGCATCTTCTCTCATTAAGGTCACATCAGGCAGACCTCTACTATATATGTGTCAGGGGGCTTGAACCAGCTAGTGTATGCTGCATGATTGGTGGCTCAATGTCTGAGAAATCACAGGGGTCCAGGTTAGTAGAGACTGCTGGTCTTCCTATGGGGTTACCCTCCTCCTCAGCTTCTTCCAGCCTTTCCCTAATTCAACCACAGGGATCCTTGACTCCAGTGCAATGGTGGGGTGTAAGTATCTGCTTCTGTCTCAGTCAGCTGCTTGTTGTGCCTCTCATAGGGCAGTCATGCTAGGCTCCTGTCTGTAAGTACATCATTGCATCAGTAATAGTGTCAGGCCTTAGAGCCTCCCCTTGAGATTGATCCCAATTTGGCCCAGTCACTGGACCTTCTTTCCCTAAGTCTTTTCTCCATTTTCATCCCTGCAGTTCTTTTAGACAGGAACAATTCTGGGTCAGAGTTGACTGTGGGATGGCAACCTTGTCCCTCCGCTTGATGCCCTTGTCTTTCTACTGGAAGTGGATTCTGAAAGTTCCCTCTCCCCAGTATTGGGTATTTCATCTAAAGTCACTCCCTTTGAGTCCTGAGTGCCTCTCCACCTCCTGACCATGTTCCCTTTTTCCCCTGACCCCCCCTCTCCCACCCAGTTCCCTGCCTCCCTCTGCCCTCTGCATTCTTGCATCCTCACTTGGGCCTTCAGGCTTGTTAACCTTTTTGAGTTCTGTGGGGTTTGTCCTAGGTATTCTGCATGTATTTTTTGGCTAATATCCACTTATCAGTGAGTACATACCATGTATGTCCTTTTGGGTCTGAGATACCTCACTCAGGATGATATTTTCTAATTCCATCCATTTGCATGCAAAACTCAGGATGTCCTCATTCTTAATAGCAGAGTAGTATTCCATTTTCTGTATCCATTCTTCTGTTGTGGAACATCTGGGTTGTTTCCAGATTCTGGCAATTTCTTAATATTCTTATCTTATATCTTATTCTTATTCATATATATATATATATATATATATATATATATATATATATATATATATACAATAACAGTAAAAATAAAAAGGCTGTACATTTTAAAGAGAGCAAAGAGGGATATATGGGAGTGTTTGGAAAGAGAAAGGGAAGGAAGAAATATAATTAAGTAATAATCTCAATAAAACAAAAGAGGAAAAAGAAAGATAATACTAAAAACAATAGAAAATGAAGTAAATATACTATTATATTTATTAGTTTATCCAGTATGTTTTAATAAAATATTAATATTACCTAAATTGCCTTAAATGTGGCAAGTGAATGTTCCTTTATTCTGGTTCTTGTGGGTTGTTTTTTTTTTTTTTCAGTTTTTTTTTTTTTTTTGATAACATTTTTTTTTTTTTTTTTTTTTTTTTTTTTTTTTTTTTTTTTTTTTTTTTTTTTTTTTTTTTTTTTTTTTTTATTTAACATGTTCTTTTTATTTATTTATTTTCTATTTTTTTTCTTTTTTTTCTCTTTATTAGATATTTTCTTCATTTACATTTCACATGTTATTCAGAAATTTTCCCTTACCCTCCCGCGTCCCCGCCCTGCTCCCCTACCCACCCCCTCCCACGTAATGGCCCTGGCATTCCCCTGTTCTGGGGCATATAGAGTCTGTATGACCAAGGGGCCTCTCCTCCCAATGATGGCCA
>LR753390.1:0-28602 GCA_902729485.2 Mus minutoides
CAGGGCCACGAAGCGGGAGTGGGTCAGTTGGCAGGCAGGCAGGAAGAGAGGGGAGAGGGGAGAGGGGAGAGGGAAGAGGGGATTTTTGGAGTGGAAACTAGGAAAGGGGATAACATTTGAATTGTAAATAAAGAAAATATCTAATAATAAAAAAAAAAGAATGGTCAACACAGTGTCTAACAAAACTTGGAGAAAATGAAATGAAAATTCAGTGGATTATACTGATTATACTATTCACTATAATGTACTGTGTTCAGAAATGAGGAAAATGTGTTTCTTCAGGTCTCCCTCCCTGTGGAAAGCCTTTTGGGATACTGCTTGGCAGGAGTCTGATATTGGCTAAGGACAAAGAAGTAAGCTTCAGGCAGGAACCTGACATTGGCCTAGGACAAGGAAGTAAGCTCCGACAGGAATCTGAATTTAAGGCAAGATAAGGCAAGAACTTTAGGCTGTGATAGGGAAGTAGAATAAGGCAGGAATTTTAGTCTTAGGGTGAAACTAGGCCTCAGACAAGATTTTGGGGCTTGGATGAGGAGGAGGTGTGCTCAAGTATTTCGGTCATTATGATAACCCTTTGTAACAACCATCAGGAGTGATCCCAGGGCTTCCCTGGCTGCTTTGTTAGTAGTTCCTTATCCTACTGCTGCTTTGTTCCTTATTGTACTGCTTGCCCATAATACTTGCATGTAATTAAAATGGTATAAAAAGTGGGTTGGAAAATAAAAATTTGCCTTCAGTCTCAGAATTGACTGGAGTCACGCTACAATGTTGTCTAACTGTCCTTTTTCCTTTTAATCCTCACTGTTGACTGACTGAGCCAGCTTGGTCACCTCCTCTTAAATCTTGCATCATAGGACATCAGGTACAGGTTTAGAGATAAAAAGGAAAACAAATTAGCCATATGGCTTTTCTCAACCTTCTGCTACTGAGACACTTGCAATATAAAAATATTGTGAGTGATTTTTTTTTATGACAGACCTGTGATTTTACTTATGTGCTTTTTTTCTTTCCTGTATGATATAATGTTATATTCCTTAATGAGTTTATAATGTTATTATGGTGAGTTTCCCTCTGATTTTACGTATGCAGCTTAAATATTAAATATTAAACAACTATTTGTTAGCAATATTAGGAGTACGTTTACTTATCCAGACACTCAGTGTAGTCTTTTAGGTATGTTCAGCCTTTAGTCAGTGCTAAGTGTAAATGGTCTGAGCATTACCAGGGCATGGTTAGTACTACCAAAAGAAGTAAGGATCAAATTAAGTTATCCAAGTGTAGCGTTTGTTTCCATATCTATTAAAGAGCATGTCTGGACCTCCTCCCTTTGTTCTCCCTTGCTAAACTGTTAAATTGCTTTCCTAAAGCTAGCCCCAGGGTCTATTCCCTTATTTGGCCACTTCCTTATGCTCAGCCAAGGTCCAACTACCAAAACTCACTATTTGACTACACTGGCTAACAGGTCCAATCAGGGCTTACAAACTCATCCTAAAACAGACTCTCCCCTTTCCACCTTAAAAACAAAAACAAAAACAAAGCAAAGTAAAACAAAACAAACACCCACTCCTGCAGACGTACTCGCTGCTATCTCTTACAGTTCCAGAGGCACCCCTGTCCCCATTGTCCCTACACAGTGATAAATCTCCCTTATGCTGAGAATTTGATGTCTGGTTGTGTTCTGTGCTGCCTCCGAGGGCCCCTTCATCTATAACCCCCCCCACACACACACACACGCACACTAAGGTTTGCAAAGACAATTCATCCCTAAACAAGTCTGCCATTTTTCCAGAATGTTTCGTCTTACCATTTGTATGCAATGATCCCAAGAAAGGCAGTGCGCTCAGCCCTCACCCACACAATTCGATCATCTACGTTAGAGGGAAACTTTGTTCTCAATGTTCAGCCTTCCCTCTTTATTTCCTGGCCTCGAAATCCTGTTAGCCACCCCACAGCAAGAGGAGGATCCTTAGACACTTCGTTAGGAGAGGTGACCCAGAGCACATCTCACAAAACCGTCTGGATGAGAGTTAAGTGGGTGATTCCCGAACACCAGCCTTGGGGACAGAGTCCCTGAACGAACGCCAGGATTCATGGCCTGACTAGCCCTTTGGCTTTTCCTGCATATTTTGCCTGGCCTGTTCCAATCTTCAGTCTTGTCCCCTTCCGATTAAATGCCAACAAACTGTTCCTGAACCCAGAGACCCCGGTTAATGTGAAGATTCCACATCCCCACACGAATTTCATCTTGAATCAAATCGAGCAATACGGCGAACACATAATTTAATACATAATCTAATAATTCCCTTTTACATTCTACAAAGTTTCTAAACTCCCTGCATGACATGGGGAGCAAGATATTAATGAAACTTCATGTAAAAAAAATTAAAATATCTATTTTGGTTTTACATTAAGTAATCAAGTCACTACTTTGGAGGTGGGCAGTCTGACAGCAGAACATGGGCTTTGTGCCTGAGCTGAGTTCAAAGCTAACTGTGACTTCAGGCACGAGGCTCTGCAACCTCAGTGACACTGACCTAGGATTGATTGCGACAATGCCTGGCAAGTAGGTGGCACTCAACAGCCACCAGACTTTACTAATGTTACTGTTTGGGCATGTCCCTGGCAGTCACGCCTTGGAAACTTAAGCCCAGAAGTCTTATGGGAATATTTGGAGATGGAACCCTTGGGAGGTAATGAGAACCACAAGTAAGGAGGGTGACTTCCCTTCCCCCTCCCACGAGGGCACTGGGGCCTTTGTAAGCCAGAGAGACCTGAGCCGTCCAGCTTGCCCTCCCTTAGCATGCAATGCTGCTTGCGTTTCTGCAGAGTTCCCACTAGAAGAATACCTCCGACAGGCTGTAGCCCTATCTGCCTATCCTTAACAAGTGTAAGCTTATCTTTATTTTTTTGTAAGTTACGCAGCCTATAGGATTTAGTTGCAGCATCATAAACGGATAAGAATTAAAATACAGGGTCTGGAGAGATGACTCAGCAGTCAAGAGCACTGGCTGTTCTTCCAGAAAACCTGAGTTCAATTCCCAGACCCCACAAGACAGCTCACTACTGTCTGCAACTCTAATTCTAAGATATCTGGCACACTCACAATAATATATATGCAGGCAAAGCACCAATCCACATAGAATAAATTGTCTTTTAAAAGAATAAATTAATATTGCATACTTAGGCACATGCGCAAAAAGAATTACTATGTAAACCCAGGGCAAATAGAGAATATATATGTATGTGCATAAATATGCAAGAAATACAATTTTAAAGAATTAATCTCCCAATTAAAATATTGTTAATCCTACTCAAAGTTAATGGTTCCTTTTTCTTCCTTGTTTTAAATAGACAGGCGGCCTCAAACTTTTGGATTAAAGTTATTCCATTGCTTCAGCTTCTCAAGAAAACTGTGCTGTAGACAAGTACTTACTGATAGCTGATACACCAATCTTTACCTCCTATAATCTGTACTCGAGACTGAATTATTATGATGTAACTATGGTTATTTTCCTAAAGTATCTATTTGGGAGGGGGTGTGGCACTTTGTGCACATGTAATGTGTGAGCAAAATATGAAAGTAACTTTCCTTTTAATTTTTCTTGCTTTAAGTTCTTTCATTTTTTTAGAAATTTAGTTATGAGACTGTATAATAGGTTTTCTTTTTTTCTTTTTTTCTTTTTTTCTTTTTTTCTTTTTTTCTTTTTTTTCCAAGACAGGGTTTCTCTGTGTAGCGCTGGCTGTCCTGGAACTCACTCTGTAGACCAGGCTGGCCTCATATAATAGGTTTTCTTTTCAGGTTTATTCCATTTTCTATAAATATCTAAGACTTTAAAGCGGGAAAACCGAAAGCGCTGAAGCTGGGCTTCATTGTAACAAAAATTGATTTCTGAACGTAGGAAGGCAGGGAAAGATAGCTTAGAATCGATGCGGAAGGTTGAATTTCAGCAGATAAGCTTTGTAAAGAAAAAAAGAGAGCTTAGGCGTCCCTGGGTGGGCTCGAACCACCAACCTTTCGGTTAACAGCCGAACGCGCTAACCGATTGCGCCACAGAGACTCTGGTGCTCCTGGCGGTTCCAGGCAAGGCTCTTACGAAGAATAATAATAAAGGCTCCGTGACCCGAACCCTTTTTTCCTCCTGCCTGACGCCTATTAGAAGCAGAAATGTTACTAAAGGCTCTTAATCCTTTCGAGTTCCCTTTCTACTTCTGAAGCATATTGGAAAACTATGCCTCAAGATGGAGGAGAATTACAGGTCACTACGTGGATTAAAACTCCGTGGCTCTCCCCTCCTCCCAACCCCAGCTTGGAAGGTTCGGTTGCAGTAAGATGACAAACAGTTTCTAATTAATTACCTTTTGTAAGTACTCGTAATGGTCAGTTTGCAGGCTGAGTTTTCCTTTTGTTTCTGTTTATGCGGTTATTTGCCCGCTGATCTTACGTTACTTACTAAGCCTCTTCGAGGCCGTCTGATTGTATGCGTGCCTTTTGCTTTTCAGATTCAGGTTTTATTAAAACACGTATTCAAACCCTGTTTGCATTGCGACTTTCTCAGTGCGATTGTCCCAGTAACACTTCGTTACGACGTGTCCCGCGAGGCTTGAGGCCAATTGCTGAATGGGTCCTTGATTCTCTCAGCTGAGACCTCTTCACCTGCATTTAAGCCTCGCCATTGAACACGCTCCTCGCTGGCTTTTTTGAAAAAGAAATTACAGAAGAAAAAAAAAAGATAGGACTTATGATTAACTGGGCACATTTTAGCTCAGAATCACGGCTTGCAAGCATACTCTGTCCCTGGAAATATTCCGCAGGAAAATCTTTCCCTTTTGTGAAAATTTGCTCGGTGCCTTTTCAATATTGTTCAGAATCGTATTTTTGCTCCCACTGTGCCCGCTTCCAAGAAATTATAGGTTCCCCTGAAGAACTTGATATTTCCGGTTTTGTCACAAATTACTCTGGCCTCAAGCTTTCAGGGAGGAAAAAAAAAAGGTCGATGTCGGGACTTAAAGAAGTTGTGAGCGGCGTGCTTGGGTTCAACCAACATTTCGAGCCTGCCAATTGCGTGATGACAACTTAAATTGGCTTTAGAACCATTCAACAGCGAAGTAGCCTGAAATGTTAAACAGCTGGGAACTCACGCCCAACTGGACCTCTCAGCTTTCAATGCACTTTTAAATGTGCACATGAAAAAAAGAAAAAGAAATCCCAAATTTGAAACAAACTAGGAACCTTCCGGAGCATACTGACGCATATATAACTGCATGGTGTTGACTTCAAACCTTATTTTTAAAATAACTATTCATCTATGCTAAAGTCGTGAAAATGCTGGCTCTTCCTCTTCAAACTCAAAGTGAGGGTTTCCTCTGCTATTGTCCTCCGGACTATTTAGTTAGAACAGATTGCAACCTTGGACTTCACAGCCCCTTCATTAAATATTTACTCTCCTGCTGAGAATATTAACAGGGGTCCTGTTCATATCTACATCTTTCTTGCCCATTTCTCTTCCTGGTTCAAACATCACAGCACTAACATTTTCACTTCTAAAAAGAGACAGGAGCCATCCAAGAGAAAAACTAATTCAGGGGGAATTGAGAATTGCTGTGCTTTTGAAAACTGCCTTCCAGCCTCTTGTATAACTGTTAACATTTTAAATAATGGTTAGTTCAGTTTAGTCTTTGTGTGTTGCCACATTTGAAAATACTTTAAAAGAAAGTATATATATATTTACACCTGTTGACATCCCTGCTGTGTATAAATGAGATGCCTACTTAACTAAGATGCTAAGATGGCAGCATAAGCTGCCATGTGAATGTTTGTGATCTTACGCCTTAATATTTACGTACAACTTTGAAGGTACAACTAAATCTGTTAAATTAATTTTAGAAACATTTCCCCCTTAAATTTTAGGGCAACCTAAGAAAAGCAATTCTCATTGTTGTATTAGCACTCAGGTTTTAAAATTACTGAAACTGAACAGGCCTGGGCATTTTGTCCCTTTTTGTATATTGTACATCACTCAACTACAGATTTACCTTTCCCAGGAACTTGCCTATCATTGGAGGCTGGCTTGTACAGATTAATGGAGCTATATATTTAATTTTCTCCTGGGAGAGAAACAGAAAGAACATCTGTGCAAATGGCCCCACGTGTCTTACCAGACAAGGCAAACCAGACCAAGAGGATTTACGGAGCCTGGGCTACCTTAGAGGTAGCAGGGCTTTCAGGAAGGACTCCAACTTCATTCCAAGACAGGTAGCAGCTCCCAGGATCTCTTCTAACTCCATATGCTAGACATTAGCACTTTTCAGTTACTGAATTCGGGAAGCAGTACAACTAAGTTGTTTAAAAGGAGCAGTCAAGTTGGAGCTGTGTTCTAACAGCAAGTTTAAACACTAATCGGACTCTTGTGCTCCAAGACACCGTTAAAGGAGGATGCTAGCCAGACCTCACTCAGAGCAAGAAAGGATGGAGACCTGTGTGAGCCACATTTTATACCTGATTTATAGAGATGCTAAGGAGCTCTGTGACACAAGTCATGCTTTCCACTTACCAATCCCTTTCTTCCTGTGAAAGCTCACCCTCGGGCGGGGTCAGTTGATCAGTTTGGCAGGCAGCTAGCTGCAAATGAGAAAGAGGGGTCTGTAGGTAACTGTTAGGTCCAGAAGGCCTAAAAGACTCAAGACATTTCAGAAAGGTCTTTGGATATCATTTTTTTAAAATCACTTTAAAAATCCTATCACTTGGAACTTTCTGTGAAATTATTCAGATGATTGTCTTCACTTTATTATTAATAAAGGATGATATATGAGAAAAGACAAACAAAGGAAAATACAGTAATATACTAGCCAGACAGCTTAGACATTCTCTCTCTCTCTCAAATGAGAAAATCCCAAATTATTTTTTTTACCAAATAATAATCAGAAACTATAATCACCTGTTAGCTCTAGCACTAAAGTGTCATCCCCCAGTAGTCTACATCTTAACTGTTTCCAGGGTCACATCTGGAAACAGTATGGGGACCTCTAACTTGATTCCGCACAAGGGATCTCTGCTGGGAGACCTTGTAGTCAGCTGGGTGAGCCTGACAGGTTCTCCCTTAACTCCATCTCTTCCCTGTCATTCAGCAAGGAAGCCATAGCCTCCTCGGCCACCTACAAACGGCAGAAGAGGCAGCTTCAGACAAAAGTCCTTCATTTATCCATCTACACAGGAAAAGGACCAACCTGCTGGCAGGCTGCCAAGCTTGCTGTTTTTCTTTTCTTCTTAATTTTTGTCTTTTTCTTCTGACTTTCCCCCTCCTCTCTTCTTTGACCATGCAAAACACACACACACACACACACACACACACACACACACACACACACAGAAGAAAGGAAGAAAGAAAGAGAGAGAGAGAAAGAGAGAGGGGAAGGAAGGAAGGGAGAAAGAAAGAAACCACAAAAACAAACAAACAAACAAACAACCCCACCTTATTTAGCATGCTGCAAGGGGTGGCGGCCACTAACAAGAGAACTGTCCAAATTTCCTGCCTAACTCTTTAAAGTTAGTCTATTAAACATCAAACCTATTGTACTGGTACACACCTATGACTCCAACCTTTGGGAGGCAGAGGCAAGAGAGCCAGGCTCCGAGTCACCCTCAGCTACAGTGAGTTCCAGTTCAACCTAAGCTAGAAGAGACCCTGACTCAATGCACAAAAATAAAACTAAATATCCTTTTTAAAATTAGAATAGGTAAACTATTTTTTTATTTGCTTCTATGAAATCAAGAAAGCAGATGCCAAAGAAAGAAACTTCACTAAGGATGAGGGTAGGTGTCATGCAGAAACCAGAGGAGAGCATGGACCAGCATGGTGGGGGTGGGGAAAAAGCTCTTTGACTCAATCCTGCTTACTCCAGTGCCAGGGAATAAATCTTGTTTTGTCTACTTCAGAAGTCTTTGGGAAATAATACATGTTTTTGCCTAAACTGCTAAACAAATATGTCACTTAAAATTTAAAGATCAATAGTTCTGCTTTAAAAAACAAAGAAAAATAAAGCTTTGATTTAATTAGAGGGTGTTCTTTCAATGAAACCCCAAATCTCCCAGGTGGATGCCCTTAATCCCAGCACTCAGGAGGCAGGGGCAGGAGGATCACTGTGAGTCTAAGGCCAGCAGTCTAGAGAGTAAGTCTCTGGACAGCTAGGGCTACACAGAGAAACTCTGTCTCAAAAACAAAACAAACAAAACAAAACAAAACAAAACACAAACCAAATCTAAGCCTCTAGTTGTTGAGAAAAGCTCTAGGTATATCACCATACAATCCCGGTGGCCTCTGGCTGGGCACAGAAGATGTCATGGAAGACCAGTGTCCCCAAGACCTACAGTTCCAACAAAAAATTCAGGTGTGAAAAATTCAGATGAACGCTGTGCAGAAGGCTGCCCTCCTTGAAGACATTTCCTATAAAGCGGGCAGGAAGCCTGAGTCAGTCAGTAAGTCATGAAGGCAGCTGTGCCTAGCTGACCACACTGTCTCAATAATGTCTGAAAACAGATGAACAGCATCATGGGATTTGGAGCAGGAGTACAGTCTACATTTTAAGTGACAGAAGTAGATTTTATAGGACTACAAGATGGCAGGCTGGTGTGACTACTGAGTGCCCTTGTGTACTTACGTGCTATCTCACCAAAAAGGCATCTTTGAAGATGAGGTAACAGGAATAAAATATTTTCCTGTTGCTTATAGTTTTGGGGGTTTGGTTGAAATTACATTCTGTGGACTGGAGGGTATAACACAAGGTTCAGTATATGTTCAACACTTGTGAGACTCTAAGTCCAATCCCCAGTACACACACACACACACACACACACACACACACACACACACACACAGTGAGTTAATTTTCCTGGGACCATTCAAACAGTCACACTAGGATAGAAACCCAGGTTGAAACCCTGGCATTATGTCAAGCTCCTTTTATTTCTTATCTTGGTTAGTAGGTCACATCCTTACCAATGTGTCTCACCTTTGGCCCAGTCACCTCCATTCCACCACTGTCCCAGTCACTTCGTACTAGGCCAATAAATTTCATGTATATACTTCTCTACTAGAAACTAAACCCTAGTAGATATATAGTAAAAAATGATACACTGTAGGAACATATGTGATATGCTGTACCATTGTATGTGAAATACTATATTATTATATGCAATACGCTGTACCATTGCATATTAGGACCCCTTTTATTTTCTTTTATGAGTGTTGGGCATTAAATCTTAGGCCTCACTATGCTAGGCAAACACTTTACCATGAGTCACACAACAAAACACGATGCCTGTTTATATACAGGGCTGACAACAGTTTAGAATCTAAACTTTTATTCTGTAGTGGATGAGAATACTGTAATTCCAGCACTTAAGAGGCTGAGGCCAGAGGATTGAGGCAAGTTGAGGTTGCATAGCAAAATTTTATCAAAAGGAAAAAAAAACCAGCAAAACAAAACAAAAATAATAAAGATATCCTTAATTTAAGCTTGAAATAATTTGTCCAAGGCTCTCAGTAACCCTCTGCTCTGCCTACCATGTGATCAGTCTTGGGTTTAAAATGCCTGCCTTTCTCTTGTTTCCAGTCTTAAGTCCTTCAGTCAGCAGTGGTGGCCTCACCCCTGTGAAAGCTCTTCAGTTTTGCATCTGGGTAACACTTCCTTCCTGTGGACCTCTGTATCTCTCTTACTTCCCCAGACTTCACTCTCCGGTGCGATCCTCTGTGGTCTCACTTAGTCCCTTCCTCTGTGCCTGCACCTCACTAAGTGTGTTGGGTAATTTCAAGCAGTCATAAAAATAAGACAACTATCTTAAATACTTCTTTCTTCATGGAAAACCAACACATTTTCCAAGTTCCTAATATGAAACATACCATAAAAATTAGAGTAAGACATTATCAGGGAGACATAGGCCAAGTATAGTGCTAAGACTTAGAATTGTAGGATTTAAGAGGGTCCTAAGTTCACAGCTGGTCTATTCTTATGGCTCTAGGCCAGACCTTGTCTCAAAAAACAAAATTAAAAATCTACTAAGAGTCCAAGTCAGTGCAGGCAAGAGGAATTGGAGGGTAACGTGTTTGCTTCATGGGCCTAACAGCCTGCGTCCTATCTCTGGAACCCACCTAACAATGGAAGGAGAGAAGTAACTCCACAGGTTGTCCTGGGGAGCTCCACACGAGCCGTACACACTCAGCTCCACACACAGCATCCTACACACACTCCACACACAGCATCCTACACACACTCCACACACAGCAGCCTACACACACTCCACACACAGCAGCCTACACACACTCCACACACAGCAGCCTACACACACTCCACACACAGCATCCTACACACACTCCACACACAGCATCCTACACACACTCTCACACAGATGATAAATACTTTTCAATCGGCAAGGACTTAACAAAACAAAGAACCCAAATAAGTTACTTGTACAAAGACTTTTTAAACTTTAAAAATTGTTTAGCGCTTAAGGTCCTACTGTTCCTGGAAGTGATTTTGACATTGTCAAAGCTAACGTGTCTCCTACCTGATTCATTCACTCAACGCTTTCTACAACACTGGCAGTGACATAGTGCCAAGCACTTTGCAAATATTTGCTCGCTGAGATGTTAAAGGCTGGGTATAGCTCAGTGAGTGAGTGCTTGCCTAGCATGTCTGGGCCCTAGGTCCCATGTCAAGTGCTATAACAACATCGGGAGGCTTTTCCATTATTATCATCCCTGTTTAACAGATGTTTAAAATGTAAGGGTTAAATAACTCACTGAAGGTCACAAAGCTGGTGCCAAGAAGTCAAGGCCAGGCCAGCCATGCTTCTCTAGGTGGCTATAGACTACTAGGCTGCATTGTCATGTGCATGCATGTACATGCACATGTATGGTGTGTGTGTGTGTGTGTGTGTGTGTGTGTGTGTGTGTGTATGTGTGTGTGTGTGTGTGTGTGTGTGTGTGTGTGTTGGTGATGAGATCCAGGTCTTTCCCTGATATAGAAGCACTCCACCTCTGATCCATATCTCCAGACCTCTCTTTAAAACAAAAACAAAACTCCTACAGAATGGTCCTCATGTAATGTTGTCTTAGTTAGGGTTTCCATTGCTATGAAGAGACACCATGACCAAGGCAACTCCTATAAAAGAAAACATTTAACTGGAAATGGCTTATATTCCCAGAGGTTTAGTCCATTATCATCATGGTGGGAAACATGGCAGCCTCCAGGCAGACATGGAGCTACAGAAGGAGCTGGGAGTTCTACATCTTGATCTGAAGACAGCAAAAAAGAGACTATGATCTACACTGGGTAGGGCTTGAGCATAGGAAACTTCAAAGCCCAACCTCACAGTGGCATGCTTCTTGCAACAAGGCCACTCCCTCTAATAATGCTACTTCCCGTGGGCTATGCATTCAAACACATGAGTTTGTGGGGCCAAACCTATTCAAACCACATTCCACCCCCTGGCCCCCAAAAGCTTGTAGCCATAACCTTATGTAAAATGCATTTACTCCAACATCAAAGGTCCCTGTAGTCTATCACAGTCACAACAAATTTTAAAAGTCCAAAGTTTAAAGTCTGCAGTCAAAGCACTCTTGAGTTCTCCAACTTCTCTTACCTTTGTTCACTGCAGCACACTTCTTTTTCCTAGGCTGGTTCCACTTCCTCTTAGTGGCTTTCCTCATAGGTATCTCACAGCTTTGGCATCTCTAACACCTGAGGGTCTCCAAGTAGGTTCAGAGGTTCAGTCCATTATCATCATGGTGGGAAACATGGCAGCACTCAGGCAGACATGGTGTTGGAGAGGAGCCAAGAGTTCTACATCTTGATCTGCAGGCAGCAAGGAGAGACTATGTCCCACACAGGGTGGAGCTTGAGCATATGAGACCTCAAAGCCCACCCCCACAGTGACACACTGCCTCCAACAAGGCCACACCCACTCCAACAAGGCCACGCCTCAGTATTCAAGCACACTAGTCTATGGGGGCCAATCCTATTCAAAACACCAAAACTTTACAGCCAAACACTCATTAACAATTTGGAACTTTTAAATATATTACATTAATTTATAGAGGTTTGAGTTTAACATGGTTTTGAAGTTAAGAATAGCAGGAAATAGCATGAAGAATTGTACCAGATTTTGCAAGTGATAATACATTACTCTGTTGTCTTCCTCTAACTCTCTTTTACTTTCTCTCAAAATGAGGTATTTTCCTGACACACATGGGATAAATATGAGGAAATACAATGAAACCCTATCACACATACACATGGACAAAAAGCTTTAGTCAAAACGAAAAATAAGAGTTGCAAAGACTACACATTGAATTCAGAGATTCTGTGGCCAAACTGCTGAAAATTTTTGGATTAATTTCCAAGAATCCTTCCATTATGCTAAATTCTTAGTCCAAGTCTACAGACAGAATTAATAAATGAATGATCTGCTGGGTTTTTCTTGGAGTTGAAGAACAGCTTCCAAGTTGCAGTGACATTGCACCTTCCTCACTGAATGCCTCGATTAGAGCTGGTGCTTTTGTTTCTGAGGCTGACAGCTACAGACTGATGCTAAATCTCAGTGAACCTCACCCCTGCACAGCATTCCAGTCCAGCTGTGCCAACATGCCCAGCATAATGGATTGTTTTAAAGAGGGTTTCATATAACATGAAGAAGAGATTGCCAAAGCCTACATCATTATCATAAGGTGAGCTGCATAAAAGGGCCCTGCAGGTGAGCATTTAAATTTGGATTTGTGCATGTCATTTACTTTAGATAGGATTGATTTTCTAAGAAGTGTGAAATAAAATCTCTACCCACATGTCTCTCGAATTATCCAGGCTTCATTGGAGAGTAAGACTTTCTCATGTGCTGCTTACTGCACTGCTTATGGGCTTGAGGGCTTGCTCAGGAGTGGACGTGGGGGTCATGGGCTAATAGACTGATAGACATACAGAGGACAGTCATGGATGTGCTGAGATCATTCAGCAGGGATGGAACATGCACTCCACTAACAGCACTAGAACAGCTACAAACCCACATGGGAAAGAATGAGGGTGAATTCCTGACTTACACTGGGCACAAATACTAACTCCAACTGGACAAAAGACCAAAGAAGAAACTCTCTTTTTTTTCCTTCAGTGTGTATGTGTGTGTGTGTGTGTGTGTGTGTGTGTGTGTGTTTAATTGGATATTTTCTTTATTTACATTTCAAATGTTACCCCGTTTCCCAGTTCACCCCCCAAACCCCAATTCCATACTCCCTTCCCCTGCTTCTATGAGGATGTTCCTCTACCCACCCACCTACGTCTACCTCACTGCCCTAAGTTACCCTACACTGGGGCATCTATCGAGCCTTCATAGGGCCAAGGACCTCTCCTCCCATTGATGCATGACAAGGCCACCCTCTGCTACACATGCAGCTGGAACCTTGTGTACTCCTTTGTGGATGGCTTAGTCCCTGGGAGCTCTTGGGGGACTGGTTGGTTGATATTGTTGTTCTTCCTGTGGGGTTGCAAACCCCTTCAATTCCTTCAGTCCTTTCTCTAACTCCTCTATTGAAGACCCTGAACTCAGTCCAGTGGTTGGCTTTGATCTCTGTATTTGTAAGACAGGGTCTCTCAGGAGACAGACATATCAGGCTCCTTTCAGCATGCACCTCTTGGCATCCACAATAGTATCTGGGTTTGGTGACTGTATATGGGATGAATCCCCAGGTGGCACAGTCTCTAGATGGCTTCTTTTTCAGTCTCTGCTCAACACTTTATCTCCATATTTGCTCCTGTATAAGTATTTTGTTCTCATTCTAAGAAGGACTGAAGCACCCACACATTGGACTTCCTTTTTTTGAGCTTCATGCAGTCTGTGAATTGTATCTTGGTTATTTGGAGCTGTTGAGCTAATATCCACTTATCAGTGAGTGAATACTATATGTGTTCTTTTGGTATTGGGTTACCTCACACAGGATGATATTTTCTAGTTATATACATTTGCCTAAGAATTTCATGAACTAATCATTTTTAATAGCTGAGTAGTGCTCCATTGTGTAAATGTACCACATTTTCTGTATCCATTCCTCTGTTGAGGGACAACTGGGTTGTTTCCAGCTTCTGGCTATTATAAATATAGCTGCTATGAACATAGTGGAGCATGTCCTTATTACATGTTGGAGCATCTTCTGGGTATATGCCCAGGAATGGTATAGATGGGTCCTCAGGTAGTACTATTTCCAATTTTCTGAGGAACCACCAAACTGATTTCCAGAGTGGTTGTACCAGCTTGCAATCCCACCAGCAATGGAGGAATGTTCCTCTTTCTCCATGTTCTTGCCAGCATCTGCTGTCCCCCAAGATTTTTATTTTAGTCATTCTGACTGGAGTGAGGTGTAATCTCAGGGTTGTTTTAATTTGCATTTCCCTGATGACTAAGGATGTTTTAGGATGTTTAGGTACTTCTTGGCTGTTTGATATTCCTCAGTTGAAAATTCTTTGTTTTGCTCTGTACTCCATTTTTTAATAGGGTAATTTGATTTTCTGAAGTCTAACTTCTTGAGTTCTTTGTATATATTGGACATTACCCCTCTATCGGATATAGGATTGGTAAAGATCTTTTCCCAATCTGTTGGTTGCCTTTTTGTCCTATTGATAGTGTCCTTTGCCTCACAAAAGCATTGCAATTTTATGAGGTCCCATTTGTCAATTCTTGATCTTACAGCATAAGCCATTGGTGTTCTGCTCAGGAATTTTCCCCTGTGCCCATGTGTTCGAGGCTCTGCCCCACTTTCTTCTCTATAAGTTTCAGTGTCTCTTGTTTTATGTGGAGGTCCTTGATCCACTTGGACTTGAGCTTTGTACAAGGAGATAAAAATGGGTCGATTTGCATTTTTCTATGTGCTGACTGCCAGTTGAACCTGCACAATTTGTTGAAAATGCTGTCTTTTTTCCAGTGGATGGTTTTAGCTTCTTTGTCAAAGATCAAGTGACCATATGTATGTGAGTTCATTTAGGGTCTTCAATTCTATTCCACTGATCTTCCTGCCTGTCTCTGTACCAATACCACACAGTTTTGCTTTGTTTTGTTTTGTTTTGTTTTTTGTTTTTTGTTTTTTGTTTTTATCACTATTGCTCTGTCGAACAGCTTGAGATCAGGGATGGTGATTCCTCCAGAAACTTTATTGTTAAGAATAGTTTTCACTATCCTGGGTTTCTAGTTATTTCAAATGAATTTGCAAATTACTCTTTCTAACTCTATGGAGAATTGATTTGGAATTTTGATGTGGATTGCACTGAATCTGTAAATTGCTTTCCACAGGATGGCCATTTTTACTATGTTAATCCTGCCAATCCATGAGCATGGGAGATCTTTCCATCCTCTGAGATCTTCTTTGATTTCTCTCATCATAGACTTGAGTTTCTTATCATACAGATCTTTCACTTGATTAGTGAGAGTCACACCAAGATATGTTATATTACTTGTGAATATTGTGAAGGGTGTTGTTTCCCTAATTTCTCTCTTAGCATGTTTATCTTTTGAGTAGAGGAAGGCCACTGATTTGTTTGAGTTAATTTTATATCCAGCCACTTTGCTGAAGGTTTTTTGTTTTGTTTTGTTTTGTTTTTTATCAGTTTTAGGAGTTCTCTAGTAGAATTTTTGGGATCACTTAAGTAGAAGATTATATCATCTGCAAATAGTGATATTTTGACTTCTTCCTTTCCAATTTGTATCTGTTTGACTGCCTTTTGTTGTCTAATTTCTCTAGCTAGAACTTCAAGTACTATATTGAATATATAGGGAGAGAGTGGGCAGACTTGTCTAGTCCCCGATTTTAGTGGGATTGCTTCAAGTTTCTCTCCATTTAGTTTGATGTTGGCTATTGGTTTGCTTTATATGGCTTTTACTATGTTTAGGTATGAGCCTTTAATTCCTGATCTTTCCAAGACTTTTAACATGAAGGGATGCTGAATTTTGTCAAGTGCTTTTTCAGCATCTCATGAAATGATCATGTGGTTTTTTTCTTTGAGTTTTTTTATGTATTGGATTACGATGATGGATTTCTGAATATTGAGTCATCCCTGCATGTCTGGGATGAAGCCTACTTGATCGTGGTGAATGATCATTTTGATGTGTACTTGGATTTGGTTGGCAAGAATTTTATTGAATATTTTTGCATCAAAGTTCATAAGGGAGGGGCTGGTGAGATGGCTCAGCGGGTAAGAGCACCCGACTGCTCTTCCGAAGGTGATAAGTTCAAATCCCAGCATCCACATGGTGGCTCACAACCATCCGTAGCGAGATCTGGCGCCCTCTTCTGGGGTGTCTGAAGACAGCTACAATGTACTTACATATAATAAATAAAATAAATCTTAAAAAAAAAAGTTCATAAGGGAGATTGGTCTGAACTTCTCTTTCTTTCTTAGTTCTTTGTGTGGTTTAGGTATAAGCTTAATTGTGGCTTCATAGTATGCATTGGGTAATGTTCCTTCTGTTTCTATTTTATGGAATAGTTTGAAGAGTATTGGTATTAGGTATTCTTTAAAGGTCTGATAGAGGAGGCAGAAGCAGGCGGATTTCTGAGTTCGAGGCCAGCCTGGTCTACCAAGTGAGTTCCAGGACAGCCAGGGCTACACAGAGAAACCCTGTCTCGAAAAAAACAAAAAACAACAACAACAACAACAACAAAAAAGGTCTGATAGAATTCTCCACTCAAGCCATCTGGTCTTGGGCTTTTTTTTGTTGGGAGTCTACTAATGACTGCTTCTATCTCTTTATGGGTTATGGGGTGTTTAGATGGTCTATCTCATCCTGTTTTAACTTTGGCACCTGGTATATTTCTAGAAATTTGTCCATTTCACCCAGATTTTTCAATTTAGTTGAGTAGAAGCTTTTTGTTTGTTTGTTTGTTTTGTTTATTTGTTTTTATAGAGCCAGGGATGGTGGCACACGCTTTTATTATTTTTTATTTTTATTTTTATTTTTTTAACTTGTTCCAGTCAACTCTGCTCACTCTGGTCTGCCCCGCTCGCTTCGGTCGGTCCCACTTGCTCAGTCCCTGCTCTCTCCGGTCCAAGGATTCATTTATTATTATTCATAAGTACACTATAGCTGACTTCAGATGCACCAGAGGAGGCTGTCAGATCTCATTACAGGTGGTTGTAAGCCACCATGTGGTTGCTGGGATTTGAACTCATCCCTTCGGAAGAGCAGTCGGGTGCTCTTACCCACTAAGCCATCTCACCAGCCCCTGTTTGTTTTTTGAGACAGGGTTTCTCAAAACCTGGCTGTTCTGGAACTCACTTTGTAGACCAGGCTGGCCTTGAACTCAGAAATCCTCCTGCCTCTGCCTCCCAAGTGCTGGGATTAAAGGCGTGCGCCACCACGCCCGGCTGAGTATAAACTTTTGTAGTAGGATCTGATGCTTTTTTGGATTTTCATGGTTTCAATTGTTATGTCTCCCTTTTCATTTCTGATTTTATTAATTAGGATACTGTCTCTGTGCCCTCTGGTTAGTCTGGCTAAGGGTTTGTCTATCTTGTTGATTTTCTCAAAGAACCAGCTCCAGGTTTTGTTGATTCTTTGTATACTTGATTTTGTTTATATTTGGTTGATTTCCGGCCTGAGTTTGATTATTTTCTGCCATCTACTCCTCTTGGGTGTATTTGTTTATTTTTGTTCTAGAGCTTTCAGATGTGCTGTCAAGCTGCTAATGTTTGCTCTCTCCAGTTTCTTTTTGGAGGCACTTAGAGCTATGAGTTTTCCTCTTAGGACTGCTTTCATTGTGTCACATAGGTTTTGGAATGATGTGTCTTCATTTTCATTAAATTCTAGAAAGTCTTTAATTTCTTTCTTTATTTCTTCCTTAACCAATGACTACTTCTATCATTGAGTAGAAAGTTGTTCAGCTTCCATGTGTATGTGTGCTTTCTGTTGTTTTTGTTGGAATTTAAGGCCAGCCTTAGTACATGGTGATCTGATTGGGTACATGGGATTATTTCAATCTTCTTTTATCTGTTGAGGCCTGTTTTGTGACCAAGTTTATGATCAATTTTGGAAAAGGTACCTTTAGGTGCTGAGAAGAAGGTATATCCTTTTGTTTTAGGATGAAATGTTCTATAAATATCTGTTAGATTCATTTGGTTCTTAACTTGTGGTAGTTTCACTATGTCTCGGTTTTGTTTCTGTTTCCATTATTTGTCCATTGCTGAGAGTGGGGTGTTGAAATCTCCCACTATTATTGTGTCGGTGTGATGTGTGCTTTGAACTTTAATAAAGTTTCTTTCAGGAATGTGGGTGCCCTTGCATTTGGAGCATAAATGTTCAGAATGGAGAGTTCATTTTGGTAGATTTTTCCTTTGACCAGTATGAAGTATCTTTCATTATCCTTTTTGATAATTTTTGCTTAAAAGTCAATTTTCTTCAATATTAGAATGGCTATTCCAACTTGTTTCTTGGGACCTTTTGTTTGGAAAATTGTTTCCCAGCCTTTTACTCTGAGGCAGTGTCTGTCTTTGTTACTGAAGTGTGTTTCCTGTATGTAGCAAAATGCTGGGTCCTGTTTACGTATCCAGTATGTTAGTCTATGTCTTTTCATTGGGGAATTGAGTCCATTGATGTTAAAAGATACTAAGGAAAAGTGGTTGTTATTTCCTGTTTATTTTTGTTGTTAGAAGTGGAATTATGTTTGTGTGTCTATCTTCTTTGGGGTTTGTTGAAAGATTACTTTCTTGCTTTTTTCTAGGATGTAGTTTCCCTCCTTGTGTTGGTGTTTTCCATCTATTATCCTTTGTAGGGCTGTATTTGTGAAAGATAGTGTGTAAATTTGGTTTTGTCATGGAATATCTTGGTTTCTCTGTCTATGGTAGTTGAGAGTTTTGCTGGGTATAGTAGTCTCGGCTGGCATTGATGTTCTCTTAGGGTACGTATGAGATCTGCCCAGGATCTTCTAGCTTTCATAGTCTCTGGTTAGAAGTCAGGTGTAATTCTGATGGATCTACCTTTATATGTTATTTATCCTTTTTTCCTTACTGCTTTTAATAGTCTTTCTTTGTTTAATGCATTTGGTGTTTTGATTATTATGTGACAGGAGGAATTTCTTTTCTGGTCCAGTCTATTTGGAGTTCTATAGGCTTCTTGCTTGTTCATGGGCATCTCTTTCTTTAGGTTAGGGAAGTTTTCTTCTATAATTTTGTTGGAGATATTCATTGGCCCTTTAATTTGGGAATCTTCATTCTCTTCTATACCTATTATCCTTAGGTTTGGTCTTCTCACTGTGTACTGGATTTCCTGGATTTTGGGGTTAGGAGCTTTTTTCATTTTACATTTTCTCTGACTTTTGTGTCAATGTTTTCTACGGTATCGGTATCTCCTGCCCCTGAGATTTTCTCTTCTATCTCTTGTATTCTGTTGGTGATGCTTGCATAAATGACTCCTGATCTCTTTCCTAGATTTTCTAACTCCAGGGTTGTTTCCTTTGAAATTTCTTTATTGTTTCTATTTTCAATTTTGGTCTTGGATGGTTTCGTTTATTTCCTTTGCCTATTTTATGTGATTTTCTGTAACTCTTTAAGTGATTTTTGTGTTTCCTCTTTAAGGGCTTCTACCTTTTTAACCTGAGTTCTCCTTTATTTCTTTAAGGGAGTTATTTATGTCCTTCTTAAAGTCTTCTATCATCATTATGTGAAGTGATCTTAGATTTGAGTCTTTGCTTTTGTGGTGTGATGGTATATCCAGGACTTGTTATGGTAGGAGAATTGGGTTCTGATGCCAAGTTTTCTTGGTTTCTGTTGCCTCCTGCCATCTGAATATCTCTAGTACTACCTGCCTTTGCTATTTGACTGGTTCTGTCCTTCCTGTAATCCTGGTTGTGTCAGAACTCCTCATAGTCCAATAGTCTTTGTTATCCTGTGATTTCCAGATCCTGTGATCCTGTGATCCTGAGATTCTGGGTGTGTCAGAGTTCCTGGGATTCAAGCTGCCTCCGGGATTCTGACATCCCGGTGTGACCAAGCATCTGTGATCCTGTGATCCTGTAATCCTGTCTGTGTTAGAGCTCTTGGGAGTGAAGCCTCTTTGGGGAGCTGTCGGACTGGCTGCAGAGTTCGCTCCCAAGGTAAACTGGCACCAGAAAACCTCAAAATATGAGTTAACTTCAGAGAAGGCGCAGAGTTCATGTGTGTGTGTGTGTGTGTGTGTGTGTGTGTGTGTGTGTACATTTGTTTATGTTCATGTATATATGTGTGTTATTTTGTGTGTATATGAATATCTACATGTGTATATGTGCATGTTTGTGTGTGCGCATGTTTGTGTGTGTATATGTATGTGTGTGTGTGTGTGTGTGTGTGTGAAAGAGAGAGAGAGAGAGAGAGAGAGAGAGAGGAGAGACCTTTGGTCAGGCAATGGTTTCTTAGACATGATCTGAAGAGTACAGCTACAATAAAAAAACTAAACTAGATACTAGGTGAGGGAAATGGTTTGTCAGTAAAAGCACTTATGTCACAGATGTAGTGGCCTGAGTTCAGATCCCCAGAACCCATGGACACAGAGACATGAAGTTCATGGACCAGGTAGAATAGCACGTGAAGCAGTGCAACCTTGTCTCAAACTAAGTGGCAGGTGAGGACTGACACTCGATCAACCTCTTATGTCCACATGAACACTGTAGCACCCATATGGTATGAATATCTATATGTAGTGTGCATGCCTGCCCCCCCCCCACACACACTAGATAACAAATGAATAACATCGAGATTAGAAACGTCTATTGTAGTGAGAATTCTGGAATTTTTCTTTCTTTAAAAAAAAAACACAGAAATATAAGAAAGTATTTTGGTTTTAATCCCAGGTGTGGGGATATGGGGCTGCTTCATAGCTGACTATGATTTGTCTCATGCTCTAGCAGACACATGGGTTTGCCAACTGCGTATGGTTTCTGTGATTGTATGATATTTGGAATTCTAGGAACTTTTCAGAGGGTAAAAGGGGCTAGAGCCAAAAATAGAGGGGTTGGTGGTTATTGGTCATGTGAGAGTGGTGGTGGTTGCATTTGTTAGTAGTCATGCTCAAAGAAGAAACAAAAGGAGAGAAATTAGACTCAGGAATATTTTTCTCTCACTCCCGCCTTTATCCTTTCTTTCCTATTTAGTGATAGGAAAGTAGTGAATATCAGCTGCATTCTATGCTTCACAAGACACTGCCAAAATAATGAAAACTGCACCTAGGTGAGGAGAAAGTGTGTGCAGGTTTTGACTGCTAAAGGAATGAGTCCAGAATGTATAAAAGTACAATAGAAGTATAAAAAGAACATAATCCAATTTAAAATGAGAAGAGAATATGTAGACATTTCTCCCAAGAATATATAGAAATGGCAGAAAAGAGATATGCTCCATACGATTAGTAATGAAAGAAATGCAAGGTATATGATAACAAGATAGCACTTTACTACTGAGAAGGCAGCATAACCACAGAGCTGGACCAGAGCTGGCAAGGGAGTGGACAGGCTGGAGTCCCCAGACACGACAGTTGCTGAACACAGGGTTACCATTCAGTCGATCAATTCTGCTCCTAAAACCAAAACTTCTAAAACCATTCCTAAGCACATGGCCACATGAAAACACAGAAAACTGATATAAATTCAAGTGTATATCACTTAATGAATATTCAGTGTGACATGTCCAATAAATTGATATTATCTAGCTATTAAAAGGAAAGAATGTACTGAAACATGTTAGAACTTGGACAAACCCCCAAAATTTCATGCTCACACTTTTTATGGCATGAAAAGGAAACCAAATACAGACAACATACTATATGATCACATGTACATGATATATCCAGAACAGTCAGATTGCTACATACAGAAAAACGAAGCCAGGAATATAGAGTGGGAGTGGGTATGGACTGCTATCTGGAGTGTGGTTCCTTTGTGGATGATAAAATGTTCTAGAATTGGTAAGGAGCTCCTTGTAAAACTTCATAAGTCTGAAGAAGTTGAAAAGGATGAGCTTTGACAGGTGTGGTAGCACACACCATTAATCCTAGCACTGGGAAGGCAGAGGCAGGTAGATTTCTGTGTTGGAGACCAGCCTGTTCTACCTAGTGAGATCCTGTCTCAAAACAACAACAACAACAAACTAAAACAAACAAAAAAGCAAAAATAAAAGAGTCAACTTTGTGTTATATGAACGACAACTTAATAGCAACAAATAAATCAAAACAAAAATCAATCTTTACCTTTGAGTGATTCACTAACATGGAAATGAAGATAAGGAGAATCAGGTGAATTGTGCAAGACTGGCTAAAGTAGCTGCATTTAGATTTACAAATATATTTCCAGCTTGTTTTTCTACGTTGCAAATAGCTACCTCTAGCCCAAATCCCAAAATAAAACTTTTGCCTGTTCAATTCCCAGTAGTTCACAGTAACAAGCATAGTAATACATGTGTGAATCCCGGCACTTGGGAGAAGGAGGCAGGAAGATTAGTAATTCAGTCATCCTTCCTGTGTGCATAGATTTCCAGGCCAGGCTGGGCTACAGAAGAACCTGTCTCTAAACAAATAAACAAACAGAAGATAATTAATTGGGCCGGTAAGATTACTCAATGGGTGAAGATGCTTGCTTTGCAAGCCAGGAGATCTGAGTTTAATTTCCAGAATCCAGCAAAGATGGAAGGAAAAAAACCTGCTCCACAAAGACCTCCTCTGACCTCCTTAAACATGCTATGGCACTGCATACACACACACACACACACACACACACACACACACACACACACACACTCACTCACACACACACACTCACGCATGCATTGCATGCTCTCGAGAGCACACATGTGGGAGGTGGAGGGGGACGGGAGGGTGTATGTACATATAAACACAATAATAGTAACCATTATTTTTTAAAATGATTTTTTGGTGATTCTTTGGGAATCCCTGTGCTGTCACGTTAAAGGATGGAAGGGACAAGGCCATGTCCATTCTCATCTTTTCTCACAGAAGTCAACACGATGCCAAGGATTTTTGATTTTAGGAAAATCAAGCTGGGCGTGGTGGCGCACGCCTTTAATCCCAGCACTCGGGAGGCAGAGGCAGGCGGATTTCTGAGTTCGAGGCCAGCCTGATCTACAAAGTGAGTTCCAGGACAGCCAGGGATACACAGAGAAACCCTGTCTCGAAAAACAAAAAAAAAGAGAAAAAAGGAAAATCACATTTTCAGTGGGCTGGAGTATTGGTCGAAGGTAAGTGGGAGGTAAGAAAATCATAGTTAAGAGGGTGGTCACTTGGGAGAGATGCAAGGGAAGTGTCAAATGGAACTCATCAAGGACAAGGATGGAAAGTGTCAAATGGAACTCATCAAGGACTTAGGATGGAAACACAAGCTCATCTGCCTCTGTAAGTGTCCACACTGCCTTCCTTCCCAGCAACAGCCAAAGTGCTGTTTTCTGGAAATGGCTTCTTTCTCCCTGCTGAGTCTATCTCAGTCACAATTCTATGGCATCATCTCTGATGTTTTCTCATGCATACTCTCTCTCCCATCTCCTCTCTAAGCCCATAGCCTGTGGAGGGCTGAGGCTGTCTTCTTTCTACCATTCTGATCTGCCATGAGTCACAAGTAGGTCAGTAGGTCCATGATGGGCGGCGGGAAGTAGGTCAGTAGGTCCGAGATGGGTGTGAACACAGCATGGAGGCTGTAGTCACACCCACAAAGAGGTCAACTAAGGTGGAAGCTAAGCATCACTCACTTCCTGAAGGAGTTAGTGATGCAAGATATTAGTTAAAGATGTCACTGGGCAGCCCTGCGGAAAGCTGGCTGGCAGGTGTTGAGCAAACTGAGAGAAGAAGCTGTGACTTCTGTGGAGCCTTCTTTGTTCCTGAGAGCCAGCAAGAAAGGGTATCTGGGAGGGCTTAGAGAGAGAAAGGGAAGGAAGGGAAAGATGTAACTACATCATAAGTAAAGTAAATCATTTTTAAAGTTATAATTCATTTGAGCTAATTATTTTTTAATTAAATGTTACTCCACTTTAATTTTATTATCAAAATGTTTGAGAGCGAGTCCCTGTATTTTTCTATAACACGAATCTAGACTGTTCTTACACATACACAACATATGCACATTTTTGTTTGTTTGTTTGTTTGTTTAAACATGGTTTCTCTGGTTAGAGCTGGCTGTTCTGGAACTTGCTCTGTAGATCAGGCAAGCCTTGAACTCACAGAGATCTGCCTGCCTTTGCCTTGACATACCCACTCACCAAAGATACCTGGCAGTCTTCACTTCTAAGAGTTCCCACTCATCCCAACCACAATCAGATGGGGACTAAGGCCTGGGCCTTTGAGAAAAACTAGGATCCAACTGTATGTAGCACTTATTTTTTTCCCACTGAATAAGAATAAATATTCTAACTGTAAATCAGTTTTAAAGACATTTCCTTCTCATTAAATCTACTCAGAAAACAAGCAAGCTTACCACATGGAGACACCACCACTGAGAAGTATCTACTATGAATAATCTGTTCCTTTCAGTTCTCACAGGGCAGACACTAGGGGATACTGTGTGCTTTGCCATGTAACATGTGAACTCACCACACAAGGGCATTATCCCTAGGAAGAGGAAGTGTGACATTTGCTTGTTTGTTGTTTGAATGGGCATTGATGTTAAAGGAGCTGTTGCCTCTGGGGTTCTCTGCAGTCAGTCCCTCTTCCTTCTTTCCATTTCTCCAAGGGAAGTCCTTCCTGCTAGCTGCCCTGCACTTTTGCTGCATATGTGTCTGTCCTTACCCACATCTTTCACTTAGGAAATCTTTATAAATTATTAATCTTTCTGCATGAGTTATTTATACACTCTATATATTAATCCCTTGTCAAGTACATATCTTGAAAAGACCATCTCAGCTTATCTTTTAATTTGTGTGCTGTCTTCTGTCATATTAAAAGTATTTTTAAAATTTAAATGTGATTCATTTTGTCATTTCTCCTATGGGTTGTGCATTTTAATGCTTTCTTTAAGACATACTTTCCAGGATTGAGTTGTAGCTCCGTGGTAGTGCATTTGCTCAGCATGCACAGGCCCCTGAGTTAGACGCCCAGTGTGACAAAAGGAAGGAAAAAAGGAAGGAAGCCCCTAAGTCATGCTTTTACAGAAATTCTATGTTCATAATCAATATTCTAAAAAAATTCTTATTTATATCCATGTGTTTCTGTGCTGGTATCTGCACATGTGCAGAAGCCAGAGAGGGCATCAGCTCCCCTGGGGTTGGATCACAGGTAGAGGTGGGTGCTGGGAAGGGTCCTTGGGAATAGCAACCAGCACTCCTAACCATCTTTCCAGCTGCATAATCAACATTTTAAAAACATTTTCTTTTTCTCCACTTAGTATTTAATGTACCAGAAATTTAATTTGTATGTAAAGGAGGAAAAAGATTTTTAGTTAGTGTTTTTAAATGAGAATAAATGAGGAAGACTAAAATTGCTTGTAATCCATAAATGCTGATTCAAACTATCCTTGTCTGCATACTACCTTGAATATATTTAATACTCAGAAAACATGTTCTGGCCACTTTTTTCCCAGCAATGTGGATTGCTTAGACTATGTACAAAGTTGGCCTTTTAAAGTCATATGAGTTGTGCTTAATTTTTACTGCTTTGAGCAGGAAACAATATCTTAAAAAGATTAACTTGATTTAAGTACTAAATTATTCCAATTAAGTTGAAAAACAAAAATGACTTCTCCAATGATGCCCATTTTTAGAAAGCTCATCTGGGAAATATCTGTATTCCTAGGCAAGTGCACTTACTATCTACCAGGAGAAATGCATACAAGACATTTTAATCTACTTTCAATGATTCTGGAAGTCAGGTTCTCAAATCAAAAGGATGCCTGCTGTCAGCTTTCGCATCTATGATTTGAAGTTACCACTGTAAGTTTAGCAAGGCCTGACTGCATCGCTAAGTCTCAAGCCAAGACCTGTGAGCTTTCTCCCCTTTTGTAAGTAGCCTGAAAAGAAGTACTTAAAACCTGATTTTAATTGAGTGGAGGTAGAATGGTAGAACCCTGATAGTTGAGTCTACCTATCCTGCCGGTAAGAATTCCCAGCATCCCCTGCCCTGACACTCAGGTCACACTGATCTGTTAGATCTCTATTGCAATCCCTCTCCTGACTTCTAATGGATTTAACTTACAATCAATGTAAACCAAGGAAACTGTTTTGTTTTAAAGGAGATACCCTGTAAGTTCTGCCAAGAACAATTCCCCTTGTTGTTGTTTTTTCTTAAGAGTATCAAAAATTTGTTCTTTCAAATATTTCCAGGAATTTCAAAGCCTGTCACACAGAGGAGGAACACCTTCGTTTTGTTCTGGAGTGAAGGGGGGGGTGGGCAGAATAGAATGTTCTTGAAAATGTGAATCTAAAAGGTTAGAATATAGTTGGGAAGGTGAATTATTTTATTTTCAGTTTCTATATATAGACCAACATCCCCCATTATGACTGAAAGAAATGCCTCGGACAGCAAATGATGTCATTGCTTCCCTTGACTTGAAATGCTTCTATCATCTGCTTGAAAGAAAACAAAGAATCCAACCCAGCTACCTCACAGAGAAACACTTCCTCAAGGAGACTTTCCAGGAAGACACTTGTCGCTAGCCCCGCAGCCCAGAGACTTCAAAATCACACTGCTTCTCAGCGAACTCCCCACGGACCACCATTTAGGAATAATTTGAATTCAAAATCAGCATTTTTGAATTCAGACTGGGGGGAGGAGAGGGAGAGAGAGGGCGATAAGTATAAAAAATGAGTAAGTTAAAAGAAACACCTGACCACCTTACTGCTTGGGAGTCTCCGTGTTCAGCGGGAAAACAAACACGATTTAACATCTCTGTCTTCTTTGCAGGTCTCTCTACAACTCATCACTGAAGTCTGTCCGGAAAGACGATTCCGATTCCTAGTCTATTGAAATACAGTGCAAAACTCCCAATAGAAGAAAAGAAAGCACGGGAGGAAGCCAACTAGCTAACCAAAAACAGAAAACAAGAAAGAGAAGGAAGGAGGTAGAGAAAGAGACAGAGAGACAGGGACAGGGGCAGACAGAGACACAGACAAAGAGAGAGGAGACAGAGAGGGAGCGAGACAGACAGACAGACAGACAGACACACACACACACACACACACACACACAGAGAGAGAGAGAGAGAGAGAGAGAGAGAGAGAGAGAGAGAGAGAGCTAATCTCCTTACAGCAGGAGACAACAGCACCCAACCCCAAGAAGTCCCCTCCGCTGTTGGGGAGCGCCGGGCACACAGTGGCTTCTGAGGTCACCGGCTTGCCATCCTGGCACTTGGCAGCCTAGGCTCACACCTCGACGCCCCTTCTAGCCCACACTCAAGAGAAGAGAGAGAGGGAGGGAGGAAGGGAGAGAAAGGGGAGAGAGAGAGAGAGAGAGAGAGAGAGAGAGAGAGAGAGAGAGAGAGAGAGAGAACACGACAGACAGAAAGACAGACAGAAAGACAGACAGAAAGAAAAGAGCATGGCCCACCTGTGAGCCCAGCAGGCAAGAAACGCGCCAGCCACAGACACAAAATGGAGAAAGAGGAACCGAGAGGGACAGGAAGGAGGGAGGCACGGGAAGGGACAGTAGGATAAAAACTGTCCAGGGTCCGCGGGTTAGAGGATGCCAGAAGGAGAACCCAGGAGTCGAAAGCAAGCCAGAGCACCAGGAAGAGCGAGGAGGCCAAGGCAGTGCTCGGGCCAGGCTGCTCCGGGTGTCCAGGCTCCATTTCCAGCAGCGCCATATTCGTGCAGCCCTTTGTCGTGGTTGATTTTTCCCTGGCGGCTGGGGACCCGTGCCAGTGGATTTCTGCCTCTTGGGCCGAGGGCTTGCGGCGGCAGGGCAGGATGCAGGGCTCAGTTGGGGGATCCTCGTGCCCATCTATATACCTTGCGGGGCTTCAGTGTGCAGGGCCCAGCTGGGAACCATCGTGCCTGCCTTACAAGGCTTCAGGGTACAGCGCGCAGGGAGAGCCTCAAGCCTGTCTGCCAGATAGGGCTGTAGAGTGCAGGCTCCAGCTGGGAACCCCAGTGACTGTTTTTGCCCTTGCAGGGCTGCAGGACCTGGCTGGAGGCCCTTCTCATATGTGCCTCGCAGGGCTGCAGGGTTAGCTGGGGGACCTTCCTGCCCTGCAGGGCTGAGGGGTGCGGAACCCGGTTGCAAGTGGCCCTCGGGCGCGGCACCCCTCGGAGCCCCTGTCCTTGACGTTGGAACGGTGAGTGGCAGACGCTAGTGCAGGAATGAGGCGTTACTAGATTGATCAAAGAAAGAAAAAGAGGAAGGCCGCCCTTAAAGAGAAGGGTGCTAGTTAAGAATAGCGGAGCACAGCGCCCCAAGATCCGAGCCTTTCTGTAAGGGATTTCGAGCCTCCCACCCCCCCTCCCCATCCCACCTGGGGCGGGCAGTCAGCCACCTCCTCCTGCACACAGTCACCAAGTCTTTACCCTAGTTGCTCTCCGCCCAGAGCTCTTACAGGGTCGACTGTCGGGCCGGAATCCCGGACCTGCGGGTCTCTCCACCCCACCCTACGTCCGAGGTATCAAAGCTTTCCGGGTAGA
>LR753390.1:28702-181429 GCA_902729485.2 Mus minutoides
CTTCTTCTTCTTCTTCTTCTTCTTCTTCTTCTTCTTCTTCTTCTTCTTCTTCTTCTTCTTCTTCTTCTTCTTATTCCTTCTTATTCCTTCTTATTCCTTCTTATTCCTTCTTCCTCCTCCTCCTCCTCCTCCTTCTACTTTCTCCCCTTTCCATGACCAGCGTTGTCCTTTCCTCCAAATCCCATCCTCGCCCGGAGCTAAGGAAGGCCCTGGGTGCCTGGTGTCCCCTCCCTTTTCCAAGGACTCTGGGAGCCAGCGGGCCCCGACACTCCAAGCCAGAGTACCCTCAGACCAGAGCCCCGCGCCCGCCGGTAGCTATGTTGTGGACCAGGCCTGAGCCTCTGCCTTCGTCCCCCGCAGGTAGGAAGGACTCATGCTGGAAGGGAGGAGGAGACCGCTCCCTCAGGACCAAAGCAAAAACCAGCTAGCCACTCGCGATCGCCGCCGGGGTGACCGATACCCACATCGCCCGCGGCGGTTCCGTGGGCTCTGTTCTGACTTTATGGCTGGAAGAAAACTTCTTCAGGTTGGTTGTCCTCCTTCCAACACAGAGCACTGCCTGTCGTCTCCCTTCCCGAGGCCACTGGTACCTGTCATCCACCCCGAGGTGCTTGTCATCCATCCCGCGGTAGTTTGAAATCCGAACACAAACGCACCCCAAAATTGGCACCTCCAAGTCCGGGCTGCGCACACTGGCTCCCTCAAACCGGTATCGCAGCGGTTACTTTATCTCCGCACTCTTAACCGGATTTTGACTTTTGAAACGTTTCTGTTACATTGAATAGTTCTTTCACAGATCTATGTTCCTAATTTCATAGAGTTTAGGTTTTCAGAAAAAGATATCTTTCCCAGGCAGAAAATACAGATTGATTTATTTCTTCCTTCCCTTCTCTTCTTCCCCTTTCCCTTTCTTTCTTTCTTTCTTTCTTTCTTTCTTTCTTTCTTTCTTTCTTTCTTTCTTTCTTTCTAGAAACTCTGTTTGAAAAGTTGCTTTATAATGCAAGCTGCAAATTTCTAGAGGTGGGAAGAGAAGGGAGTGGCTCGACTCCCACGGTGAGGACCAGTTGGTTTCAGGAGATTCCTTCCCTGTGTTTTTGTAAAATGCTAAAACCAAATTTCAGAATGAGATAACCTTGTGCTGCCTTGGAGATAGTCCACAGCACTCAGAACTGAAAACTTCAGCAAGCTGAAAGGCCTGCTTAGAAATCAGTCCAGCTTCTGTTGCTGAGAAAGGTTCTTTTCTTTTCTTTTTTTTAAAGGCTGTAAGATTTTTGAAATTAAATAATTCATCACTGTGTAGATGTTTATAGCTTGACAATAGCCAACACTTTAGACTCCTGGTTTGTGCTCTTGTTTTTGACTTCTTGGAAGTTCTTAAGCAGTCTTTATAGAAGCCTTTCCTGACTTCCCAGTTCTATTTAGTCAGGAGTTTTGTAAAAATCAAATTTCTAAAGCCACCTAGAAAAGAGTGCTTTGTGGAGTATAAATATGGGATTGAGGTTTAAAGTAAGTTGCTCTCTCCCCTCTCTGGATAACCTCCCTCTAAAGTAAAAGCTGGAAGTTGTAGATTTGATGGATAATCTAGCCACTCTTGAACCCAGTCACTAAATCTAACAGTTTAGATTCTGAGGCCTACTTTTTCTTTAAAACCATTGCAAAATATTTATTAAATTATTATGAGAAAGGAGGGTTTCTTGTCAGGAGGCAGGTACTGATCAACATTCAATGTAAAACAAATAATCACATCTATGCATGCTATTTCTAACACTTAATGCATTAAGTATTTCTGACTTATACACAAGGAAGTATCTTTATTTGATAGATTTACCATGTAAAAGAAAGTGCATGATCTCTGTCCCAAAATTCAGTGAAGCAGAATTTAAAATAGAGCCCTTACATCTTTTCAAAATCCGCCTAGACACTAGGTGTTGCCATCAGGACAATTTTTAAGCAAGGTAATCTTTAGGAATGCAAAAACATAAATTCACAAATGCCCAGCATGTGACAGTCAATTTCTCATAATACATTCTTTACAAACAGCTGTGGTTTTCTTGTTTCTAATATTATCTGTTGGTCTATATGTCTCTCAAAAGCTTCATGTTACAATGTTACCTACATGGAAGACATTTATTTACAATTAACTGCTTTGTTAATGTTGCAAGTCATAACTGCTTTGACCATTGATGTATGCAATACTAAGTGTACTTTCCATGGTCCTTACTTACATCCTGCAGACTTCAAATTTCAAGTATCTACACTCTTTGAAGTAACATTTCCTTAAATGGCAGATGCTCATGGATCAGCACACAGAATAATTCAGGCATTTCATGTAACAAAGTCTTGCTGAAATAACTTGGTTTTCCACAGACTCTCCCAGTCTTCTGCTTTATTAGATCTCCTGGTTGTGTCTGCTTCACAGCAAAGACTATCATACAGTTTAAATGAATTGAGATATTCTCATCTTCCTTTCTCACATTCCATGCTGATTCTTGTTTTTATGAGAAATTGATACCATTAATGAATGTTAAGTTTTACAACTAAAACTATACAAGCACTGATATTCACTTATTAAATATATAGAATTTTTGAGGTCTAGTAACATTTGAGCACTGAATATCCTCAAAATATTTTCTGTTCTGTAGGAAACTAGTCATTGTAACTCTTTATGTTGCCTGGCAATTTAGAAATAGTAATCTCTTACTGTTCGTCATGCTTGGTTCTTGCTTTAGATGAGCTAAATAGGACACAAAATTGTCTAAGGGGAAAACTATATTCAGCAGGGATGGTGGGGAGGGAGGAGGCGGCATTGAAGTGATCAAGTTTATTGTCTACATGTTTGCTTACAAGCAATTTTTATTTGTTTTCACATAAAATTGTGATATGTTTAATTCAATGCTTCAACAACAATAAGGTAGTTTAAAGACCTAAACATTTTTTAAAGCAAAAGATTAATAGTCAGCCAAAATGTTAGTTTCTCATGTTATAAAAATAATTACCCATAAGCCATTGATCTTATGCTATATGAGTGAAAAGTTTACAGAAAATTACAGGACAATGTCCTGGTCATGTTGCTGAACGGCAAAGTTTGCAGACCATAAATGTAGTGTTTGTAAAAGCCAGGGAATTTTTACAGTGGTTTTCATACATTGTCCTGTGTTATTTTAAATTCTCTTCATTAAAGCACAAAACTTATACACTGACTTCTTTTTAAGCACATAGAATAGCTGACTTTGCCTGTTGTGAATAAGAAGTTACTGAATCCAAACACAATGATAGCTCAGCTTCCTATGTCAATTTTGTGCTCTGTTAGAAGATGTGCTCATTGGCTCAGCACAGCAAAGTTTCCTCACATAGCAGATGATGAACTGTTTTCAATTGCTGTTCTAAAGTCCTAGCCTCTAGAAACAAGGAACAAATGTGGTGTTTGCACGTTACTCTGCACTGAAAACAGACAGGAAGAGCTCCAATTGTCTTCTAAGTAGATTTTGCTTACTTTTATAATTGCTTCTCTAATGAGGGATTAATGATTACCTACTTTAAAAACTAAACAACCTGGTTAAATACACACACAGTTACAGAAGTCCTAATCATCCTTATGAGTGATATGATATAAAAATGAACCCTTTGAAATGGCATCTTGAAACTGTGATTTGAACTCTCATTTAGAATACTGAACAGCAAGTACCACAGTTTTGTCTTGCCTTTTACCATGCCAATTCTTACAGAGATACAGAAATATGCAAACTGAAACAGAGATACAGATACTTTTTAAATTTTGAGAGGGTGTTAGATAAAAGAAAAGAAAATTCTAGAAGCCTAGCAGGGGTGCAGAATTCTCTGCCTTCTTCACAAGTGGGATCAGTAATTTTAAGGTCAGTTGGCTACAATAATTGTGTAATTTGAAAGTGTGAACCTAGGTGAAATTCAGACATTCAGGAGAAAGCTCATACACTGTTACTGTTTATATCACTGGGGGTCACAGTAAATGTGGGTGAAAAGAGGGTAGAACACGTGCAGGCACGGAGTCCTTAACATGAGTGGGAAAGGAGAGAGAGAAGCAATGGGAGACACAGACAAGGGACTGAATCGTTGGGTAAGGGAGGCAATCAAATGTGTTTACCATTTTGCATGGTCAAAATCAACTCACCAGATAATGCCTTGTGAAAAATTAACACTTAAATGATTGATAATCAGCCCATTTGGTTCAGTTTCTTTCTTTTATGGGCAATAAAGATGTTAGCACAAAGTATAATGGAAAAAAATGAATTAATTAAAGATTTCAGGCACAAACTTAAATGTAAAATAGGTCATTAAATAAAAAGTAAAATATTAGTTTGCTTGTGGGTTTGGCAACCAGATAACTTATCTGTCTACAGAAATCAAATTAACCATAATTTTGGTGTTATGCAAATGATATGAATAAATATCACAGCTAGATAACACCTCTTAAATCATTTTAGAGTCCGCCTCGGTGTTTTCACCTTGGTTTTATTATGAACAGATATCCACGCTGGGTGGAAATTCCTCAGTTCAACATGTAGTAGTTTGGTTTTTCTGACAAAACCCACCAGACTCAGATGTTTTCTTCTCTAATGAGCGCTTGTTTCAACCCATTCTAGAAACTATCCTAAAAGCAATTGTTATCACTTCCAGGCTAATTCCAAACAAATGAAGATTAATGGAGGATCAGTAATTACATTTACATTCATGCATATAAGTGAAAAATGAATTGTTGGTTTAAAAAAAAAGCTAATGTCATATGTAAATGTGCAACTTATATGTGTCCTTTGTTCTTAGTTACGAAATAAACATCAACTAATTGTTCAATTTGACACCCCCCAAAAAGATATAGTCTTTAGTTAATTTATCACTCATAATTGATTGTTATTCTCTGCAACCCAATAAATTATCTGTAATCAAAGATATGTTAATCCTCAGACCACTGGAGCCATTTTCCCAATGGTGCATCAATTTACAAGATGTATGGACATTCTGCTAATTTTGGAGGCTGGTTTGTGCTGATTTACGAAGACATGATTTAGCTTATAGCCTAGGCCCTGGTGAACTGGAGCTTCGGCAATCTGAGATTCTGAATGGTTCCTTCCTGGCTATCTGCTTCCTGGCTTTATCTTATTTTATTTTTTTTATTTTAATAGCCTATGAGCATCTGCATCGTGATCTGATGTGACCCAGGGTTCTTATTTTGTGACTCTGCAGTCACAGAATCCACATTTCTGACTTAGTAGGCACAAACAGATTTGGTTCCTGCTTTCTGCCCATTTTAGCAAACATGTAGTCTACTATCCTACAGAAGGCTAATCCAGTGCTACCGCTCCCGGAAGCCTGACCTCCACCTGACTACCTGACCTTCTGTGGAGGCTAGGGGCTTGTTAGGTGTTTCCCTCTCAGCTATGCTGGACACCAGACTGCTCCTGCCAGAGTAGCTAGCTACAAGTTTCCTCCAGCACAAACCCACAGACATGCATTTTTGCAGTCCTTCAGGGTTGTGCCCCAACTTCCGTTCCCTGGGTTAATGAAATCGTCCAGGAACATCTCTCCAGTATGTTGGTTGCCAAAGACTATGTTTGACCAGTTCTTTTGGGAACTTGACTAACTAGTCCACCCTTAGTTGAAAGGACACAGAAAGACAGGGCCGTAATATCTCTGTTCTGGGTTACCCCAGGGTGACTGCATAGTCACTCTGAGACTAGATCTCCTGTGATGGAACTCAAATAATAGGATGGCCTCAAGCAACATCTCAGCATCCTTGGCCTTGTCTTGGTCTTCGAGTTCATAAACTGCAAGGAACACTGTGATTCTCTTTCTAGGCATTGGATGCTCCACCCCAGGACAGTTCTGGTCCTGTGGTATCTTGCTGAGTCGTAGCATGTATTTGAAGCATGTCAATAATCCAACAAAAGGGACTTAATCCTAGCTTTTATTTAGACTATATACTAAAGGTTGGAATTTTAACTTAATGTTGTTTCTGCAGCACAGACCACAGTTTTTACTGACACATATCTACTTCTCCAAAGGATTCAGACAAATAATATCCATCGGTGGCAGGGCCAAATCCTGCTCCTTGGCCTTTTACTTCCTTGGAGATTTGGTTGACAGATGCACCCAGCCATACACAACTTAGATAGTGAACACTGAGGTTACACTTATAGTTATTTTTGAAGTCCATTTTCTAAAATGTATATTATCCCATTTACTTCTATCAGGTTTACAAAGAGGGTATTATCAAACTTATTTTCCTTTTTTTTTTTTTTTTCTTTTTTTTTGGTTTTTCGAGATAGGGTTTCTCTGTGTAGCCCTGGCTGTCCTGGAACTCACTTTGTAGACCAGGCTGGCCTCAAACTCAGAAATTCGCCTGCCTCTGCCTCCCGAGTGCTGGGATTAAAGGCGTGCGCCACCACGCCCGGCTTCAAACGTATTTTCCTAAGTGTGTGCTCTGAGATGTAAGGATGCATGTTAGCCAGCTGCTATATTGGGCGTGCAAGGTGGCCTATGCACAAACCTCTGGGAGGCCGAAGTAATGATGCGATTGATATGTTTCACAGGGAGAGGAGCCGTAAGCCAGTGAAGCACTGAGGGTGTGCACACACGCATACAAATAAATAAAGTAATGCATTTAAGAATGTATTAATTAGCCGGGCAGTGGTGGCGCACGCCTTTAATCCCAGCACTCGGGAGGCAGAGGCAGGCGGATTTCTGAGTTTGAGGCTAGCCTGGTCTACAGAGTGAGTTCCAGGACAGCCAGGGCTATGCAGAGAAACTCTGTTTTGAAAAAACAAAAACAAACAAACAAAAAAGAATGTAATAATTTAAAAAAAAAAAGACCAAGAGATCTGGACTATAATGATCAGAAGGGGAATGGCAAGACCTGAACTTGGGACAGATGTAGATGCCAAACAGCTGTAGACCACAGCAATGTGCATACGTTTCCGTCTAACTGTAAAGGAAGCCTTTGAGAGGGTCAGGCTGTTGTACCTTAACTGACTTTCTTGGAGAACTTGCTATGCCGGTTACATGTTGGAAAATGGGCAAAACTAATTTATGTGTTTTGATTGAAGGGCTGGGTATGCATATGGCTTTGGGTTTTGAAATAGCATCCAACTATATATTTGCACTTTTCTGTAAATAATTTTTTTTCCTGAGACATTTTTGTAAATCCTTTACTGCAAACCAGTTGTGATGTTTATGGCAGTTGGATGTGAAGCAGATTTTGGGGACAGGGCTGGGAGTGGGAACCCCGTAGCTGATGGGAGCTTGAAATGATGTAGAAGCCAGGGAAATGAGAAACACTGAAAGAGAGGGAATGTTTTCTTGTGAAACTGCCAGAAGTTGTTAATGGGTGGGAGATATGAATTTCAAAGGGAAGGACAAGTGCACCAGCTTTCTATTACTATAACAAAATGCCTGAAACTATTTAAAAGGAGACAAGGCTAGGCTGGGTTCACAGTTCTGAAGGTTTCAGTATGCCTTTCTGAGGGTTTCTTGATGCCTTTGTGCCTGTAGCAAGGAGCACATGCTGGCAGCAGTGGGTGAGGGGAGAAAGTGCCGGCCTCAGAGTGGGCACATCATACTTCAGGATGACGTGCGCCTCAAGACCTAAGACTTCCTCCAGGCCTTGCCTCTTAACTACAACCATCTTCCAAAAGTGTGGTGAGCTGGGCACCAAGCAGAATGGTGCATGGCTTTCTGGGGACACATCCAAGTCATAGTAAAAATGTCTAGGTTTCCGACTTGAGCAACTAGGCAAAGGTGATACCACAGACTGAGCGTTGGTAAAAAGATTCTGGTTAGGAACCACTTGGGCTTAGGTGCCCACGGTGTTCAAGGACTGGCATGTAGCTGACAACAGATAAATGGCTGCTCAGAGGGACCTATGACAGTGGCATGAGCCACAGTGTGGTCCACCTACTGGTCAGGACAGAATAGAAATAGTCACTTGGGGGAAGAGGGTTGAGGTAAAAAAAAAAAAGAGAGAGATGGGGAAAAGCTAGTCTTAAGAAACATCTTGAAAATGAAGGTAAATGGGCTGGAGAGATGACTCAATGGTTAAGAGCACTTGACTGTTCTTCGAAAAGACCAGGGTTCAATTCCCAGCATCCCTATGGCGACTCACAAGGCCTCCTTCAGCACCAGGCACACGTGGTGCACAGACATACATGCAGGCAAAACATCTATACATCTGAAACTGAAAAACAAAACAAAACAAAACAGGAGACCAGTATGCATGTGCTTACTAGTGCATGTGCGGGGGCAGAGGACAGCTCTCAGGAGTCTGTTCTCCCCTTCCATCTCATGGGTCTTAGGGGTTAACGGCAGGTTGTTCGGCTTTATCCACTGTGGAAGCTTGACTGGGGGCTTCTTCTACTCCAAGGGGGCTGCTGCTTCCCAGGGATCACGGCTAGGGGGAAGGTTTCCTCTCTCCCCCCACCCCCACCATGACCACTGTGCCTGGAACATTCCTCCCCCTCCTGCTGAGGCTGCTGTAAGTCAGGGATGGCTGGGCTCTCCCGAACTTGGCAAACAAGAGAGAGAGCATGGTGTTTTGTTTTTCTTTACTTTGGTAGCTGTGCTTACATATAATTTATGGGAAGGAGTCAGATGTGTTCAGTTTGCTTTAGGAGGAGATCGGAAGGATTAGAAAAGCATCGGATGGACAGAGGCAGCAGAATACGGAAGAGCTGTGCAGTTGTCTTGGGGGAGTGGTTGGGCGGGGGCGGGGACGGGGGGGGGTGTGTGCAAGGGAAAGCAAAGAAAATGCAAGCCAAGCTGCTTGCTTAGCCGCCTCAACTCATCTCTCCCTGCAGATCTACTGGTGGGGGAGGGGAGCTAACACCTTTTGTTTTAAATGCAAATACGAAACCCTGTGAAGAACTGCTTTATTTGATCCGAAGAGCTGGGTACCTGGCAAGCAGAGACATTTGTGGGAGAGAGAAGTCGCCTTTTACAAGTTTAGCTGTTTTTCTCAGCACCCAGGTGACAGGTTCCTGGTGTAGAGCATTCTCTTGTAAGTTAAACACTCTCCATGCTATATAAAGTGTGTACAGTTGAAACCTTCCCCACGCTGTATAAAGTGTGCATATCTCAACATGTGTGACTGAACCTGAATGAGTTGGGACTCCATTTTGCCACCTTTCCTGAAGTTTGTTCACACTGTGATCAAATAGTTACAAATGTTACATTTGCTCAGTACTGAAGCAGACCCGCTGACTGAGGGGACTTAAGAGGTGGAGTTGGAGGGAAGGGGAGGCTCTGGAGCGCTGGTAAAGAGCAGCAACACAGGTCCTTGAGGAGCAAGGTGGTCCTCTGAGATGCCATGTCCCCAGCTACCCAGAGCAATGCTGAGCATAAGTTTCGCTGCCTTCTCCTCCATAACACAGGCCTAGGCCCACAGATCAAAGGTACACACGTGATGCTCCAGACATGGAGGCCCCAGGATCCTGCTGTCTCTGCATCCCCAAAAAAGCTTTTTTTCTTTTTCTTTTTTCTCTTTTATACTTGGGTTCTGGGGATTAATTTTAGGTCTCCATGGTTTCAAGGAAAGCATTTGACTAGCTGAGCTGTCTCCCCATGTAAGACTCTGGGGAGCCTTAGTTTACTGGGGACCCCCTGAGTGAACCATGTGGAGCCAGGATCAATGCAAAAGCAAAAGGAATTTATTGTTCCAGTGCACTGGGATCATCCCAGACCCAAAGGAGAGGCAGCGACCCCCCAGCACCCCTTCAGTGAGTTTTTATATGGTTTCCAGGGTCAGAACAGAGCATCAGCAACTAGGTACAATATGATTGGCAGAACAGTGCACCCTTTTAACTGATTGGTCTTTAGGGAATGAGGTGACAAGGACTTCCCTTGTCTGAAGGTGGGTAACAGTCCGTCCTGTGTAATGTGTCCCCACCTGCAGGTCGGTTCCACCCTGTGGTCTGAGAAAAGTTAATTAGCCTCTTCCTTCTGGAGGGGCAAGTGTTTCATGACCTTCCCAAAGTTCCTAAGCTGATCTTTTCACCCATACCTCCAGAGAGGATCTGTTTTAAAAAGTGTGTGGAAGGGGGGGGGGGCAGAAGAGAGAAGAGAGTGCCATAGTGCAATCCCATGGAGGTCAAAGGTCAATTTTGTGAAATTGGTTCTCCTATTCCTCCTTTATATAGTGTGGTGATCTGAATAGGCTCCATAGACTCATGTGTTTGAATGCTTGGCCATTAGGGAGCGGTACTAGTGTGGCCTTGGTGGATCAATGTGTCACTGTGAGAGCAAGCTTTGAGGTCTCACATGCTCCAGCAGTCCCTAGTGTGGCTCAGTCTTCTGCTGCCTTCAGATCAAGCTTGTAGAACTCTCAGATCCTTCTCTAGCACCATGCTCACCTGCATGCTGGCATGCTTCTTGCCACGAAGGTAACAGACTAAACCTGTCAAACTGTAAGACAGCCTCAATTAAATGGTTTTGTTGTTGTTGTTGTTTATAATAGTTGTCTTGGGTGTGGTGTCTCTTCACAGCAATAGAAACCCTAAGACACATAGGTTTTAGGAATTGACTCCAGAGGCTGAGCACCTTCACCCACTGTGCCATCTTGCCAGCTCCAGAATAGGATTTTTGAATGAAATGAATATTTTAATTGGGATTTGGATTTTGTCTCAGAGATGCCCCACGTTCCATGTTCCTAAAGGCTTGCTTTGGCTGGGTATAAACATAGAAGCTGTGTAACTGGTTACTTAGTGTAAAACAGCAGAATGTGTTACTGTGTGTTACTATATTGCTGAACCTTATCTACTGTAGAGGCAGGGAACAGCTCCAGATGTGTTGTTGGAGGTGGGAGACAGAGCATGGGAGAGCTAGACTGCCTCCAGCTGTGTCCTGTGAGCCTGGTCCAGAGCTGTTTACACCCTGGCTGCCTCTGGTATTAGCTTTAAAGGTGCTTTTGGCCATTGCTACAGTCTAGGCTTTTCCTTTCTGCCTCCAAAGAGCTGGGGTAGGGGGAAGCCTCTCACCACTGGAGATGGTGGTCTGGATCTCAGTGATCAAGCCAGCAACTTAACTTGTAGTTTTTCTCTCATCACCTACCTGGTCTCTTCCTCAACATCCCCACTTCCCAGCTTCCAAGCTTTACCTGCTACCATATATGATTTTCCATTAAAGGGTGGGAAGTTTGTGAGTTATTATTCTTCCTTCCAAGCCTGCTCAGGATACCCTATGAGAACACTAGCCTTCCCACGGGAGCTGGAACATGAGGTGAAGGGAGTCATTATAGCGCCTAAGGCTGCACTTTCTGGAAATGTGTCAGTTTTGTGGTTCTGTGCTTATCAGAGGCAGTACAGTCAAAAGTGACAGTGGCATTAGCTAACTTTCAAGTACTGTGACAAAAGGCTAGGCACAATCAACTTAAAAGGAAGAAGACTTATTCTGGTTTTAAAGGTTCCAGCCCATGGCCAGCGGGATATATTTATTGCTTTAGGCCTATGGCTGCGGGGTCCTAGTATCCCCTTCAAGGGCATACCACCAAGGACTTAATTTTCTCTAGCCAGGCCCCACCACTTAGAAATTGTGCCACAAGCTGGCAACCAAGACTTTGGAACATGGTCTCTGAGAGTCATTGAGGGATGCAAACCACAGCATATGGTTGAATAGAAATCTGGATAACCTTGCTTTTCATTCTCTGTCTTTACAGACCTACCACCATTATGTACACACGGTAGATATTTTAGAAAATACATATTTTAAAAAGGAAAAAAAAAAGCCCTGCTATGAAATGTTTATTTGATCCAGCTGTGTAGCGTTACTTGCTGATTGGAGAAGTTAATATATTCATACGTATATGAATATATGTATATTCTAGTCCTGTAAGCAATATAAAACAGGACAGGATGGGAGCAAGAGCCTTGCGCTTTGTACACCTGCCCTCTGGTGGGAGGGGGGTTGGGGGAGCTCTCATGTGCTCCAGATGCAATGTTCAAAGTAGACAGTAGTTACTTCTGATCTATTTCAGCAATATTAAATGTGAGTTTAATTTAATTTTTCCCTAAGGCTCAATGGGAAACAGGTGTCAAGAGAACAAAACTAAGATTTTTTTTCTTCTCTTTTTGGCTTTCATAGCTCTTCTGTTCCAGAGAGTGAAGGTTTCCCATTGTTAATGAAAGGGAAAGATTATATACTCGTATCAGCTGTTTCTAACCGCAAAGCTAGCCGCCATCTCTGATTCCCCACATCCCTTCATCCTTGCAGGCAGTGACCCATCACCAAGTCCTGGTGTTTCTATTTCCAAGGTGAATGTGTGTGTGGCTACCCCTTCCCCTAGACTGGACACTGTAATGGATCCTGTATTAGGAATGTTCCCAGTAGGGAATAACAGAAAACCAAAACTGAAACTTTTAACAAAGAGAAAGTTACTTCCCTGTTAAAACAGTGGCCTGAGGGTCAGCAGCCCAGGTCTCTGCAAGCTCAGACAGAGACGCTTGGGAGCCTAGGTTCTGCATTGTTTCCTATCGCCATCCCTAATGTACGGACTTTAATGTCACACTTGTTATTTCACAGCCTCCAGATGACAGCCATTCCATCTGTTCTTCAGAGGTGAGAAAGGGTAAGAGCAAAGGAGGATTCCCTTCAAAGGTTTACCTGTTCATTCCTCAGGAAAGCACTGACTGGAGATATATCTTATCTGTCAGAACTGGGCCCAGCCCTGTGTTCAGATCACTCCATATCTAAACAGCTGACATTCCTGAGGTGATATGGTAGGTTGTTTATGTGGTGCCTTTCCTAACTTTTTAAGCATGTGTCCCTGTCCATCTGAGGCAGAAAAGGTAACAGTATTTCTCAGACTCCCTTGCAGCTAGGAAATGCAGAGGTGTCAGGAAAGAGGCAGGTAAACTGCCCACACCATTGGTGTCATGTGGAGATACAATCATTCTGAGGTGATTAAATGGGTGCTTCTTTGATCACTCCCTTCCTTGTGATGTGATTTCAATCATTACGTTAAGTTTGCCAGTTTTGGACCTGGGGCTCCAGGTGTTTCAGTAAGGCCTGCTGTGCAACAGTTCATAACCACAATAAAGTGTTTTACAGAATTCTTGACTGGGGAGTGGTGCTTCAAACAAGAGAACTCTCTGTTCTCAGCACCTCAACAGCAGGCTATTGATAGAGAGTAGTGAGATTCATCTGAATAACCTGGATGCTGGGGGTTGTAGCAATATTTTCATTTCTCTGCTTGATGCCTAAATAAGTTTAAGGCTGATGGATGGCTTGCTTCCTGAAAGCAGATCCTCATTAAACACAGTGTGAATCTTACTTGGATCCTGTCCTTTCTCCTCCTCCTTCCCTTGCCTGGATTCTCCTTTTGGGAGTAGGTAGAATGGCAAAGTCTGTTGACAGAGAAAAAGATGGCATCAAGCCAGTTAAACTATCAATACACTAGCTATCATGGTAAACATTGTTAATATTGGGCTGATAATATAGCTCAGTTGGTAGAATGCCTGCCTGGCATTCACAAGGTCCTGTGTTTGATCCCCAGCACCCCTAGTTTACCTAGGTGTGATGGCACATGCCTGTGATCTCAGCACATGGAAGATGAAGGCAGTAGAAAAACTAGGTTGTTCCTGTAGAGAGAATCTCTTACAAGTACCACCCATCAATAAAAAAGCTTATGGCCATAGAGCTGAGGCAGAAAATAGCAGGTGGGACATTTAGGAGAGAATTCTCCGAAAGGGTCAGGACGCTGAAGAGAGAGAGAAGTAAACCAGCAGGTAGCTGAAATCAGGCTAGAATAAAGGAGAAATTTGCCCTGGAGCTCTGAGGAGACTAGCCCTGTAGCAGAACCCAGGTTAGAATAAAAGAGATAATAAGAGCAAATCAGAGAACAAGCCAAAACTATTGGCTAGGCATTTATTGATCAATAATTACTCAGACACGTTATTTCTGGGAATTAAGTGGACAGCGGGAGGAAAAACTTTACATTATACACATTCCCAGAGAAGAATCTCCAATCTCCACTTCAGACTTTCCACCATGGTTGGCACAGATTTATGAAAGGGATGAAGGTGAGAGACAGATACTCAGCGCTGATGCTCCGTTCTCTCTACAGTGACAAAGCAAGCACGGGCACAGGAGCCAGTGGCAATGTTTGTCACCAACATTTACATAAGAACCACGCACATGAAAACTTTAAACACTAACAGACGGTGAGGAGAGAGCCATACCCAGATGGTAAAGATGACTGGGAATTCAGGCAGCCAGGCAGGCTGCAGAGGAGGCTGTCAGCGGCTGCTGCTTCTCTCTGCTCTGCCTCTGGAGCGCTCTTTACCTGGAGGCTCCAGAACCTGCCCTTCAGGCCCATAAAGACCTGGGCTACCTTTAGAGCAATTGCATGGTTCAGCAGCTGTTGTGTCAGTTAGAAACGGGAGTTCATAAGTGTTTGTCTTAGGATATGCAACAAGAAGCAAGGGTTTGGCTCAGTGTTGGAGCACTTGCCTACCATGCAAGTAGAACCATCCGCAGAACTCAGGGAAAAACTTAAGCTTAGCCCATGGGAGTCTGAAATCATCTCGAGGCATTCTTTACCATCCCGGCAGATAGGAGCATCATGGCGTACCTGGGAGAGCAGCCCCCTGTTGGCATATATTTTTGAGCTTCTTTTTTAGGGTCTTATACCTACCATCCTTCCGACCCCTGTTCCACTCTAATCTCCTCCCCCTCCCCCACCCCCACCCATTAAATAGGAAAGAAGCTTAGAGGGGAAAGGGGTCATAGAGCTCTTTGGATTACTTCCTGCTGATTAGAAGGGTTAGGTTTCCAGGGTCAAGGTCAAGCAGCAATCCAGCAAAATAGCAAAACAGCAATCCAGCAACACGGAAAGCAGCAGCAGGGGGAGCAGCAGCTGCCACGGGCCCTCTGGGCGGGGTGGGGTGGGGGGGTGGGGGCTCCCACTTTATTCCCTTTCCAGAGTCCACAGATTAAACCATCTGCAGCTGGCAAAAATCATGTTCTTCCTAAAGCATGAGACAATCATAGCTAACGTCTGTGGACAACCTGAAGCAGCTGCAGATCCCACACCTGGGATTAAAACAAAAACATAGCCGCATCACTGGGTTTTTTTTTAAGAAACCAAAATTCTCATTACAGCCCTTCTTGGCTTCCTGGTTTCCTCAAAATAGAGAACAAAAGGCCCGATTCTGGGTGACAAGAGTCCTGCGTGTGCTTCAGTGTCATTGCCCCCCAGCCCTGCCAGGTTAGTGTCATTGCCCCCAGCCCTGCCAGGTTAGTGTCATTGCCCCCAGCCCTGCAAGGTTAAGTTGTTGGGTGAGGTGTCACGTTATAAGCAGCCCCCCCCCCCCCTGGCTTTTTTGCCTCTAGCTGTTTGTAAGGATGGGAAAGTAACTGTCCTTCCCTGACTTCCTCTTGTCTGGAGACTGGTGAACCTTTTAAGACCTGCCTCTCTCATCACCTCATTTGGGAACCTGCTCGCTCGTGCATGATTGCCATACCCCACCTTACACCGCCTTCAGATTACCCACGCACTGTTCTGTCTGCACCATTGAACATTTTGGGCGGGGCCTACGTTCGGGCTCACCACTGGACTGGCACACAGTGCATCAGAGGCATTAGACACCGCTGTGCTAAATGAATAACAAACAGAATGCCTAAGGAATATGGGTCCCTTTGGAACCAATTCCAAAACTACGTAACTCGTGATAGTTTTGTTGTGTTTAGAAACAATTCATTTATGGGCACAATTCGTGTCCTTATGTCTCCTGTGCCCCCAAATATTAATATTCAATTTGAAATACCCCTGGGTGTTAATCCTAAGTGTGACTTCGTGGTCCTGAGGAACTATAAGATGCTTGTTCTTTGTTTTAAGTTTTTTTTGTTTTTTGTTTTTTATGTGTATTTCTCTGCATGTGTTGGCACGCACACCAGCATATCGGTGTCTGAGGAGACCAGAGGATTCCCTTTGGGATAATGTTACAGGCTAATTTGAGCCTCCCAATATGGTTACTAGGAACCAAACTCACAGTCTATGAAATATTACTGCAAACTCACTGCCATCTCCTCAGCCTCCAGATGTTTGCTCTTGGCTAAAAGATTATACATGCTTCTTACTTTTTTTCTAATTAACCAATAACTTATCACCAACTGACAAGTTTGAACCATAAATTCTAAAGTCAAAAGAGGAATTCTTTTTTTCTTCTCCCTATAGGTGAACTTGGTCTTGAACTTTCTGATCTCCTGCCTCAGCCTCCCCAGTGCTAGGATGAGAGGCCTGCACACCACACGTGGTAATTATGAAACTTAATATCTGAGAACATTATATATACGTTCCCACTCCAAAACCTAACATAGCACCCAGAATGCAGTGGGCTAACTTGTGACCTCTGGCCTCCAGAGGTCACAATTATTCTAGGCTGATGACACAAATTAACATTTTTGTAGTCTAATTCTTCTATAACGATGACATGAGTGTGAGCTGTTTTCTTTTTCCTAGAAAAAGAAAAATACCTTCCTTATGTCCATTAATGGCTCCCTTTAACTTATGGAAGCTTTACGATCATTTTTTGAGAGCTGAAAAGCAAAGGGCTGAGAGCTAACAGCAGCAGAGTGCACTCCTGCCTTGCCAAAGGCCTGTGCTCTGTTGCTAGCATGACATGAGACAGCTGTGTGAAACTGCCTTAATGTCCATGCTGCGGATTTTGATTTTGTCATTCACCTTATTGTGATTATATATGTTTTACCAAAGGGACTCATAGCTATCTGAAATTTAAATTAAGTAACACAGAATAATGTTTTCATATATATATATATATATATATATATATATATATATATATATATATATATATGTGTGTGTGTGTGTGTGTGTGTGTGTGTGTGTGTGTGTGTGTGTGTGTGTGTGTATAGGTTTTTCGAGACAGGGTTTCTCTGTATAGCCCTGGCTGTCCTGGAACTCACTTTGTAGACCAGGCTGGCCTCGAACTCAGAAATCCGCCTGCCTCTGCCTCCCAAGTGCTGGGATTAAAGGCGTGCACCACCACTGCCCAGCAATGTTTTCATATTTAAAATAATAAACTTTGGAGCCAGAGAGAAGATTTCAGTGATCCTCGGCACCTCACAAGCCTTTATAGCTCCAGTGCCGTGGGATCTGCTGCTCCCTCCTGGCCTCTGAAGGCACTGCACACATGGGGTACACACGTGTAGGCAATACAGCAATATACATAAAATTAAAATACTAACAACGGGGCTGGAGAGATGGCTGAGTGGTTAGGAGCACTTCTTGCTCTTGCATAGGATCTGGGTTCAGTTCCCAGCACTCACATGGTTCACAACCGTCTGTAACCATAGTTGAAGGGGGCACCAAGTTTATATGTGGTATGTATACATACATGCAGGCAAAGCATTCACACAAAAAATCAAAATAAATAAATGTGATAAAATATTAAAGAATAATAGAACACTTAATAGTGTTGTACTGAAAAGTATGAGAATAAAAAGTACCAGTTCCAGAAAGAAACTGAAGGAAAATATACCAATCACCACTGTGCTCGCTAAGGAATCATACCCACTAATGCTTTCCAACTTAGCACAGATATTTACAGCCTATATTTTTTGAACAATATATGCATATGTGTATGCTCCTGTGAAGAGATTATAATTTAGTTAATTGAAGACGTCTTAAATGATGTTTCATTAAATTGTGAAATTTAATGAAAATATATTTCCTAATATTGAAATTTACTTTCACAAAGCCTGTCTCACCATCAATTCAACTTATCTGGTTTTATTATCTAATAGAATAGGCTGTCAAAATCTATACTTCCAAGACAAATCCCCATTTCAGGCAAAAGTAGATTGTTAGGCCTTCCTAAATAGTGAAAATCTGAATGTTTCTCAAGCAACCCTCATTCTTAAGTCCAAGTTAGTTTTGTGTATGCAGCTGAATTTTCAAGAGAAAGAGCTATCTTGGTGTTCTTTCTTCTCTCTCTGTCTCTCTTTCTCTCCTCTCTTTTTGTTGTTGTAGAGAGAGAGAGAGCATATCCTTGGAAATAATTTTAAATATATCAATAATGGCACACAGTAGGCATTTGGTTCATGTCAAAACTTTGAAGGAGTCTGTTTTCTCCTTCCACCAAATAGCTTCTGGGGATTGGACTCAAATCATCAGGCTTAAAACCAACTCTCTTTGCTAAGGTGCCTCACTGGACTAAAGCATTTTGTTTTTTCAAAATGAAAGAGATTGGTTTGTGTTTCAGTCAGGGTTATGGATATAATAACTCTGTTGAGGCCCAGAGCGAGAAGAGGTACAGTGGTGGGCAGGTTGTGGCAGAACCAATCTGCCAATCAACAAAGGACTATGGGATGTCCATTATCCCTTTACCCCTGTTTATGGTTCTGTTATATGGGTATAAGTTATGGTTGTACAATATATGCATATGTGTATGCTCCTGTGAAGAGATAATTTAGTTAATTGAAGACATGTCTTAAATGATGTTTCATTAAATTGTGAAAATTTTAAATGAAGTTAAGAAAAATGAAAATTATAAATACAATAGAAGAAAAGGAAGCAAGTGACAGCGACTGTGTCCTAGTAAAATGAGAAATGAAGGGTGGGTTTAACCAGCAGGCAGCAGGCTGTTTCACGGAGAGACTCTGAACAGAGTCTTCTCAAGAGGAAGGAGAGAAGCCTGGCGTGGTGGCGCATGCCTTTAATCCCAGCACTCAGGAGGCAGAGGCAGGCAGATTTCTGAGTTCAAGGCCAGCCTGGTCTACAGAGTGAGTTTCAGGACAGCCAGGGCTATACAGAGAAACCCTGTCTTGAAAAACCAAAAAAAAAGAGGAAGAGGAGAGAGCAAGAGGGGCAGTCAGTGGGGTTCTTAGTGCTAACCCCACGGGAATTGAGGTTTTGCTTTGGGATCAATGGGAGGCACATCTGGTCAGAAGGAGGAATTCCCCCAAAAACCAAGGCAGAAGAACCCAGAATGTCCATAGAAGGGACCAGCAGCCCACTATAAACTCTGAAGTTCCCAGACATGCCATGGGAACTATTGTCCATTTCCACAAAGGTTCGTGATTTCCTTAGTAATTATTCCCGTATGAAATCAGTGAGCGGATGCCGTGGAAAGTTCACATCCACACAAGGGGAAGCGCCTTAGAAGCTCCTTTTAATCCTCCGTGACCCCGTTATAAACAACAGAATTAATCCTTTATCCTCGGGGAATTCTGTTTACATGTGAGAACAGAGTCATGTAAAATGTTTCATAACGCTTTGTATAGTTGACATATATCATGTTAAATCTGCCAGACATAGTGACATGCCCCTAGTGTTCCAGCGTTTGAGAGATAAAAGCAAAAGGTTGTGGAGTTCAAGGCCACGCTAGGCTACAGGAGAGCCTGCCAAAGGCACAAGCAACAAAATTATAGCAAATCTGGAATACCTTTTCTACTGATGAACAACAGGATATCTTTAAAGTGCATTTTTATTTTGTTTGAGATAGGGTCTTCACAGTCTGACTTTGAAAGAATGTGTGTGTGTGTGTGTGTGTGTGTGTGTGTCTGTGTCTGTGTCTGTGTGTGTATGTCTGTCTGTGTCTGTGTCTGTGTTTCTGTGTGTGTGTCTGTGTGTGTGTGTGTGTGTGTGTGTGTGTGTGTGTGTGTGTCTGTGTGTGTGTGTATGTCTGTGTGTGTGATCAGGTGCACATGCCTTTATGCACTTGCACAGAAGACAAAGGAGAGCATGGGGTGAATCCTGCTTCATTATATGACATTTTATTCCCTCGTGTCAAGACAGGATCTCTCGATAAGCCTGGGACACAAATTGTTTCCCAGCTGAGTTGGCTAATGCTGGAGCCTCAGCAATCTTTCTGTGTCCACGACCTAGCACCCTGGGTCACAGGAGCACACACAGGACTCTATGTGCATTCTGGGGACCAGAACTCAGGCTTGGTTGTGGAGTCAGTGCTCTTAACTGCTGAGCCATGTCCCCAGCCTCTGAGTATACTTTAAAAGAAACCTTCTTCAGTGACTTAAATGAAAATATAACTGACTAAGTAATTATGATAGGAAATGTTAACAGTAAGGAAAAACTAAACAAAACAAAGCCAGAGCCTCTAAGTTCCACTGTGTTATCTTTGCTCAAGTAAAAGATCATTGTCACCTAAAAAATTAAAAATTAGTAAGGGAAACAACATTGGCAGGAAAGTGAAATTCAAAACAGATAAGTAGAAATTGCTTGCACAATTCAGATAAAATAATGATAGTAGTAGTAGTAGTGATACATACATACATTCATGCATATAGATGGATTGCCTTTTGTTTGCAAAATGTTTGAGATAAGACAATCAAAAGAAACACATTCCAATTCATGTGTCCAGAGAGCTTATAAAATAATATAAGTATATAGAAATGTTAAGGAGTATTCACTAGATATTTTTATTATATTGGTATTTTTGTTTTGGGTTTTTTTTTTTTTTGATGTAGCCCAGCTGTCCTGGAACTCACTCTGTAGATCATGCTGGGCTCCAACTCAGAGATCCACCTGCCTCAACCTCCCAAGAGCTGGGATTAAAGGCATGCACCACCACTGCTTGGCTCATTAGATTAAAAAAAAAAATGTTATTAACACAAAAGCAAGAGGTATGAAGACTTCCTTAAGGGATGCGAATGGGGTGGTTTTCACAGAAGAGAGTTTTTCTTTCCTTTTTTACAGATTTTTTTTTTTTTTCGAGACAGGGTTTCTCTGTATAGCCCTGGCTGTCCTGGAACTCACTTTGTAGACCAGGCTGGCCTCGAACTCAGAAATCCGCCTGCCTCTGCCTCCCAAGTGCTGGGATTAAAGGCGTGCGCCACCACGCCCGGCTCCTTTTTTACAGGAATAATGCAATTATTCCTGTAAATAATTAAAATTGGTGCCTGGTCAGGAGGACTAGTAAGGAGATTCATCCAAAATGATATTTCTTCAGTAATCTGAGTAAAATCTGGGGTTCCCACAGGGAAAGAAGATGGAGAGGAGATTCAGGCTCGGGGGAGTGGGCAGTAGCAACGCTGACCACAGAGGGCCTGGCAGCTTGGAATCGCTGGAATATTTCAGGTAATGAAATACAAGCATTTTCCAGGGAAGATAGAGTCATAAAGTTACCATGATGTGGGGGTGGGGCAGGAGTAATGAAATTTATTTAGCAGAGGGTAAGCATGAAGGACTGAAAGCCTGGTGTGACTTCCCCAGCACCCAGCTCTGAGCTCCAGCATTTCCTCCTCCCAAGCCTCCATGGGCAGCCCTGGTGCTGGAAACCTCACTGTCTCCTTCCTTCCTCCTTTCTCCTCTTTCCCCATCTTATTCTGTGGAAACTGCCCTTGGATGAGGTTGGCCATACTTCTGCTGCAAATCTTCTATAATGCAGCAAGTGTTGACACGCTTAATCTCCTTTAATGTGGCAAGTAATGAGGTCGATTAGCTGGAAAACCTCAACGCACAGAGAGCTGACAACTCTTATCATTCACCAACATTTCCCTCGGCGGCCATTATTCCTGCATTAAAGACCTCCTGTAACCCCAAGGATCAGCCTGCTCCTCACTGAAACTGACCAAGTGCACTTTCTCCTCAAGCATATTTACTTAACAGCAATATCTAATTAATTGGGCTGAGACCTTAATTTGCATACTTACAAGCCACATTTTTAAAAAATCAACATTTAAGAGACAAAACACTTGACATTCTAGAATGGCCTACAAAGACATCCCCCAAAGGTCAATTAGTTTGCAACTGGTTATCTAAATATTTAATAGCACCCAACCATGATATTGACTGGGCTCTAGCTTGTAAAAATAATACCTTTTTGCATACCACACCAAGCATAGTGTTGCCTGGGGATAGTGATCTTTCCAGCTTAAAGACAACGCGAGATCTTTGCTGTAGTCAGAAGCCACTGACAGTTCATCATCTCAATGCTTGCCTGGTCCCTAGATGGTGGCTCCATTTTAGGAAGTTGTAGAGGTTTAGGAGGTTGGACAAAGATAAAGATAAAGGAAGCACCTGGGATCAGGTTCTTGGGGTTAGGATATCCTTGGCTACGTCTTGTCTTGTTCTCTGCTTCCTGGTTAGTCATGATCTTGTCTCCCCGAGTTCCCAGAGCTATGGACCATGGGTCACATCTTCTAAAACTGAGGGAAGTCAGGGCAGGAAATCAGGGCAGGAACCTGGAGGCAGGAGCTGATGCAGAGGCCATGGAGGAGTGCTGCTTGCTGGCTTGCTCCTCATGGGTGTTCAGCCTGCTTTCTTATAGGACCACCGGCCTAGGGATGACACCACCCACAATGGGCTGAGTCCTCCCACATCAACCAATAATTAAGAATAAGGCCTCCAGGCTTGCTCACAGCCTGATCTATGGAGAAGACGCTTCTTAGGGAAGCCACTCTATTGAGGCTCCCTCCTCTCTGATGACTCTATCCTGTGTCAAGTTGTCATAAAACTAGCCAGTATTACTACTTTTACCAACCAAGCCATCCTCCTGTCCCTGGACTAACTTTTGAAAAAAATCATAGTGCTCACTGTGTTCATTAGCTTTTCTTGTCACAATGAGAAAATGTCTGATATAAACAAGAGAGAGCAAGATCTCTTTTGGCTATGTCTTCAGAAGTCTCAGTCCACGCAAACTGGGCTTCATGGTGGTGGGAGCGTGTGTGAGGGGGAGTCGTTCACTTTACAGCAGATGGAAAGCAAAGTTAAGGAATGGGAAGGGGCCAGGGAGCAGGCAGCTCAGGACTGACTCTCAGTGGCCACTTCACCCAGCTCCTCCCTACTGTCTCCTGTTCTCAGCACCTCCCAAAGGAGCGCCACCCTCTGGTGACCAGGGTTTAGTAATGAGCCCATGGGGGACATTTCATATTCAAACTACAATACCCGTGTTCTCCCAAGCGCTCTTTAGCTTTTCTGCAGCTTTTTAAAAAAATGTCACTTCCCATTTTAATTGATTTTTTTTATGACGAATTCTCACTACTTAACTTACACTGACTTCTAACTTAATATCCTCCTTCGTGCTGAGATTACAGCTGTATGACCCAGGCGTGGGCCCAAGCATGTCTTACCTTCTGATGTATATTTTATTCATCTGTCTGTCTTCTCTTACTGGCATGTAAGGGACATGAGAGCTGGGAGCATTGTAGCTTTTGTTCACGTACTCATTTACGCCCAGAGCATAGTGCATACCCAATAGATACATGTTGAATGAGCCAACGGATGGTTTCTGATCAGCACACGGACAGTGCGGTGAGTACGCATGCTCGCAAGAAGGAGAGGCTGTGAGTACGCATGCTCGCTCGGAGGAAGGAGAGGCTGCTCAAGAGAAGCTGCTGTGCCCCACTCCTCCCTGCGCCCTAGCATCCCACACAGTACTCCTCCCGCCACACAGTACCTGCACCTTGGCATTCAGAATGTACGCACTGAGGTTAATCGGCTTTCGAGAGAGACCATAGGCTGAATCATAAGGGCAAACCCTAGCTGTTGCACTTTCTAGTTGTGTAAACTATGGGAAGGCATTTACTTTCTCTGTGACTAGTGTCGTTCTAAGCTAGGAATGTTACATAATAGAGTTTATATAAAGGGGTACTGTGATGGCTGATCTTCATTTTAAAAATTATTTACTCATCTTTCTATATGTACATACGTAAGTGTGTACATGTGTGAGCTTAATTGTGTGTATAAACTCAGAGGCCAGAGGCCAACCTCAGGTTGTCATCCTCAGGAATGTCATCTGATTTCTTTATGATAGGGTCCTTTATTGGCCTGGAGTTTTTTTGTTAGGGTGACAAGTGAACCACCCAAATCCTTCTGTCTGGACCTCCCCACTGCTGGGATTAAAAGCATATGCCTATACTCATATGCACCCACCCAGACTTACAAACACAGATACACATCGCTGAAGTAAAATAATTTTTTTAAAAGAAAGGTTGCCTAACATGTAAATGGGCCCTGGTTTCATCCCTAGACTGAATGAAAAAATGTTAATGAAAAGTTACTTTCCAGCTTATACATTTCCAGAAATGTTATATAATGATGGCTTTTTCTAAAGATGTAAAAATGCTTCCTTAAAAAAAATAAAACAGTACTATATAATTCACAGAGAGCTTTTATGTTGTCAAGTAGTTTACAATGCTAATCACATTAAGGACACTAGGGCGAGCAAGCACTGCCACTCTACTTCAAAGAAAAGTAAGATTCAAAGAGAATAAATGATTTACTTAAGAACTTTTACGTGTTCTATTCTTTCTCAAAAAGAGTTAAAATTACATTTATCTATCTATCTATCTTTCTATCTATCTATTTATTTATTTGTGGGTACAAATATGGGGACATTTTAGCCATGGGATATGTGTGGCAACCTCAGAACAACATAAGGGAGTTTGTTCTCTTCTACCATGTGGGCTCCAGGGATCAAACACAGGTCGTGCTTGGTGGCAGGCGCCTTCACCTACTGAACCATGCATGTTTCCTTCCTTCCTTCCTTCCTTCCTTCCTTCCTTCCTTCCTTCCTTCCTCCCTCCCTCCCTCCCTCCCTCCCTCCCTCCCTCCCTTCCTTCCTTCCTTCCTTCCTTCCTTCCTTCCTTCCTTCCTTCCTTCCTTCTTTTTTCCTTCCTCCCTCCTTCCCTCCCTTCTTCCCCTACTACATTCTCAGAGTAACAGTCTCACATATGCTGGATAAATACTTTAGCTCCTGTGTCTCATACAATTCAGCTTCTGTCTGAGGTTCCATAACTAACAACTGGTGAATCTAAGGTCAGAAAACTGATTTTTTTCCCCCTAATATCTAAGTCATGACAGCATTTATTACAAACCTCTATTGATAAAGACTAAATCTGATGAATGGGTTTAAACCCCTTGTAGTGTTTAACAGATTCTAGGATCGGATGAGTGCTACATACACACTTTTTCATTGCTTAAGGTAAAACGATAACTTTATTTTTTTGTTCTGACTCATCAGAGTAGTAACAGCAGTAAAGACAATTCAAATCGTTGGCAGACAATAAGCTAACATCATGGCTGAGGCCAAGCTCAATGAATAGATGCTTGCCCAGCCTGTTCTGAGTTCCATTCTCTGCACTGCATGGACTAGGCATGCTGGTGCACCCCTGTAACCCCAGTACTTAGGAGGCAGAGGCAGGAAAGTCAGAAGTTCAAGGTCATCCTCAGCTAAATAGTTCAAGGCCAGCCTGGGATACATGAGACTCTGAAAGAAATGGGGAGAAGGAGGGGAGAGGAAGGGCAGGGAGAGGGCGGGCGAGAGGGAGAAGAAATCTCACCTCTAGATCTTGCTAGCCATAGTTGTTTAAATACTTTTTAAAGATGCACACATTACTCTAATGGGTCTGTGGTTTTCACAGATGCTCGTATTTACCCTTTGTCTTTCCAAAAGAAAGACACCATATTCATCTTCCAGGAGTTCTGCAAGATTAATGAGTAAAAAGCTTCATAACTTATTTTCTTCTGAACCAGAAAATAAATCATCTGACTAGATCTTGTTTGTCCTTCTGAATTTGCGATTCTACTTCTGCATTTGAAACCCTTCTCCTGCATTTGAAGCATCAGAGAAATTTGACCTTAAGCTGTCTTTCCCAGAAGTGTGAAACCTCATGCTTGAGCTGCCTGTGGAGCCGGTCTGTGCTCCCAGATACCTGGGAGCCTGGGGTTGCAATGGTAGCTTGAGTCCAGAAATGTTGGGTCAGCCTGAGCAATATAACGAGGCCCTGGCTCAGGACAAACGAAACAGAGACCCATTTGCCTTGATCGCTGTTACTCACCCCTACCATTTTGTAGGTTTAATGAAATCTCGGAAGTAGATAATCTCTATGTTCAAGGATCTTATGTTAGTAGCTGGGCTATAAGCAGATTCTGTAGAACACACTTTTATCTTGTTTATTTGCTCACTCTCAGTGAGCTCTTAGTTTCTCTAAATCCCAGAAAACCTTATTCTCCCAAGACCTCTATGAAGAAGGGCCAGATTTCAGGGGCTCTGGGCACACCTAGCTCGCAGATAAAGCACCTGCCTAGAATGCACAGTGCTCTGGATTTGATCCCCCAAAGCCCTTCCCACCCTCACCCCATTTTTTTTCTTCTGGAAACACACTTCATCCCTTTGACTCTCCCTGTGCAGCCCTTTGTGGTGCAGTTGTCCATTAAGGTGGGACGTCCTCACAGTCAGGGATCCTGACAATGCTTTTCTTCACGGCTGCTTCAGCGAAATCTACTTAAACCCAGGGTATGTTCCATCTTCTCCCACTACTGCCTTTTTTATTTTCTCTGTAGAGAACATCTGGTGAAACATGGTTGCAATATAATAAAGGTGCCGAGGTTCTGCCGACACGTGTCTGGACGAAAGGCTGAGAACACACCGTCATGACTGCCTAAGTTGCTGGAGTTAAGTGTTAATCTTCTGGCACCTACACACTGAGACAGGAGTCCAAACTTTTGTAGATGGGCAGCCAGCCATGCCAGCAGATGGGCACAGGGAAGGCGGCCAGGGAAGCGTGTGTGTGCATCCAGCATAGGTGTTCAGAACAGGAGCTCCAGCTGAGAGCATCAGACCCTGACTCCAGCTTAGGCTAATGGCCTGTCAGCTCCTGCCTTGTCTCCCATCAACGGAATGGGGTTCCACGGAATTGGCAGGTTTCAACAGAATCTTAAATTTATCTTCTTGTGAAATAAATTAATAAATAAATAATCTAAAGTAGACAGTTTGTATCAAGTTCTTTGGTGGTGTGGTCTGAGTGAAACACGTGTCAATAGTTCTGTGTGGGCTCTCTATTAAAGCCTTGCTTAAGGAAACAGAAAGGGGTCCTTTGGCAGATTAGCCTTGTTTCTAATTTCTTATTAAAACCCTTAGGTGTACTCAACTTTGTATTTTAATATCACTTTTTTTTTAAGACAGGGTCTCACTATAGTCCTGGCTAACTTTGTTGTGTAGACCAGGCTGACCTCAAAGTCATAGAGATCCACCTGCCTCTGCCTCTCAAGTACTAGGATATATGTGCCATCACACCACACCTCGGGGTTTCTCAGTGGAACCAGCCCTGGCTGTCCTGTACTTGCTTTGTAGACCAGACTGGCCTCGAACTCACAGACATCTTCCTGCCCTGCCTCCCTAGTGAGGTAGGAAATTCTAGTTCCTTCGGAAAGTCAGTTGTGTCAAATGGTGTTTTGCTGGAGCACACAGACGAAAGGACGTCTTGTTAAAGCAGGCACATGAAAGAATGTTTTCCTGGAGCAGACACAGGTGAAGGGATGTTTTGATATAGCACACAGTGAAAGGATGTGTATAACTTTAATATTTTCAAATCCTACTTTTAATGATGTTTCTTAAGCGCTTTAACCTCCCTTCTAGTCCACCATTCATCATAGGTAGTAGAAAAGAAAGGATATGGGGGTTGGAGAGGTGGATTGGACCTCTTTAGAAAGGTTCTTTGGAGCAACTCTCATCTGTCCGGGAAACCAGCAGTTCAGTTCACAGGTCAGCAGGCAGCAGCAGCTCCACCCACTAGCAAACACTTCACGGATACACCAGTAGTCCAGTTTGGTAGTGTCTGGAGAGAAGCAGTGGTGGCACCACCTTGCAGGAACAGCCAGGCCTCAGCTAAATCCACACAAGTCAGCAGGAGGGACCAGGACCACCAGGGATGCCAGGGGAAGTTTGTTGCCACAAAGTGAAAATCAGAGAAGACTCGAGACCAAGAAGCTTTGCAAAGCCAGCTACGAAAGCAAGCCTCCATCACTGCCTTCTGGGTTCTATTTATACCTTCCAAATATCATGTGCCTTCCACAGACCTTGCCTCAGAGGTATGTAAGTCTGTCCCAGCTGACATCACTCTGCCAATCAGCCCGAGTATACAGAAGCAGCAAGAAGCTGCCAGCATGTCACCAGAAAATTTTTGGTGTGTTTCTCTCTATGAAGTCCCAACATATGGAGCTCAATTATTTAATGTAAGGCAGACCAATACATGTAGGCTGTCAGTGAAGAATCCTTCATCACATGTTCCTTCATGTGCTTGCACATCCTTTCACCTGTGTCATGTTCCTTCACATGTGTGCCCCAGCAAAACACCATCCAACACAACTGACTTTCCAGAGAAGCCTTGAGTTTCCACTTGAGACACATGATGAAGGAATACAAATGCGACCATCGACAGTGGGGGTGAGAACATTGGTTTCTTTGCTCTGCCTGGCTATTCTTCGATAATGACATGTGTGTATTGGCTCCCCTTGCGCCTGTGGTAACACCACCACAGAGAACTGCTTGTGAGGTTCCTGCAGCTTCTTGCCACTTCTGTGCCTCCGGCTGCTTGGTGAGCCTTGCAGTTTCTTCAGGATTGAACTTCAGCTGCTGGTTCATGCGTGGTGTCTGCCTGCTGAGAGCACTGGTCTGCAGCTGCTGGTTCATGCCTGGTGTCTGCCTGCCGAGAGCACTGGTCTGCAGCTGCTGGTTCATGCCTGGTGTCTGCCTGCCGAGAGCACTGGTCTGCAGCTGCTGGTTCATGCCTGGTGTCTGCCTGCCGAGAGCACTGGTCTGCAGCTGCTGGTTCATGCCTGGTGTCTGCCTGCTGAGAGCACTGGTCTGCAGCTGCTGATTTGTATTTAGTGTTGACTACCAGACTGAACTGCTGACAAGAAATATTGAGCTTGCCCTCAAAGAATATCGATAAGCAGGTCTACTTCCCCCAAATCCTAATAGCTTTCTCTTCCACTACATCCGGTGGGTGGTGGGCAAAAGGAGAGGTTGCTTGAACATTTATTAGAATAGGCTGCAAAAAATGTATGCCTACACCCTAGTGCTGGTGTTAAAGGCATGCACTGCCACACCAGACTTCACTTCTATTCTTTTTTTTGGGGGGGGGGGAGGAAAATGTTTATTAGGCTTACACTTCCACAGCACAGTTCATCACTGAGAGAAGTCAGGACAGTAAGTCTAGCAGGGCAGGCAGGAACCTGGAGGCAGGAGCTGATGCAGAAGCCATGAAGAAATACTACTTACTCGCTTGTTCTTCATGGTTTCCTCAGCCTGCTAATAGAAGCCAGAAACACCAGCCTAGGGTTGGCGTCACTCACAATGGGGTGGATACTCCCCCATCAACCACTGGTTAAGAAAATTCCCTCCACTCAATCTTACGGAGGCATTTTCTCAGTTGAGATTTCTTCCTTTCAGATAACTAGCTTATGTCAAGTTGACAGAAAACTAGCCAGCACACCCCCCCCCCACGTGATTAAAAGTGCTACTAATGCATCGGGTGCTTTGTCTTTATCCAAGAATCTCCAGCTGCTTCCAAAGGAAAGAAACACGGCTGCTCTCCATTGAAATAACCACAGACAAATTCCTTAACCAAAATAGAATCTTTGATATAAAACCATCCATAAACTTTACAGAGACATTCCGAACCATCTCACTGACATATATGTATAAGGGCTATACTTGGTTATTTTTATCACCACACAATAAATCCAGACAGTAAATATAATTATTTCGGCACCCAATTCCCAGACCTCAGGAGAAGAGAAGATTTCTCTGGGGAGCTCACACACACTTTTCAGCTCTGCACTCGGAGACTCGGGGACACACAGTTTCCGGTCAGTGGATACAGCTACCAGCAGTGTGTCACCGCTACAGAGTGGGTATGGAAAGCAAAAGGCCTTGCGTACACCCTGGCTGTAGTCTCAAATTTCCACCAGAGGTGACCTTCTACGCTACAGCAGTAGATAAAACAATCACGGGAACAAAAAAATATTTCTTGTTCTGATCCTGAGATACATGGGGAGGAAAAGATTGGGCCTCCAGCAAGAAAGCGCCAGACCTGCACTCCTGAGTGTGTGAAGCAGAAGTAACTGCTGTCCACACAGCCGATGCAAACGTAGTGCTGGTAGCACTGTGGGGAAGAGAGAAGTGGCTTTCCACAGGGGTGCTTCCACACCATGCTCCCAGCAGCAGATTTATGGCCAGTAAGAGTCCTCCCAGCATTGCACAATACAGATGGTGTGGAGTCAGGCTCAAACACAGAGAAGAAAAGAGAGCTCCTTCACATTTTAGCTTCCAGACACAGTTCTTTTCATGAATGTCTAAAGCATATGCATGCTTCTCATAAGATCCAACATAAATGAATCCAGTGGTTGGATCCACAGCTGGCAAGCTTTTGACAGCATCTTCAGTAGTAAATGTCCTATATTTTCCCCCACTGTTACTTTTTAGAACATAAATTAATCCATTAAAATGGCCATGGCATGTAGATGGAAGGTTATCTATCAACCAGCACCATATCATCAAGCAGGGAATGTGTTAAAGGTGTTTCTGCAGTTCTTTAAAGATGCAGCCCTTCACTGAATTGACTTGGGATACCATGAAGAGAATGAAGTTTTCCTGATTATAACAGGTAACTTCATGGGGCTCCACCTGGTAAAATTCTTCAGCTACCTGTTGTACAAGTGCAATGTTAAGATGTTTGCCATGAAACACATGAAACTCAAGAAGAAGGAAGACCAAAGTGTGGATACTTCGGTCCTTCTTAGAATGGGGAACAAAATACCTATGGAAGGAGTTACAGAGACAAAGTTCGGAGCTAAGACAGAAAGAAAGACCATCCAGAGACTGCCCCACATGGGGATCCATCCCATATACAACCACCAAACCTGGACACTATTGCATATGCCAGAAAGATTTTGTTGACAGGACCCTGACATAGCTCTCTTTTGTGAGCTCTCTCTCTCTCTTCTTTCTATGCCAATGCCTGGCAAATACAGAAGTGGATGCTCACAGTCTTCTATTGGATGGAACACAGGGCCCCTAATGAAGGAGCTAGAGAAAGTACCCAAGGAGCTAAAGGGGTCTGCAACCCTATAGGAGGAAAAACAATATGAACTAACCAGTACCCCCAGAGCTGTGTCTCTAGTTGCATGTGTAGCAGAGGATGGCCTAGTTGGCCATCAATGGGAGGAGAGGCCCTTAGTATTGCGAAGATTATATACCCCAGTACAGGGGCATGCCAGGGCCAGGAAGCAGGAGTGGGTGGGTTGGGGAGCAGGGTGGGGGGAGGGTATAGTGGGCTTTGGGGAAAGCATTTGAAATGTAAATGAAGAAAATCGCTAATAAAAAATGCCAAAAAAGAAGAAGGAGGAGGAGAAGGAGAAGGAGAAGAGAAGAAGAAGAAGAAGAAGAAGAAGAAGAAGAAGAAGAAGAAGAAGAAGAAGAAGAAGAAGAAGAAGAAGAAGAAGAAGAGGAAGAAAAGACGTTTGGTGCTTGATCTGGCTGTCCTTTCTTCACAAGAAAAATATCTCTCCACCTTTCGCAGTCAAAGTCTCCTGTGGCTCGGATAGTGCCAAGGGGCACTGTCATTTCATCATCAAGAAAACATACTCTGTTCTTCCCACCTAAAAATACTTGGCCAATGCCTTTGAGAACTGGAGAACCATTTTTTGTCTCTTACTTCAACCACCGTTCCAAGTAGTGGAGACCCCAGCTACATGTTTCACAGTAGAATTAAGAATCTCCTCTGGAATCCTGTAAAAAGTGGCCCAACTGGATACCTCTGTGGTACCATAGATGTTAAATATCTGGGTTCTGTTGCCTTTGCCTTGCCAGCTTTGGAGGATGGGCAGTGAGGGGAAGGCTTCCCCATCGAGGGCCAGGACTCTGAGAGACATGTGCTGAGAGATATGTCAGAGATATGTGCTGACAGGACAGTGGACTTGATGAGCTCAGATCCAAATTTTCTCAGCAATGTTGGTGTTGCCTGTAAAACAGTCATTCTCTGGTGGGAAAAGAGATTGTCAGCTAGTTTTGATGGGAGCACTTTGACAGAAGTTGGCACAATAAGCAGGCAGGCTCCACTGGACAGAGAAACAAATGTCTCCACAACAGATGGATCGAAGGTCAGAGGAGAAGCCAGAAACAAAACGTCTTCTTGAATGACGTCAAAAAGTGACCGGAAGTGCTGGATATTAGGTAGTATGCATGCATGAGGCACTCTCACAAGTGGTCCCTGTGGTCCCTGAGGTGTGGAGGACATAAGCCAAGCAGCCCTCATGCTGCACGTCCATGTGCTTTCTCTGGGGTCCTGTTTTCACCACCCACTCTGTCTTCTCTATCCTTTACCATGTGCTGATCTCTTCTGTTACCCAGCACTGAGCTCACCTCACCATCTTCCCAACACAGACTGAAGAATACCAGGTCCTTGTTTCCCACGGAAACTGTATCTTAGTTCAAAACTGTTCCATGTGAAGATTTGAATTTATTAACCTGCCATTTTTCAATGAGAACATACTTTAAGTCACATTTTTTCCATAAATTGGGCTGATAATGATGGTGGGGAATCTGGATCGATGGGCACAATAGGCACTGTGGGGACCTGAAGAATCCCTAAAATTCAGGAGGGTAAGTTTATCCCAGGTTGATAATAGAGGCCAATTTCCCAAATTTCCTCCAAAGTCACAGTGTGCTAGCAGAAAATCGGATAATTCTGAAGCCTCGCTCAACAGAGCCTTGTAAGTATAGCACACTGGAGGCTGGTGGTTGCCTTTGTCAAAACATACAGCTGTTCTATCCTTATAGACGGAGGCAGGCCAAAGCACCAACTCCTGAAGAGTCATTTTATTGAGGTTTGTCTAAACACCGGTGGCTAAGAAATCTGGGGATGTGTCTCCAGAGTTGTTCTTTCAGAGGACACAGGTTCCACATCAGCACCCAACTGAGAGCTCAGTAGAGTCCATAGCTGCAGTTCTGGGGGATCCGATAGCCTTCGAGGACAGCATGCATGAGCATGGTACACTCATGCACATGGAGGTAACGCACCCCTTTAGTTACAATGTAACCTTTAGTTACAATGCACTTCGTGGATCCCAAAAGTCTTTCATTGGTTCTCGGGACCTCGATAGGAGGTGGCAAAACAGGTGAACCAGGAGACCCATATAGCTGCTCCAAGCCAGGGTCCGGAAGCTGGCTGGGCCCCTTCCCTTCTATTCTTAAGGAACAGATCAATTAAAGTAAATTTCCTAACTTCAACAATCTGTTCAATCTAGAAAATGCCTCGTCTGCTTCTCATTCTGTTCAGTTCATAAGAGAAAACCCAGAAAGGCTCTCCATTGGGTGCTTTACAGTTTCTCTTCAAAATTAACCTGCAGATCAGCAAGATGGCTTCACTTGCTGCATGTTTTATTGCTGTGAAGAGACACTGAGACCATGATAACACTTACAAAAAAAAATATTTAATTGGGGCTAGCTTACAGTTTCAGAGATTTAGTCTCCTATCATTATTGTGGGAAGCATGGCAGCGTGCAGGCAAACACGGTACTGGAGAAGCAGCTCAGAGTTCTACATCTGGATCCACAGGCAGCAGCAGAAGACTGTGCCACAGTGGGTGTAGATTGAGCATATATGACCTCAAAGGTCACACAATCACAGAAACTCTGCAGCTGGCAAAAGTCACACCCCTGCTAGAGCCCAAGATGAATCATAGGCAGCTGCCATGGACAATCTCAAGCAGCCCATGTCCCTACACCACACATTAAAATGAAAGCACATTCATATAATAATATAATATAATATAATATAATATAATATAATATAATATATTTTTAAAAAACCAAAATTTTCACTGCTGGTAGGAATACAAACTTGATCAGCCACAGTGGAACTCAGTGTGGTGGTTCTAAATAAATAAATAAACGACCATGTGACCCAGGTAGGACCCTCTAGGGTATATCTCAAAGGACTAATTCAGCACAGCACAGAAATGCTTGCATGTAAGTTTTCTCCGTCCCCTTGCAGAGGGAAGATCTCTCTTGCTTTCTGCTACTTTGCATATGCAAAGATAACTGACCCTCACTCTGGGTGGCTCTTCTGCCTCTGCCTTACAGATGTGAGCCACTGTATCCAGCTTCTTAAACTCCATCCTGGGAATTGAACTCAGGTCTATGGACCTGCATAGTGTAGTGGTTTGAATAGGAATGGCCCCCATAGACTCATGTGTTTGAATGCTTGGCCCATTGGGAGTGGCACTATTAGGAGGTGTGGCCTTGTTGGAGAAAGTGTGTCATTGTGAGGAAGTGCTTTGCGGTCTCTTACATGCACAGGCTATGTCCGGTGTGGCACACAGTCTCCATCTGCTGCCTTCAGATCAAGATGTAGAACAATCAGCTCCTTCTCCAGCACCATGTCTGCCTGAGCACTGCCATGCTTCTCACCATGGTCATACTGGACTGAACCTCTGAATGGGCAAGCCAGCCCCAATTAAATATGTCCTTTATAACAGTTGTCCTGGTCATGGTGTCTCTCCACAGCAATAAAACCCAAACTGGGACAGCAGGAGTCCTGGAGTGGAGAAGGTAGAGACCATGGGCTGAGCAAAGGTGCCTGCATCGTTTGCTCCCTGTTTGTTGACTACACTGCCATGTGAGGAGTTGCTTCAAGCTCCTGCCTCCTGACTTCCCCACCAGCAAGGACTGTGCCTTTAACAATAAACCAGAATACACTCATTTCCCCCTAAGTTGCTTTTGTCAGGGCATTTTATTACAGCAACAGAAAAAGAAACTAAGACAGCCACTGTTGTCCCAGTCTTCCTTTAGTTTCCTGGTTTCTGCATGTGTGCCCAGTTGTACTTACATTGAAAGATTCAGAGCTAAGACACACAGCTAAAAGAGAATTTGCAGCATTCACCTTTCTGAGTCTGAGTTCCCTAAGCCCCATCCATCTATCTGGAAATTTCATTTTTCTTTATGGTTGAATAGTACTCCATTGTATATGTACCAAGTTTTCATTATCTGCTCATCACTTGAAGGACACTTAAGCTGTCTCAGTGTCCTAGCTCTCGCTGAGCAAGTATCTGTGGAGTCATCGTGAGTCCTTTCAGCATGTGCCAAGGAGTGGTATAGCTGGGTTATACAATAGATTTATTTTTTGCTTTTTGAGGATTCTACACACTGATTTCCAGAGTAGCTGCACCAGCTTTCAATCCCACAAATGACATTCCTAACTGCATTCTAAACACCTATCATTCTACCCACAGAGAAATGTAGCTCATTCCCCTCATCAAAAAAAAAAAAAAGTCTATTTTTACAGCAGACCATTACAGAACGCCACACTGGCCCAAATGCAGAGAACAACCTACTGTAAGATGTCCCAACCTATGTGACAAGAACACAATCCCTATACCTAAACCTCAAGGGATGTCACAGCAGAGGGAGGAGGGAAGACTAAAAAGGCCAGAGGACTGAAGTGTCTGCTGTGAGATCATCTTACAGATGTGACAGGGGAGATGATCCATGAACTCACCAATATGGCTACCTATTCAAGACCTGAGCCATGACAGTATCAGTTCACAGGTCAAGATGGAGGGAGAAATCTCCCAGGGTCCACTTCTATATTATGAGCTATAGACAATTAGTGACTAAGAAAGGGACAATCAGTCTTTCCCAGGGACGAGCTCCTACATGGTTATCCAGTATCAAGCAGTCAGCAGTAAAAATGTTCACATATGAGAAACACTAAATGTACTCATCAAGTTGTATTTATTTATTTATTCCTATATGTAACAATAACAATTAAAGAAAAAGAGACAGGGGAAACAAGACAGGCTCATTTATCCTTCTATATAAATTTTAGGAATTTTTTTCTAGTCACATAGAGATTATAACAGGAATTTTGATGGAGATTTCATTGTATCTATAGATCTTCTTTCGGTAAGAATTTTATAATAATTCTGGCTGCCCATGGGTATATGAGGTCTTTCCATTTTCTATTATCTTCTTCATAATTTTAGAAACTTTAAAATGTCTGCCCTGGTCTCTTCAATGACTCATTGGTCATTCTGGAGTGTCTTGTTCAGTTTCCAAGCATCTGGGTAGTTTCTCTTGAACTCGTTTCTAGTTTTTTTTCCACTATGATCTGATAAGGCAGAAGAACTTATTTTGATTTTTGTAGTTTTTATTTGCTCAGATTTACTTTGTAGCCTGGACTATAGTCTGTTTTAGAGAAAGCTTCAAAAGCATGTGTATTCTGTTTCCCCTGGATGGAGTCAGCTATCTCTATATGGATTTCTATGGTGCCTTTTGTGCCTCTGCTGGTGTGGGTCCCTCTCCTAGTTTTATTTAGTGACTCTCTCACTAAACAGCCTGCTTTCATATGCTCTATCTTCAGTTTACTCAGTGAGAGGAGAACAAACTGTCTTATCCAGTGTTCCATTGCTGTGAGAGACACCATGAACACAGTAACTCTTGTAAAAGGAAGCATTTAACTCGGGCTTGCTTACAGTTTCAGAGGTTTAGTCCATTGTCATCATGGAGGAGAGCACGGTGGCCTGCAGGCAGACATGGAGAAGGAGCTGAGAGTTCTACATCTGGATCTGCAGGCAGCAGGAAGAGAGAAAGGCACAAGGCCTGACTTGGGCTTCTGAAACCCCAAAACCCACCTTTAGTGACATACTTCCTCCAACAAGGCCACACACATCTCCTAATCTTTTTCTTTTTTTTTTTTTAAAGATTTTATTTTATTATATGTAAGTACACTGTAGCTGTCCTCAGACATTCCAGAAGAGGGAGCCAGATCTCGTTACAGATGGTTGTGAGCCACCATGTGGTTGCTGGGATTTGAACTTATCACCTTCGGAAGAGCAGTCGGGTGCTCCTACCCGCTGAGCCATCTCACCAGCCCCCCCCCCCTTTTTTTTTTTTTTTTTTTAAAGATTTTAACTCCTAATCTTTTTCAAACAGTAGTGCTTCCCTGATGATGAGGCACTGGGGTCTATGAGCCTATGGGGGCCATTCTTATTCAGACCACTGCAGAAACCATAATAATTGCAACAACATCAGTTTGAACAAAACAGAAATAGACTTGAAATCAGTGAAGGCTCATGAATATATCACAAATGACCGCAACCCAGTTAAGGGAAAGCCTATGTAGAATGTGCTATGGAGTTAAAATTATTCAGGATAAATGTAGAAATAACAAATTAATCAGATAAAAAGAGACAGGTTAAAAAAATAGAGAAGAAGCAAGAGGAAATATATTGCAGAAATAGAGGAGGAGTGGAGAAAAGAAAAAGGAAGAGAAGAAAGATTTAAGGAACAAAAAGGGTTTTCCTGGTAATAAAAAAGTTTAAATACAAATTTAGATAAATATAGAAAGAAGAATAAAAACCAGAGGTTTTTTTTTAATAACAGCCAATTACTACTAAAAGTACAATAGAGTCTTTTAAAATGGAGGGAAGGGGTATAAAGGGAAAATAATGACATAATTAAAAGGTGTAAATAAAATTAAACATATGCATAAAGCAGAATAAAAATAAAATATATTTTGGAGATACTATGAGGTCAAGACACTGATAAAAATGTAATAAAAGAGGGACAAAGGGAATCCTAAAGAGTCAAAAGCTAGAGGAAAGGAGGAGTGGAGATGGGAGGAAGGAAGGAAAAGATGGATGGAAGGAAGGAAGGAAGGAAGGAAGGAAGGAAGGAAGGAAAAGATGGAAGGAAGGAAGGAAGGAAGGAAGGAAGGAAGGAAGGAAGGAAGGAAGGAAGGAAAAGATGGAAGGAAGGAAGGAAGGAAGGAAGGAAGGAAGGAAGGAAGCGAGGGAGGATGGAAGAGAGGGATGGAGGGAGGGAGGGAGGATTGGAACAGTCCCTTCAATAGTTCTTGCAGGTGTGTCTTTCCTGTGGCTTGTGCTGGTTTGGAGCCTGTATTGGACAACTGCCTAGTTTTGCTAGAGGCTCAACACTACTGGCCCCCTTCTCTGGGTACCAGGAGCCTCTGCTGGCCTTGCTTAGCCTCACACTCCTCTTGCCCTCCCTAGAGTTCTAAATGTGGTCCTTCTGCGACCACAGCACTGCTAGTGATACAGACAGTGGATTTGTCACTATGTCCTTTCAAGGCCTCCAGCCTATTAATGGCCCCACCAGAGGGGTGCAGCTGAGGTTGAGAAGTGACCTGCTTGGCTTGAGTCTCTAGTCTGCTCCCTCTGAGATCAGGCTGGGACTCTCCACTCCGCGGTTATTCTTGGTTGCTGAGGGAGTGTCTCTTTACCTGCATTCTGAGCTTTTAAGCATTTGACCTTGCACTCTCCATAACTGCTTCCCACTCTCCATAACTGTCTCCCAAAGCTGTCCCTTACTTTCAGCCATGGCGGATTAAATTCAGGCTTTCTGTCTGAAAACAATCCATGTTGCTTTTTTTTTTTTTAACAGTCTTTTATTTATTTATTTATTTATTTTAAGATTTATTTATTTTATGTATGTGAGTACACTGTTGCTGTCTTCAGACACACCAGAAGAGGGCATCAGATCCCATTATAGATGGTTGTGAGCCACCATGTGGTTGCTGGAATTGGAACTCAGGATCTCTGGAAGAGCAGTCAGTGCTCTTAACCACTGATCCATCTCTGCAGCGCCAGTCCACGTTTTTTTTTGTGTTTTTTTTTTTTTTTTTAATTCTGGCTCTCTTTTACCAGGTCACATGGAAATAACATCTTGTCTTTCAACTTTTCACACATAAGTTTGGAATTATTTTCTTAAGTTCTGTATTGGTCTGTTCATTGTTGGTTTATAGAAAATCAGTTTCAGTACTTCGGCTAGGTGCAGTAGAATCCTAGCTACTTGGAATCCTAGCTACTCGTGAAGCTTAAGGAGTGGATACGTGGAGCCCTGAAGCTTGTGACAAGCTTAGGGAACATAGCAGGACTCCATCTTAACAACAACAACAAAAGAATAAAACCAGACCTGTTTTATTGAGTGTTAACTGCTCACTTTGAAGCTTGGAGAATTTGCCTCCTGGTCGCCATGCTTAGGGTTGCAATCTTTGAGCAGCACCCCTGCTTCTGATGACCTTTCTCATTACAAATACTTCTACTTCTCTTTGTTTGCAAATTAGATATGCTTTGTGTTTCCTTAGCTCACTCTTTTCTTTTCCTTTCTTTTCTCTTCTTTCTTTTCCTTTTCTTTCTTTCTTTCTTTCTTTCTTTCTTTCTTTCTTTCTTTCTTTCTTTCTTTCTTTCTTTCTTTCTTTCTGTACGTGAACCAGTCATCTTTTATTGAACAGTAGTTCTCAGTCAGGGTATGAAGGTTCAGCCAGTTGAATTCTTCCTAGGTCGGAGTTGGGCAGGCAGTTATGCTTGGCCATGCAATGCCCTCCAGTGACCCCTCTTCAGTGGTACTTGTGTTGCCGCTCATGTTTGAGTTCCTTGTTAGAAATGCAGTAGCTGAAAACCAGGACCATGTAGGCTGCCAGGACCATGCTAAGCCCTGAGATGCTGATGTACTTTTTGTAATACCTGTCATTCCCTCTCTGAAAGGCTCCTGCAGTGCCACTGGGGTTGAAATCCCGCATCATTATCCAGCTCGGCAGCTCTCCAAGTTTGACTTCCACGAGCTTCTTCTCCTTTAATGGCACGAGCAACACCATCTTGAAGTCCTGGTGTCCCTTAACGCTCTTTCTAGAACCTGAAGCATTGAATAATAGAGAGTGTAATGAATTCCCCTATCTTGTTACTAATCTTGGAAAATGTCTTTCACCATTGAGGACAATCTTAGCTATAAGTCATTCACAAATGTGTTTCCCCTTCTTCTTTGCAATGATGGTAATTAAACCCAGGGCCTTGTGCCTGCAAGGCAAATGCTCTACCAGGGAGGACTCGCATGTAAATGTGTCCATTAGCACAATAAGCAGGTCTCTTCTCTCCCTACTTTGCTAACTTTGTCTTCCTTCCAAACCCTTTCTGTTTTACAAAAGGGTTTTGTCAAAGGTCTTTTTCTTTTAATTAAACCAATTGAAACAACTGAGTGTCTCCCTCACTCTTCCTCTCACCCTTTGTCTCTCCCTGTTTGTCTCTCTCTGTGTCTGTCTCTGTCTCTGTGTGTGTATCTGTGTCTGTCTCTGTGTGTGTGTCTGTGTGTCCATCTGTTTCTGTATCTGTGTGTGTGTGTGTTTTCCCTTCATCCTGTGTTGTAGTGCACTTAATATCTTGGATTTGAACCACCTTTGCACCCCTACTTAAACTCACATGCCAGGTTTGGTGGCACATTCTTGAAATCCCAGCACTCATGAGCCAGAGACTGGAAGAATGAGAGTCTGAGGCTTTCCTTAGCCAAGTATCGAGACCCTAACCAAAAACAACAGCAACGACAATCAGCCAATCCATTCGAGAGAGGGTATCCTTTTCTTAGGTATACGCTGTTAGGTTTGAAGCCCAATTTGTTGAGGGTTTTTGTTTGACTATCCATAGGGAGTACTGGTCTGTAGATGTCTTCACCTGTACCCTCCTGGCTTCCGCAGGGAATTGTGCTGGCCACACAGAATGACTTAGTGTTTTCTTCTCTTCTAAAGAGGGTGGGTGCTAAGTCTTTAAATATTTGGTAAAAGTAATATGGTTTTAGTTTGAGTTTTCCATTGTTTAACGGAGTTAAGCATTTTCTTAAAGGCTCTTTGGACTTTTTTACATCATCTTTGTCAATGTCTGAGTCTTTTGACCATTTTCCAGTTGGTATTGTTTCTTTTCCTTGATTTATAGTAGTTTTTATGTATTCTGGATGCTTCCTTTGTCAGAGTATTGTTAGCCTTTTCTTTTGTAATTTCTCTCTCCCATCTCTGCCCCCTGTCTCTCGACAAGGGCTTGCTAATGTCTCCCAGGCTGGTCTTCAATTCCTGATTCTCCTGCATCAGACGACTATGTACTGAGGATACAGGTACCCTACCACACAGCTCCTTTTTAATTCTCCTAAGGGCTTCTTTTGATGAACAGACTTTTTGATTTTAATATAGCCCTGGCAAATCTTCTTTTTATGGTTTTGGTGAGGTTACCTGTTGGTATGGTTGGCAAACCATCTTGGCAGTGTCGAAAAGACTTCCTCCCTTGGCAAGCACTGTTGGCTGTGCGCAGGATATCGGGAATTTATTTTTTGGTGTAGGGTGTAGGTGTAGGTACTTTTTTTTTCTCCTTGTCAATATCTAACTGATCCAATATCAATATTTTTCTCATTGCCTGCAGTGTCACCCAAATCATAAATCAGATAACACACACACACACACACACACAGAGTTATTGCTTTTCTAGTCTGTTCTGAACAGCAGGTTGCCTACCTACACACAAGCATTACATTATTCTCATTACCACAAAAGGCCTGGCTCCCAACAGTGAATCTCCTCAAACTATGTTCTTCAAAATCGTTTTAAATGTATTTATTTTACTCTATGTGTGTGAATGTTCTGACTGCACTTATGCACCACATGCATGCCTGGTGCTGATGACGGTCAGGAAATGGCACCAGATCCTGTGGAACTCGATGGTTATGAGATACCATGTCATGTGGGTGCTAGGAATCTGGGTCTTCTGCAAGAGCAGGCAGTGCTCTTAACTGTCCCCTAGTCCCATCTTTGCCAAGGTTTTGTAAGGTATATTTCATCCTTTGTGGGTCTGCATTAATTTTAGATTCAGCTCTCTGTTTCTACAGAGAAGAAAAAGAAACTTGCTGGAATTTTAACTGGGAGTGTTTTATTCCAATGGGCTCTAGAAGTTGAAGAAGAAAGAACAAATGAACAAACAAACAAACACTGGCACGTCTAAAATTTGGAGGCATGATCAGAAAAAAACCAATATTTATTCAGCGAACATTTCGTTAGTGCCTAGCATTTGCCATGCTCTATAGGAGGCAGTATAAAGAGGAAGGGGACTCAGTGGTGAGCAAGGCTGTGCTGGTCACTGAAGGAGCTGGGTGTGCTGTTCACCTGGGAGGCTGAAGCAGGAGGTCTGTGCACACAGCCTGAGGCACACAGCAAGGCTCTGGGAGAGAAAGAGAACAGAATTCAAAGAGGAAGAGTCACTGCTCTCTGAATTTGAGACTGAGGATTTCTAGAGTTGATACAATCTGTGGGTTCCTATTTAATAATGACAATTTCGCAATGGGTGAGATTAGACACCTGCTGAGGCATTTTATGGTCCTTTGTCAAATGACAGCAGGTCCTTGTAAAACTCTTAGTAGGTTTTGCTTAAGAAATAGAAGTTAAGGGCTGGTGAGATGGCTCAGCGGGTAAGAGCACCCGACTGCTCTTCCGAAGGTGATAAGTTCAAATCCCAGCATCCACATGGTGGCTCACAACCATCCGAAACGAGATCTGGCGCCCTCTTCTGGAGTGTCTGAAGACAGCTACAGTGTATTTACATATAATAAATAAAATAAATCTTTTTTTTTTTTTTTTTTGGTTTTTTCGAGACAGGGTTTCTCTGTATAGCCCTGGCTGTCCTGGAACTCACTTTGTAGACCAGGCTGGCCTCGAACTCAGAAATCCGCCTGCCTCTGCCTCCCGGGTGCTGGGATTAAAGGCGTGCGCCACCACGCCCGGCTATAAAATAAATCTTTAAAAAAAAAAAAAAAGAAATAGAAGTTAAGAGACTCCTGGATTCTGAGCCTGTGCCACTGAGCATTTTAAAGATTACTATATTTAATTGACATGATAACCTTACCCAACAAGGGAATAAATGTTATGCCCATTATTCTTATGAATTAGGAAACTGAGCTTAATGGGGCTAAGGAATCTGCCCCGGATCACACAAGTCAGTACTGCTGAGCACTAAGTCAAAAGTCATAAATGACAAAAAAGAAAAAAGATTCAAACCTGTGATTTCACATCATTGGTTTAAGAAAGTTACCTTGGCCAGGCAGTGGTGGTGCATGCCTTTAATCCTAGCACTCGGGAGGAGAGGCCAGCCTGTTCTACAGAGTGAGTTCCAGGACAGAGAAATCCTGTCAAAAAAAAAAATTACCTCACTGCTCTCTGACATGAATATTATTGGCTACTAGAAGTTGCTACTAAATAAACTTTAAGGAAAAATTCTCTTTGAAAAAGGTATTTACTATTTATGTGGATGTGTGTAGGTACCCATGAGTCTATGTGCCAAAGGAAGCCCAAAGAGGGCATTGGATATTCTGAACCTGATGGCGACGAGATTGCAGATGAGGGCCAGGAATTGAACTGGGGTCCTCAGGAGGAGCAATGCATGCTCTTAATCACTGAGCTGTCTCTCCAGCCACAAGAAAAAACTGGAGCATACAGGAGGTAATCGCTTACTAATTACGACTGTAGCCATTTTAAGAATTCCAGAAGCTCTATGTAGATAGGACCTTTAGGCATGCAATGTTATCGGGATGATGGATTGCGTTCTTTCTTTGCTTGTGAATCTCAACCATGTGAAAAGCTATGAAGGCAAACACTGTGAGCCATAAAGTAGAGGACAATCATTATTACAGTCACCTGGTGACTCACGGTGTCACTGTAGACTGATGCTTTCCTCCCAAGACAGTGACTTCACATTACTTCCTAATCTTCCTTTTTCCCAAGTCTCATTTCCACCCACTTTTATATAAATCAGCCCAGGGATGAATTTTGTTAGCCCACAGACCACCAAATGCTGGCCTGAGGAGGGATGGGTTCGGAAGCACACCTGAGTATCAGAGCCTCAGGAGCCACCTGAACTTCTCTGCCTCTTTATCGATCCACCATTCCTAGAACATCACACAAATGGAATTGTTCAGTCTGTGTCTGGTTTTACCTCACATAACAACCTGGGGATTTGCCACTGTCGGCACATCAGCAGTCCCTTCCTGCTCCTTACTACTGTCCCACTATACGATACACCACTTGGTGTCTCATCCAGCACCGATGAATATATGGATGGCTTCTAGTTATTGACAGTTATAAGTAAAACCTGTATAAAGATTTGTGGGCTGAGTTTCTGTGGAATGTAGTTTAATTTTTTTCAAATCCTATTTTTAATGATAATTCTTAAACACTTTAACTTCCCTTGAGCCCACCACCCACCAGAAGTAGTGGGGAAAAAAGGATATGGGGGAAGTAGACCTGTTTAAAAAGGTTTTTTGGAGCAACTCTCATCTGTGTTGTCTGGAAATCAGCAGTTCAGTTCACAGGTCAGCAGACAGCAACAACTAGATCCACTAGCAAACACTTCACAGATGCACCAGCAGTCCAGTTGGGTAGAATTGGGATAGCAAACACCAACCAGCTGTGGTTGCACTACCTAGCAGAGACAGCCAGGCCTAAGCCTTGGCAGGAGTCACCAGGAGGGACATGCAGGAACACTAAGAGAAGTTCTCTGCTGTATCTCTCTCAGGGAAACAAAGATCAGCAAAGACTTGAGACCCACAAGCGTTGCACAGCTAGCTGTACCAGCAAGCCAGCCTCTGTCTCTACCACTCTGTGGGGTCCTGATTGTACCCTCCAAACATCATGTGTCCTCCATGTGCCTTGGCTTGCCTCAGCACCTGCATGCAATCATCCCAAGTCCTCAAAAACAGCAAGAAATGGAAGCACACCATCACAAGGTTTTTGGTGCATTTTTTCCTATGGAGTCCTGACAAATGCAGCTCAACTACGAAGTGCAGGGAAGACCAACACATGCATGTTGTTAGTAAAGAATCCTTCACCACGTGTCCTTTCACATGCTTGCTTTAACAGATCATTCTCTCTCCTGTGTCTGCTTCAGTGAAATGCTCCTTCATGAGTCTGCCTTAGCCTTTCACATCTATGTCCACTTTAACTAAATGTTCCTTCATGTGTTTGCCTCAACAAAACACCATCCAACAACTTTCCAAAGAACCCTTAAGTTTCCACTGAAGTGGAGATACATTTTTATTTTGTTGGAATAAATTCAAATATGTGGAATTGCTGACATATAAAATATATATAAATAAATGCCAAATTGTTGTCCAGAGTAGCCACAACCACACTGCGTTTCCACCAGGATTGCACAGTAGCAAATCCAAGTCTATTTCTTAGGAATAAAAAACATGTTGCATCGCATCCATCAATCCATTTGTAATGAGATAAATATCCTTTCAGTAACTCAATTTAAAAATCCCTACAGATAAGCCTTCATTCAAAGGAAGGAAGCAAAAGCCTTTCTTCAGGATGTGGGGTATGTTAGCTACTATTCTCACGGCTGTGATGAAATACTTAACCAAAGCAACTTCAGGAAGAAAGGGTTTGTTTCTGCTCAGTTTGGCACCATCCATCATGATGGGGAAGCCACAGTGGCAGGGGAGAGAGGCGGGACTTCCCAAGGAAGTGGGTCATAGAAAAAAATGATCAGACCAGAGGGAGACAGAAACACATCAGAGAATCTCAAATCCACATGTTAGGCACTTGGGAATGGTGACAGAATCATCTGGACTCCAAAGGACGTGGGTAAGTCCATCCCTCCAGCCATGTCTACAGCACACGGACGTGGGTAAGTCCATCCCTCCAGCCATGTCTACAGCACACACAGCCGCCTCTGTCTTGGACCAACTCCAGTCCAGCTTTTCTTGGTAGATGGTACTGGCATCTACAACACACGCGAGTCTCCACTGCAGCCTTGACTCCACCTTCACAGATTCACACAACCCCGTCACACATTGCCAGCACACTGTTCCGGCTCTCTGGAACTGAAGTGGAAGATTCTATGACTCCTTTAGTCTTGCATCTTTCATGTCTGCAAAACCAATATCATGTGAACACTACCATGTGGATGATGCAACCAGCTGAGATGACACGTGTCTACCAGCTGAGATGAGATGACACCTGTGCAGACAATGCTACCATCCTTTGAAATTAGTTAAGAGACCATTCTAAGGAGAATATGAATGTATCTTGATTTTTTTTCTGAGGCTTAAGAATGATAAAGCACATTTATTTATTTATGTAGTGTGTGTGTGTGTGTGTGTGTGTGTGTGTGCGTGTGTGTGTGTGTGTGTGTGTGTGTGTGTGTGCGCGCGCGCGCGCGCGAGCACGCGCGCGCGCGCCCGTGCTCACGCATGACTTGTTCCTTCTGCCGTGTAAAAATTTCAGGAATTGAATTTAAGCTGCCTGACTTGACAACAAGAACCTGTACCTACTTGCTCTCCCTCAGTCTTTCTAAGGGAGCACTAATCAAAATGATTTCAAGAAAACCTGGAGGGGCTGGAGAGAGGGTTCTGTGGCTAAGAGCACATTCTACTCTTGCAGAGGACCCATGTTCAATTCCCAGTATCCATTATGGGAGCGCTAATAACTACCTGTAATTTCAGTCACACACACACTTTTAAAATAATACTAAAACTATGTTTTAAAACTCTGGAGTAAAAAATGGTAGCTCTTCTTTAGAGGCAGGGACTTAGAGGAAGCTGGCCTGATGGTACTGTGGACTCTGACTCCTGGGAGTAGTGGGGAAGATTGTATCAAAAGATAGGAAAGGAGGAAAATTATTATCATCAAACCTTGGAAGAGCCAGGCACTGGTGGTGCTCATTTAATCCCAGCACTCAGGAGGCAGAGGTAGGCAAATTTCCAAGTTGGAGTCTAGCCTGTTCTACAGAGCAAGTTTCAGGACAGCCAGCACCACACAGAGAAACTTTGTCTCGAAAAACCAAACAACCAACCAAACAACCAATCAACCAACCAAACAAACAAAAGCCCTTAGAGGATATCACATGATTAGTGTTATTATAAGACCGCTAGATGATTGAGTTAGTTTTTTTGATTTGTTTTGTTTTGTTTTGTTTTGTTTTGAGTTCCTGAAAGCAATGCTAGGTAGCCACCAAGATTTTTATTCTAGTTTCTAACTTGGAACTTGGGATCCCCGAATGGTGAATCACATGCACAACAGCTCTGCACTTAACTGAGAAGCCATCCACGTCGGTAAAATCAGATTCATGATCACAGAATTCTGCCATTTGGTTGAAACTACTATGGATACATTATTCCTGAATGTTCCTCAAGAACCTGTGAAAACAATGTCTTTGTCATCTCTGTGGAACACTTGAGGAAAATGAGATATAGAGAAAATATCTGTAGCCCAAGGTCATAAAGGGGAGCCAGGCAGGATGGGGTTTGACTCAGTTTCCCTAGTTCCTCACTCTCTCCTGCCTTCAATCATGGGACAGGTTCCTACATGCATCTATTACTTGCCAGGCTCTCCCCTAATGAAAGGGGTCTTTTTACAGACAGTAAGGTAAAAAGTAACCACTCTTGCCAGTGTCCACATCCCGTCAGAACCCCCCTAACTTCCCGTCAGAACCCCCTAACTTCCCGTCAGAACCCCCTAACTTCCCGTCAGAACCCCTAACTTCCCGTCAGAACCCCCTCACTTCAGCCGTGAGAAGAGCGGATGCTTATTTGGTGTAACTGTGGCGATCCACAGCATTATCAACATAAACATAAACTTGTAAAGAAAAGCTTGGAAAATCTTCCTCGTCAAAAAGTATGACTTGGGGGCTGGCGAGATGGCTCAGTGGTTAAGAGCGCCGACTGCTCTTCCGAAGGTCCCGAGTTCAAATCCCAGCAACCACATGGTGGCTCACAACCATCCGTAACGAAATCTGATGCCCTCTTCTGGAGTGTCTGAATACAGCTACAGTGTACTTACATATAATAAATAAATAAATCTTTTTTTAAAAAAGTATGACTTACTGGGAAAGGTGGTGCCTCCCAGCACTCGGGAGGCAGAGGCAGGAGGATCTCTGTAAGACAAACCTGGTCAAAAGAGTGAGTTCTAGGATAGCCACAACTAGGTTTTGAAAACTTGTCTCAAAAACCAACCAAACAAACAAACAAACTTCCCCCCAAAGTGTGATTATCCCTTTGAATAAATGTTGTCTAAAAGGTTCTAAATATCTCTTTTTGATAAATTTTGCTGTAACTGATTTATGTTAGAAAAACAACATTCAGGGGTTGGAGAGATGGCTCAGCAGTTAAGAGCACTGACTGTTCTTCTGACGATCCTGAATTCAAATCCTCAGAAAGGGGAGGCATTACAATGCAAAGAGTTGTATTGGCCACCTTCTTGTTTTCATAGTTTACATGGTTAGAATAGGGATTTAGAGAAGTTTGCATACGGCAATCCTCATTTGTCATACGCATTCCTCATTTGTATATGTCATAGCTTCTACATGATGGAAGGAGAGAACGTGTACCAGTGGGTTGTATCTACACATGACATGCTGGGCCCACATACACGTACAGTCCCTATTCAAATAAAGAAATAAATAAACGAATGTGATACTAAACTTCCAGCAGACACGATGGCTCAGTAGTACAAGCCTGGCAACCTGACTGCAAGCACCAGAATCCACATAAAAGGGGAACAAGAGAACTGCTTTTACACGTGGTCTTTACCTCCCCATGGGCACACAGCACATGATGCCCCACACATACCATCTGTACTCTCACATATGAATGCTCTGTCTGCATGTGCACTTGAATGGTAGTGAAGGCATTGGATCCCACTGTAGATGGCTATGAGCATTAAACTCAGTATCTCTAGGAGAGCAGCCAGTGCTCTCAGCCATTGAGTGATCTCTCTAGCTCCCTAATAAACATTTTTTTTTTACTTAAAATATTTGTCATAAGTAAAACTGTCTGAAATTCTAATGCCAATTCTGTGGAATAGCTTTTTTTTTTCTTTTTAAATTCCCTTTTATTAAAAACAGATATTTTTTTTCTCACATCATATATCCTGATTACGTTTTCTCTTATCTCTACTCCTAGTTCCTTCCCATCTCCTCTCCCATCTGGATTCACTCCTCTTCTGTCTCTCATTAGAAAGAAATGGGTTTTGTAGGCATTATTTTTCAAAGCCTACTTTAATAAGGGTTCCTAAATTCTTCAACATCCCTTCAAGCCCAATGACCAAAGGCAGGGGAGGAAGATGGTCAGTAGGACAAGGGGGATGTGAACCTGTTTAGGAGTAGTTCCTTGGGGTGATTCCAATCTTCTGTTGTCTATAGTCTAGTACACCAGCAAAACACCAAACAAGAATCAGTAGCAATGGCTCAATCCAGAAGGAACCATGATCATCAATCAGCAGGAGGCTGCTGAAGCAACAAGAAGCAGCCAGAACACCGCCATAAGTTCTTCTCTGGTGCATTTCTCTCTATGAAGTTGCAGCAAGAGAAGATGAGAGAAGAAAGCAAGGTCAGCAAAGCCCAAAGACTAGCAAGGCAAACCAATGAACACCAGGGCATTGTCAACTGTCTATTGGGCTACACTTATACCTTTTCCAAGCATCAAGGGTCCATTCCAGCAAAACATTAGCAGGCAGCTTTCAAAAAAACACCATGTGTCTGTTCACAACAAAACGCCCTCCCATTAGATAGACTACAGAAAAACACCATGTGACACAATGAGTCTCCAACAAAACCAGAAATTTTGACTTGAAGGTTTCAAAGGGATAATGATAAAATAAAATATAATAAAATAAAACAAAAACTAACACCTTGGATTGAACAAACAAACAGAAGGAAGAGAGTCGAAGAAAAGACACAAGAAGCAAGAGACCTGTTTGTTTAGACACTCAGGAATCTCAGTTATAACACGTAAGTGGAGGACTTGGCACAGACCCCCTGCAGGCCCCGTGCAGTCTGCCTCAGCCTCTGTGACTTCATTTGTCCTTTGATTATATTGGTTTAGCGTACCTTGTTTTCTTGGTGTCTTCTATCCTCTCTCCTTTTTCACTTTCTGCCTACCCCTCTGCAGGGTTCACTGAACCCTGAAGATAGGGATTTGATAGAGACATCCCATTTAGGAAACAGCTTCCTTAAATTTTAGTTCTAGGGCTGGTGAGATGGCTCAGCGGTTAAGAGCACTGACTACTCTTCCAAAGGTCTTAGTTCAAATCCCAGCAACCACATGATGGCTCACAACCATCCGTAATGAGATCTGACCCCCTCTTCTGGTGTGTCTGAAGACAGCTACAGTGTACTTACATATAACAATAAATAAGTCATTTTAAAAAGTTTTATTTATGTATTTATGTATGTATTTATGTATGTATGTATGTATGTATGTATGTATGTATGTATTTTTACAAGGCAGAGCTTCTCTGTGTAGCCCTAGCTGTCCTAGAATTGGATCCCCTGTGATGTTTGAATATGCTGGGTCCAGAGAGTGGCCCTATTAGGAGATGTGGCCTTGTTGGAGGAAGTTTGTCACTGTGGGGGGGCACTTTGAGAGCTTCCTTCTAGCTACCTGAGGATGCCAGTCTTCTCCTGACTGCCTTCGGATCAAGATAAAGAACTCTTAGCTCTTTCTCCAGTACCATGTCTTCTTGGATGCTGTCATGCTTCTTGCCATGATGATAATGGCCTGAACCTTTGAACCTGCAAACCAGCCCCAATTAAATGTTGTCTCTTATAAGAGTTACTTTGGACATGGTATCTCTTCTCAGTAATGGAACCCTAACTAAGACACCCTGGAACTGGGGTAACAGAGGTTGTGAGCCACCTTGCTGGTGCTGGGAATGAAACCCTAGGTCTTCTCAAAGAGTAGGCAGTGTTCTTAAAAACCACTGAGCCACCTCTCTGTAGAGAGAATCTCTTATAAGTATCACCTGTCAATATAAAAGATCATGGCCAATGAGCAGAGACAGAAACTAGGAGGTGAGACATCTGTCAGGTTGAGAGAGAATTCTGGAAAATAGAATTCTGGAGATTTGCTAAGGAGACAGATGTAAGAAGACAAGGAGATGAGACCAGCCAAATAGCTGAACCCAGGTGAGAATAAAAAAGATAAGAGCAAGTCAGAGAACAAGCCGAAGTTTATGGCCTAATTATTTATTAATATATAATTAATCTCCAAGCTGTTATTGCTGGAAATTAAGTGGACAGAAAGAAAAGCAAAGTGTTACACCATTCTCACCCACTGTGGCTTTTTCTACAAACCACTGTAGGAACCATACTGATACTGGATGTTTAAACCTGATCCAGATTGAATACTATTTTCTAAAATTCTAATAAAGGGAACTAAGAGAAAAGGCTTAAGCGAATACAGTTAACTTCTCTTTAAACTATTTATGTCGATGTACAGACACTTGTGGCTGATGTAAATATTTGAATCTGTTACTTATGACACATGCCCCGCCACCCCCTCCTTTCGTGGCAGGATGTTTGCTTTCGAAATGACTACTTTCCTATAGTTGCTCTTGCTTTTAATTTAACAGACCATTATTATGACTCAACTTAAACATTAAATGCCACCATCTCTATAAACAGACAAATATTGATCATAGCAACTTAGAAATAAAGAATGAAAAATAAAATGAAAATAATTTACCAGTATCAGTTTGAAGATTCTCTTTAATCATTGATGAAAATGTCTCACAAAAAATTATGTCATATATTTTATTTACATCCATTTTGTTATCAAAACAATCTAAGGTAACTTTTGCAAACTATATAGAAATGTATTGTAATATATTATTCCTTCGGTTATAACTGAAAAATCAAAAAGTCAGTATTTCGAGCCGGGCGTGGTAGCGCACGCCTTTAATCCCAGCACTCGAGAGGCAGAGGCAGGCGGATTTCTGAGTTCGAGGCCAGCCTGGTCTACAAAGTGAGTTCCAGGACAGCCAGGGCTACACAGAGAAACCCTGCCTCGAAAAACAAAAAAACAAAACAAAACAAAAAAACAAAACAAAACAAAACAAGTCAGTATTTCCCAACACTTTTAGTGCATGTTACTAAATTTTAAATTACTTATTTAAAATTTTTTTATTTAGATTTATTTGTTTTATTTTATGTCTTTGAGTGTTCTGCCTATATGTGAATATGGGCACCCATGCATGCCTGATACCTAATGTAGTCAGAAGAGGCCATTGAATCCTCTGAAACTGGAGTTGTAAATGATTGTGAACCACCATGTGAGTGGTGGGAACTGAACCCATGTCTCCAGCCCAAGAAAGACTTTTAAAGGAGAATGTATAGTGTATAAAGAAAATTTTGAAACAAAACATATTTCTTTCATTGGTACCTTTGGTCTTATAAAACTACTCTTCATTTTCATTTCTATACACAAATAACTGTATTACATAATTATTATTTTAGAAAAACCAACAATTTTCTTACACTATTTAAGAAATACATTTATTTATATTTTATACTTAGGCCTATTTATTTTTTATATATCATATATGTATATTTACTTATATATTATACTTAGGACTACATAAAGACTGCCTTGAAAAGCTAAATAAATAAATATACTTCACTGGATTTTAAAAAAGAAAAAAAATCTTATGAAAATTCAGAGTAGTTGGGATTTACCCCCCCTCCCATATGTTTCCAGTCATCGTATTATTATTCTCTGAATTTTTTATTTGACCTGTATTTTATAGAGAGCTGTAAATAAGATTTAAATTGTCATTTTTCTGACTAATTTAAAGTACTCCAAATAATTTGACCTATTTCTATCAGCACACAAACACACACACACACACACACACACACACATACTCTCTCTCTCTCTCTCTCTCTCTCTCTCTCTCTCTCACACACACACACACACACACACACACACACACACACACACACACAGCTTGAGGAGCCGAGTAATTACATGAATACTGGTAATGGAGGTCCAAGTTTCTAATTTCATGGACTAAATTGACTATATAATACAATTCCCTGTTTCACCCTAGTTAAGAGTTAACTATATTTTCTTGGGTTTTTATTACATTAGACAGATTTTATGGGCCGGTTGAAGCAGCTCAGTGGCCTGTGCTTGCCCAGCTTGCAAAGCTCTCTGTGTGATCCCCAGCTCCAAGAAAAAGAAGAAAAAAGAAATGATTTTGTAAAATTTGCCTTAACTCAATCCCTTTCCTTAAAATACAGATGAAAACACTTGCAGAAAGAATTTTAGCCTGGGTTTGGGGATGTGTTTACTTAGCATGCCCATGGCCCTGGATAAATCCCCAGGAGCACAAAGAAAATAATTCTAATTTAGAATATGACCATTTGAAAAAAATTAGAAAATTGTATTTAGAACCTTAAACTAATAAAACAGAGAGGAAAGAAAATGGGTTCATAGGAAGAAGCAGTTGGAAAGTTGTATCTTTTTCATGGTGTTTGCTTTAACAGTCAACAACAGTTTGTTACCTTAGTATAAAGATGAAAAGATTGTTCAGAAAAATTTTACCTATGCAAGCAATGTCAGAAAATGGAACTATTAGGGTTTCTTCAAATTATTTTTTGGTCTGAATTGCTTATAAAGCTGTTTCAAGTCTATGTTTTCTTTTGAAAGGAGAAATAGAATATGTATTTGGTTGAAAATATCATTCATCAACAATCATAAATAACATGTTAAATTCTAAACAGATATTATTTTAAATTATAAATGTATTTCAAAACATTATAAAACTCTTATCTCCTGACAAAAGCAGCTTCCAGGGTAACATACACAACCTGTTCCTTCTAAACGTTGCTTGAAACATCTGGAAGCCTTGGTGAGGCCAAGCCCATCTTCATCAAGCTGCAGAATAAGGAATTTGTGATGGAGGCTCCATGTAGGGCCAAGTTCAAGTAATGTGAATGCCAGCAGATTCATCTCAAAGAAGTTTGGCTTGAAAAAAGGCGGAGTGGGCTTCAGCAAGTTTAATACAAATGAATTTAAATATATGGTAGCCAAGTTCATCCCTGATGGCTCTCAGTGTCAAATCCATCTCTGGTCATGGTTTCCTAGAAAGGCCAGCTCTACATGCCTGAGGCTCCCATTTCTGAGTCTTACACCCCACCAATCCATGCTCATTAATAATAACTCTCAAGTTTATCCTGAAAGCAAACAAGCCTTATTTCCTAGACCTTTATTTGCTCTGCTCTTTAGAAATCATTTACATTGTTGCGGGTTTGTTTTTAGCTGTGTTAGGGATTGAATCTAGGGCATTAAACATACTCTGAATGTTCTGTTGCTGAGCTACACCCCCAGTTTCTTTTAAAATTTAATTTTCGTTTAAATGCTTATTTTAAGTGAGTTCAAAGTATATTTAACATAGTCTTTTTCGTGTTTATAATGCATTTAATTCAAACCATCCCTTCTACATGTAATTTTCCTGCCAGAATGTATCATTTGATAAGTGAAAATAGGCAACTCTTGCAGTTTATAAGCAAGGACAGATTCTCATTTATCTGAGTTTTAATCTATAAAACATTCCTTTCCCTTTTCTTGTCTTGTTTTGCTTTCATTTGCCTTTGAAAGTTAATTTCCTTTGATTAAATGGAGGCTATTTATACGTTAAAATTTTTTTAATTTTAATATATGAAAAGCAAGCTCTCAAAATACAAACTTTAAAGGTAATTGCTATAGGCAATCATATTACCTGGCATAGTGTGTGTGTGTGTGTGTGTGTGTGTGTGTGTGTGTGTGTGTGTGTGCGTGCTGGAATTTATGGATCTGACCAAAATTCCAATTTCTGAGGCCAGAGAAAATATAGTTAGAATCAGTTCTAAATCTAGAAGCAAAGAGGGATACTTGTTTCAGATAGCCCCCTACTGTTGTTGAGAGATGGAACATCTGGAAACTGGCTTCTCAACATGGCAAATGATGACCCAACTGGTCCACCTGGGATGTCACCATGTTGCCCTGTTGAAACCAGTACAGCTAAGGAAGTCTTGAACTGAACATGGGGGGAAAAAAAGAAGCAGCCTCTTTTTTTCCTCTTGGTAAAGGATAAGGCTTTTCTTATGAAGGATAAGGATGCTACACCTTTGTCCTTGCTTTTAATTTCTTTCTCTTCCTAAAAATATCCTAACAATGTAACGGACAGACTGTACACGTGAGGAATGTGATACATCTGTCAGCATGAACTTGTCTCCACATGTCTGAGCTGCATTTTTACCCTCTTCCAGTTGAACCATGGGTCATTCAAATTAATGCCATTGGATGCTGAAGGTGGGATCTTTATAATTCAGGGGCGGGGAGAGCCAGCCCTCTATTGAGGACCTATCTTCATTGTCTAAGTAGTCTATTTAATCTATTTAATAGAATTTGCTAGATGATCCACCATCTCCTGACTGTCATGCCATCCCGGCTGTTCACTGGTGAGGGAGATTAAAAACAACGTTGTTTCAAGGGTAAACTTCCTTTTAACAATCTATGTTTTTAAAAATATAAGTGGCAGTCATGTAAGCCACTTGATGAATTTGAAGACACATTAGTGTTTTCTCTTTGTGTTGAAGTTCCAGGAACCAGGGTCCAGCCCATTCTTTGCTAACTGCATGGTGCTCTTCCATTTCTTCCTAGTTTCCTCACCTTTACATTGAAGTCTGTCTTCATCTTTTGACAAATGACAGTTGTTCGTTCGCATTTCTTTCTCACAAAACATCTCATTCCTCTCTCGTAAGTTTGGCACATGTGACTTAGACATGCCCATCTCTCTTAACTACTTTGCTGCAAAGCAAATGCCTGGACACCTTCATTTTGATGTTACCCTGAAGCCAGCCCTAAAGGGGGGAAATTAGTTACTAATATGCAAGGAATTTGTCTAAAAGATGTTGCTTATTTTCTAGACTGTTTAGTTACAAAGACTTGATAATTGAAAATAAGTAACTTGCAGTTGCTCCTGATGGCCGGTGCCTTAAATCTCAGGCAGAGGCAGGCAGATCTCTGTGAGTTCGAGGCCAGCCTAGTCTACAAAGTAAGCTCAGGACAGCCAGGTCTGTTATACAGAGAAACCCTGTCTTGAAAAACAAACAAACAAACAAACAAACAAACAAACAAATGTAACTTGATGTTCACGCATGTCCCTTTAATTTTAGTCATCTTGTTCTTACTTTAGCAGCTAACACAAGCGTGGCAAGGCACCAGTGATGGTAGCGCTCACAATTCACTTCAGACATGCCAAAGATTTCTTGTCACTATCTCAGCTATAGAATTCTCTATTTACAAAGTTTTAACTAAAGTAGTGTACTTCCTGCAGGACAGGTCTTGGGATGTTTCCTTTAAAAGAAAAAGAAACACAACTTCTCAGCAGCATGATGATTTGGCTTTTTGGAATCTTGGATCTAAACTATTTAATTTTCCTCTTTGTTCAATTATGAAGTTTTTAATACTTTATATGTATTCATTTAAACGGAGAAAATTATATGAAATGTCAAAAGATCTTATTTAAATGAAAATGGATCCACTGAGTATTTAATTTCAATATCTCAAATTAAAATTTCAAGAAGAAAACCCAAACCACGATGACGACTTTCCTGAGCACTTCAAAGAACACTTTATCAAGGCTTTCCACTTCTGGTCCTAGTCTTTTTGGGCTATCTCAGGTCTCACCTTCCCTCCCATCCCCAACCTGACTCCACTGAACTGAATTTGCATTTTGTTCTCAAATTCACACATACAGACTAAGCTAGACTACACTGAGAAAATTGTTATATACATCTAGAGAATTACTGTAGCAGTGAACATTTTAGAAGTTGAGATTTCCTTTTATATTTAACTCAGAAGAAAAAAAAAAAAGAAGCTTTACTGTCTCCTTTTAACATTCAGATCACTGGAACTCTATAGTCCTGAGTGTGTGAACCTGACCATTCAAATCCCTAGTCTCAACTGTGCCTTACCAAGTTGGACACTTAATAAAAATAAATGCATATGGATAGGACCTATAAACTTTATTGAAATGCTTTTGACCTAAACTCTCCAAAGGTCATGTAGAACTTGGTTAAATATTCCTGTCCAGTTGTGGTAAAGATGATTTTTTTAAAAAAATGTTATTTTCATTTGCAAATTTTCCAAGAGCTTATTATAACTAATTATCAAAGAAATCATATTGGGAGTAATAAGCAAAATGGATCCTTTTGTACCAGTAGTTTTTAGATATTTGTTGCCATCTTCTCTATCTCTAGGATATAAACAGGTTGTTTGATGGGAAGGAATCAAACAGACCCTCTTTACTATGATCTTCAAACTTCTAGATAGCTCATAGGCATTTGCTTTGATTTCTTGCACACAGATGTCCAATGGACTCTTTAAAGAAATACTTCTCTCAGCTTGGTTTGCATGAAAGCGAAGAGTACTTGTTCACCTAAAAATAGTTTTTAATTCATAAATCTAACACAATACAGCAATAAGGCCACTGGGGAAGGCTGACCACAGGGATCATATTAAAGTCCTGGCCAGTTGTCATTGTAATGACATTACAGTAGCCAACATTAAGGTGTTAAAACAAACAGCCTGTTCAAAGGATGCAGTGTACTCAGAAACTCTAAAACATTGTTTAAAGGGATAATTTTAAGTTCTTGAAATAACTTCTAGGTTCTTAAAAAGTAAAACGAACTCATCAGTACCTGATACTTCACTATTTGTAACAATAAAGGCAAGGCACATTATTGACATGAAGATACTTGAATATTGTTATTTTCAGCTCTTCAAACTGTTCTTTTCAAATGTCCTTTGAGGTCATATACAGTCTATTGGCTTTGAGTCTGCAAAAATTTGTAAAGTTGAATGGAAGTTTCAAGACTGGTTTCAGCCATGGAAGCAAAAAGGTTTAAGTACTTCCTTTCCCACTTTCAGAATGTATTCAGGTTTTCTAACAATATAAAATGTATGGATTTTATGACTGTGGCCAAGGAAGTCTACAGCATGTCTTTTAATAATCATGTTTCTATATTTTGCAAGGGCTTGTCAAAGGCACATATGTTCATTAAATGAAATATTCACCAAAGGGAATAAAGGAAAATTTACCTATTGTAAGAAAATCTAATTTTTAGCATGGAAAACACCATGGTTTAAATTTTTTTGGGAGAGCTGGAAATGTAGCCATTACTTAGGCCTATCACAGGAATATATTTAGACAGAAAGGACCAGTGCCCTGTAAATACTGACACATGGGCATGCGTGATGTGGGGGCTATGAGGGGAACAGAGCATTGTGAATTGCCTAGATTTATGCCCACAAGCTCACCACCATTTGTTCACTCTTCTCTTTTTTTTTTTTTTTGGTTTTTCGAGACAGGGTTTCTCTGTGTAGCCCTGGCTGTCCTGGAACTCACTTTGTAGACCAGGCTGGCCTCGAACTCAGAAATCCGCCTGCCTCTGCCTCCCGAGTGCTGGGATTAAAGGCGTGCGCCACCATGCCCGGCTCACTCTTCTCTTTTTAAACAGCTTTACAAAGCCCATGCTCACACATTTATCTTTTCATTTCTTGATAGTAAACTATGATCAGAGCTACCAACTCAAATTCTGAGTGGTAACACTCAGTGATCATAAAATATATAACAAAGAGAATGTTTCAGTGTTGTTAATATTAACATATACACTGTTCTTTCCTGTAAAATATTCCCTGGGCAAATCAAGTATCTTTGAGGGGTGGGGAGGGTTAAAAAAGAAGCAGAGAAGTAGAGTGGGGGGAAAAGAGAGCATAATTAATAGGTATTTGTTCCATGAAAACCCTAGGGAGACTTCTAAGCCTTTCAGGCTGGTGAGTTCTCACCTAGAGAGGGGACTGCACGTGCTTTTGAAAGCTTGGCTGAGCAGCGCTATTCAACTTGTTAGATGCTCAAGCCTTCCATTTGTGCCTGTTACTGGGAAGTGGGGTACTGTCCAACGTGACAACGTGCAACATGACACTCAGACATGCTGACTTTATTCATTAATAACAACCTTTCGCCCACAAATAAGCATCTAAATTAGGAAAAACAAAAGTGTTTCAAGTTGAAACTGTCGTTGCTCTGGGAGAGGAAAAGAGAATTCTTGTTCTATGGCCCTTTTCTCCATTTTTCCAAAACTAGATTTTTCTTTTAAGGTTTCAAATTCTTTTAATAAAAAAAAAAAGCCTAATGTGTCTTACTTACTTTGGGGTTTTCTTAACAAAGAACTATTCTTGTTCTCCTAAACCAACTTCGTATTAAAAAAAAAAAAAAGGAGGAAGTTAAATTTTATACAGGATTTGTCTTTGAAGTTATGAGTAGCTGAAGAAGTAATTCATTTATACTAACGATCTTGCCATTCCTAACCGTACTTTAGATAAGTATCTCGTATATATTTACGAAGACTCTATTGAGTAATTAAAGCCACGGACATAGTGAGTTTAGGAGCACAGAATTTATATGACAGAGTGCTTTCGAAAGGTATTTATTCGCAGCAGCATATAAAATTTTTTAATAATCCTGTCAAATATGTTCATGAATAATTTATTAATCTCCCAATTGTTAACTACCGGGCGCGCAAACACCCGCTCCTTAAGCCTGTGTCCTGCACATCACGCAGAAATCTATTGCCATGTTCCTGAAGTGACAAAGACAAGGTAAAACTGGTAAATTTAAGATGTCCTCAGCCTCACAAAAGGGCAGCGCTGCGGGTCAGGCTGGCGAGTTAACACACGCACTCAGTCTCCTGTTGTCCCGAAGCCCAGCTTCTGGCCACCCTCGCGGGGCGACGGGATTCCCGCGCCTCCCTGCACAGGCTCAGTGGGGACAGAGCCGGTGCGGTCCCAGGTGAGCGCCAAGCGGGTCCAATGGGCGTCCGCGCTCGCCGCGGCCGAGGCCAGCGGCTGCCAGACGGAGGAAGTGGCCGGCGCGTCCCGCCCGAGGCCCGCAGGGCGGCTGAGGCGAGAGGCCCAGCCGCCGCCCGAGCTTCCCCCGAACCCTCCCGAACCTCCCCGAGGCGCCGCCCGAACCTCTCCGAACCGTCCCGAACCGTCCCGAGCCGTCCCCGAACCTCCCCGAGCCGCCCCGCCGCGGGTGCGCGCGCCCGATCAGCTGGGCGCGCGTCCCGAGTCACGTGGTGCACGTGTCGAAGGTCACGGCGCGCTCACAATGGAGCTCTCGGAGTCTGTGCAGAGAGGCATCCAGACGCTGGCGGATCCCGGTTCCTTTGACTCCAACGCCTTCGCGCTTCTCCTCCGGGCGGCTTTCCAGAGCCTGCTGGACGCCCGGGCGGACGAGGCCGCGCTAGGTAAGCGGCTCTCCCGCCGCCGCGGCCTGGGCGGAGGGGCGCCCGGTAGAGCCGCCAGCCCGGCGCCTTGGGCACAGCTCCGGCCCGGGCAAGTCCCCGGTCTTCGCCCGGCCCTCAGTCCGACTGTGGGGAGCGGAGCGGGCCCTGAGCGCCGCTGTGCCCCCGCAGGGCACCTACACGCGGCCAGCTCTACGCTCCTAGCCTGGTTTCCCTGCCAGACTGTTTCTTTGTTCCTTTGTAAAGCCGTGTTCAAGTCTAGTTTGTGGCCTAAACGTGTGGGGTTTTCAGCCTCCTCGGAGGGAGGCTGCAGCTGTTGTGACACTTGGACTTCAGCTGGGGAGGTCCTGTGATTCAGTGTCCCCCGGCTGGACTGGAGGGGGGTGAAAAGGCTGTTTCCGAAGCAATGGCTGGGTCAAACAGCACTGACATTTCCAACCTACAGAACACCTCCGGATCCACTGATCACCCCAGTATGGGCGTTCAGAGTGTTAAGCCCAGGTTATTCGTCCAGAACCTTCAAGTAGGGCGCATAATGTTTTGTTCTGCAGCGGCTACCAGGAAGAGAGACTATTTAAATGTCTGGTCGCAGAATGCAATTGTCATAATAGATTAAGAGCGTACTTTAAGACAAATCACTTCTAGATAATCCCCTCAAATCTATCAACACATTCCAGAACTTCTTGGGTCCCCCTCCCCCCAATTTCATACTAGACACTTGGACAAAAAGTATGAAAGTGGAAGCTATTCTTAAAGCCAAACAACAACAACAACAAAAATTAACCACCACCTGGGTTCATCTCGAAGCTGTGTGTGTGTGTGTGTGTGTGTGTGTGTGTGTGTGTGTGTGTGTGTGAGAGAGAGAGAGAGAGAGAGAGAGAGAGAGAGAGAGAGAGAGGAGAGGAGAGGTGGGACTTGAAGATATTAATGGGATTTTGATATTTCTGTTGTGCATGCTAATGTATGCCTTCCCATCAAGCTTCTTTGATGTATTTATGTTCATGGAGTCAATTACTCTAAAATGTCATCTTTGGAAAGTTGTTCATTTTGAAATTTACAGTGTAAACTACCTTCAGTTTCTCCTTTGCTTTCAGTCCACCCAGCAACCACTGCTCCCCTTTCTTTGAGGTATTATTTTTTTTTAAAAAAGTACTAAGACGAAATAAAAGAAGGTAATTGAAAAGAGAGTGACAGCAGATTATTGATGTATTCTCTTTATTGTTTTGCAATTGACCTTGTTCATCTCATCCATTTACAATTGAACTTTTGTTATATTTTCTAAAGGGGAAGTTTTACCAAAACCAAATATTCCTTTTAGGAACAGGGGTCTAAAGGATTTGTAATCATTAGCAATTAATTTATTTTAGATCACCCATACTTGAAACATATCGACCCAGTGGTTTTAAAGCATTGTCATGCAGCAGCTGCAACTTGCATACTGGAGGCTGGAAAGCACCATGTTGACAAGTCTACTCTAAGGTACAGACTTTATCTAAATTCTAAATGCCCGTTTACTTTGAAGTGGTACCTTTGTCATTGTAATTTCAGTTTTTAAAGATAGAGACTAAACCTTGCTTTATCCCCTCCAGCACTTATTTAGAAGACTGTAAATTTGACCGAGAGCGAATAGAACTGTTTTGCACCGAGTATCAGGTTACTTACTTTAAACTTTTAAATTAACAATTAGTACCCACCCACCCCCCTTTTTTCCTGCTGTTTGCAAAAAATGTGTTTTCTTTCTCCTTCCCCAGAATAATAAGAATTCTCTAGAAACCCTACTGGGAAGGTAGGTACTGTATTAGGTGTCAAGCTGGGGTGCTTTTCACTTGTGGGTAAGGAATGGAGTGTGCTGATGGGAAGCAAAACAGCCCCCCCCCAAAAAAAATTGGGATCCTGACCCAAAATAAAGGGCCAAAGGGCAAGTGGAATAATTGAAGTTAAGCTAATGTTTTTTAAAGATAGAGCCTGACATAATCTTAGTGGGGTGCTTTTACTCTTCTGAACTTGAAGGTGAAGTTCAACAGCCTTAGGTTCAGAGTGGAATGAAATGAGTTAAGAAGAGAAAGACCATTGAGAAAATCCTGAAAGTTTTTCTGTAGATACTTCAAAATTATCATTGTCTTTCAGTATAGGCAGATCTCTCCCTCATATAACCGATGTTTCTTGGCGCTTGGAGTACCAGATAAAGGTAAAGATAACAAGCTTTTCTGTAGAGGGAGTTAGAGGAACTTTTTTGTTGTTGTTCTTAGAGTTAAAGAATGATGTTTTGTGTTGTTTTAGACCAACCAACTTCATAAGATGTACCGACCTGGATATTTGGTGACCTTAAATGTAGAGGTATGTATAGACCTTTGTCTAAAAATTATATGTGTAATAAAAATTTTAATTTCCTTTATATAAACAAACATTTTTTCTTCCATAGAACAATGAGTCCCAATCCTACCCAGAGATTAATTTTAGTTGCAACATGGAACAGTTACAGGTACAGTATTAGGATCTTAAAGTGTTTCTTTCAATGGGCATTTGAGAACTTTTATGGAAATTTTAAAATACAATATTCCCATCATCAGGTAATGAAGGTTGGTTTAGGTTTTAATGGCAAAGGGAGAATGGAAAGCAGAAATTTAGCATAGATTTCACTTTTAAAAGTAACATAGTAACATCTGCAGTAGTCTGCATTTGCTGGTGTCCCTAATTGAAAAATAACTTTAAAGTTTGAGTTCAGCCACTTTCCTTCATTCCATCATGCATCTGATTCAATAAAACTGAGCAAAAGTAAGAGGGCAGATTGGAGAATGCCTTTCACAAATTACACTTCCAAAGTTTTAAGCAGGAGTTTTAAATTACCCTATAAAGGGAAAGTTCACACAAGTTCTTAAACTGTTAATATTTTCAGTGTAAAACTGAAGAAATTAAAGTCTTCGTTGATTGATGGATATGCTAACGAATTCCTTACCAATTGAATAAAATGAAGATCATCCCTGAAAATTTAGATGAAATTAAATGTTCCAGAGACATTTATAGTCACTTTAGAGTAAATATTAGCGAAACTTTAAACAGAAAATGTGTGTGAATCATAACCTTCCTTAGAGATATTGAGACATAATTTAGATATTCTCAGCCTGCAGAACTTCTGTTAGAACTTCTCTTTTAACTAGAACTTGAATACCTGATTGGAGGACCAGATCCAGTAGGAGAAGCTCTTCTTTTCAAAGGGCTTTGCTAGCGGTTGAGCTCCCCTGGACTCCTTAGGTGTTCTTGCTTCCGACTTTGTTCTTGCAGCTGCTACAGAGTTGGTGCTTCCTCACTTGAATGCCCAAGTTGTGACATGATTGTACATCTTTTAGGACTTGGTGGGGAAACTTAAGGATGCTTCAAAAAGCCTGGAAAGAGCAACTCAGTTGTAATTTGGGGAGACTGATGACCTCAGGAGCCTAGAGGAAAACCAGACGCGCCGTGTCTCCTGCTGGATCATCCTTCGCGCGAGCTGGATTTCATTTTCAGTGGAAAAAGAGCTAGCTCCCTTCTGAAGTTATGCCAACCATCAATTTTGACACTTTTTTACACATGTGAAATGGTTAAGAGGGAAAGTCTTAAGCATTTGAATTTTCAGTATTACTCTTGCATTCCTTCTATCTTGAGCGTCAAGCCCTATCAAAGTATCGTACCCTGAATAAATACGGTGGTATCCCCACAAGAAGGGCGGCATTCTGTTTGGAGTTTGTGTGTGATTTGACGACTGAGTGTGCAAAGCAGATCTGCCCGGCGTCGGCTCGGACGCCTGCCTCGCCCCGGGTTAAGTGTCTCGGGAAAGGTGTGCGGAGGGGCCGTGCTCGCGGCCCGGACCGCCCGTTACCTGCGCCCGGCTGCTGCCCGCGCGCGCCTCTCCCGGGCCGCCAGCGGGCGGGGCGGCCGCCGTCGTTTCCGCGGGGCCGAGCCGGGGCAGCGGCCGGGCGCCCCCGGCGGCGGGCCCCGCGGACGTGTGCGCCGCGAGCAGGAGACACGGTGGGGGGCGGGGCGGCGCGGCGTGCGGGGCCGAGCGGGCCGCGCCGGGAGAGCGGCGTGCGGCGCTGTGGAGAAATGCCTCCATCTCGGCCCCGGCGCGCTGCGCGGGGAGGGGAGGGGAGGGGAGGGGGCTGGGCGCGCGGCTCGCGGCGCGCTGCGAGGGGAGGGGGCGGCCACGGGCCCGACTACACCGACACTAATTCCCAGGCCGCCCTTAAGGAATGAGGGGAGCACGTGACCCGGCGGGGGGCGGGGGCGGGGGAGGGGGCGGGCGGACTCCGAGCCATTTTGGAGCCGGTGTCAGTTTCCACTCTGCCTTCGGCGGGGCATTTTTTTCCACCCTCCCCTCCCCCTCGCCGTCCTCCCTCCCCTCCCCCGCCTCCCGGCCCGGCCCGCGAGCACACTCGGCGCCTCCCCCACGCGAGTCTGAAATCATAATCGTAGTATTAAAGGCAGAGACCGGGAGAGACAATGGGGAGGTTGGCGAGGGAGCCCCGCGCAGGCTTAGCAACACCTCCCGGCCCCGCAGAATAATACGGCTCGGCCCCTCTGCGCGCCCTCCCCCGAGCGCGGCCGGGAGGCGGCGGCTGCGCCGAGGAGGAGGAGAGGCCCCGAGGAGGCGGCGGTGGAGGCCGCGCGGAGGCGGAGGAGGCCGCGCGGGAGGAGGAGGCCGCGGCGCGCGAGCAGGAGGCCGGCGGGGGAGCGGCATGAGCGGAGCGCGGCGGCCGTGGCTGCTCTCGGCTGCGCTCGGTGCCCATTGACAGCGGCGGCGGCCGCTCGCTCCAAGATGGCCGCTTGGCTCGCATTCATTTTCTGCTGAACGACTTTTAACTTTCATTGTCTTTTCCGCCCGCTCGGATCGCCTCGCGCCGGCCGCTCTTTCCGGGTACGTAGGAGGCGAGGCGCCGACGGACCGTGGCCGGGGACTGGTGGGGGTCGGGGCGGCGTGGAAGGGGGGGCGGAGGCGCTGACAGCGTGGGCAACCGGCCCGCGCCCCGCGCCCGCGCCCGCGCGCCCGCCGCCTCCCGCGGCGCCGGACGCCCCGCAGCCCGCACCAGCGCCGCCCGACCGCGCTCCGGCCGCTCCGGCCGCCGCCCGCGCCCGGCCGCGCCGCGCCGCCCCACGTTTTAGTTCCCCGCTCCCCCGAGCGCCCCTCGGCACCCTCGTGCCGCACATGGTCCCCGAGAGCAGCACTTGTGTCTCCAGCCTGCGCGGCTCCCGCGGCCGCTGCGCCCTTTGTTGAGAGGTAGACTTTGCTGAAACGGGGACGGGATCCCGAGATCGGGCGCTGCCTGGGTCCAGTGGGTTCCCTCCTCTCCCGAAGAAAGGGCTCTGGAGGTCTTTGAACCTCCAGGGAACGCCCCCATTTTATAGGGATGGGTACTGTGGGGGACAGCGATCCCGACGAGGTGGGTGTTAGGCTGGGGGGAGCCCCGACAAAAATGTTATTAACTTAAGTTGGAGGGACACTTGTGTGAAATTGGATGGCTGGTAAGATGGCGGTTCCCAGTTGTTTCCAAGGTCTTGTGCATTTGTGTTGGAAAGGGTAAAGTTTTCTAGGTGGTATTTGTTGGGAGTCGAGGACAGGGGTTCCATACGTACTTGGGGCGAGCTCTCAGGGAGGTGGGCATTTCAAATTTAGAGCTTTGTTTTGGAGTGAAGACGGTGACTGGACGTTAGCCTTGCTGAGCGCCCTTTCTTTCTCCACTCTCACCCCTCCTTTTCTCTTCTTTCCTCTCGAAGACACTACAACTTTCCCCTTTGCTGTGGGGTGAGCTGAGACTTAGGTCCATTGCATTTTATAGATTTTGCTAAATGTCAGAATAGGTCATGTACTAAGGGGATGCTTCGGGGAAGGAGCACTAACGCGTTGATTGCTTATGTTTACGTCGTCATTTGGACTTGACAGCGCTGGAGCATGATCTTTTCCCCAGAGCTTTACAGTTAATAATTGGAAATAAACAAGGAGAGAGACTTTGATCATTCCCAATTGCAATAAAAGGATTTAGTGGGCTTAGTGGTCACGGTTCAATATCTGAAAGAGAATTGAGCATTAACCCCTTCTCTTTAAAGTAGGCAAAATTCCGGGCATATTTACCCAAATGCAGATGTGTGGTGGTAGTTCAAGCTATTTTTATAGGAACTGCCCCAATCTTTGGGGACACGTTGTAAAATGTAGTAAAGACTTAATACTAGAGATTGTAAATTGTTGACCGCATGAGTAAAGCCAAGTTCTGAGACTATATACAACACTTGGGTCTTAAGTAGACTAGGGAGATAAAGGAGATTTAATGAAGAGGTTGATTTTTTTTGGTAAAATTGTTATTATATAATGTATTTATAATCTATAGTAAATTATATTTATTTCCATGTCTTCTATGAAAGGGAAATAATTTGAAATAATCTATGAGGGCAAATTATACTCTTGTAATAATATCTTTAAAACTATGTAAAAGATTGTTTATACATGTGTAGACACACAAATATAATCACTTATAAACTTTTGCTTGCAAAAGTAAGCATGTAAGCATTTGGATATATTTGATGTCCAGTCTACCATTAAGCTCATGAGTGTATGTTAAGTGTTCAAGTAGGCAAAATTTTCCCCATCAGTCAAGTCACCCCCAACTTTACCCATACTTGCCTTTGAGCAGTGAGCCCCAAGTGGGATTATAGAGATCATTTGCATTTCTTAGGTTGCAGTGATCAAGCTGATTGTTTAACATCAGAGCTTGCTTCTGTTTTCCTTCATATTGACATTACTGGTGTTAGGCCTCCAACTCAAAGCTGACAGCTCCAACTGACTAAGCTATATTTTGACTATTGAGTATTTTCAGTGTTTTATGCTTGTTGCATTTTTATGATTTATAGGCAGTTTCTGTGGTGCAAGAAGTTGTTTCTTAAGTCTGACCAAGCATTCTAGAAAGTCTTCATGAGGTTGTCAGTACTATCCAATAGGATAAAATAATGAAGAATTGATGTTTGTATCAATAATAAAGTAAGAATTGATTAGCATTATGAATGGTTTAGGAATAGGGCCAAATTATTTTCATCTGAGGGAGGACAGTTGTGTGAATTCCAATTTAAGGTGAATTTGAGAGGCTTTGATCAAGTCCATGTGACTGAAATTTTCAAAGAGAACTAACAAGTGGTCACCTTCTATTGAGGTTTGACTGCTCTTTGGGTTAGTGTTTGCACTTATATAATAGAATATAACATGGAGAGGAGGAGGAGCCCTTTGGTAGGAACTTAATGATGTGTGAGTATTGGATATGATTTCTTTCATATGCAGAGCATCAACCTCCCTCTTTTTAGGAGAGAGCCCGTGGTGTCACAAGAGAGCTGTCTTTAGTCACTAAGTACGGTTGTGGTGTCACAAGAGTTGTCTTTAGTCACTACGTATGGTTGTGGTGTCACAAGAGAGCTGTCTGTAATCACTAAGGATGGTTGTGGTGTCACAAGAGAGCTGTCTGTAATCACTAAGGATGGTTGTGGTGTCACAAGAGAGCTGTCTTTAGTCACTAAGTTTGGTTGGAGGTTGAATTTACATCTTGCTCCTTTTTAGAGGCATAATTTCATCTACTCTTTCTCAACCTGCTTTCCTTAGATTGATGCCACTTGTTGACAGAATTGCGAACAAGTAATCCCGAGCAGCTCTCTGATTGAAGTCGTCATTAGTTGCCCCAGTCACTTTCAGAGAGTCTTGTTTGGGGTTTGGACCATCTTTAGTACCCATCCCTGTTAATTCCAGCCATTGAGGTATGCTGGGTGGTATTTCCCTCTTGTGTATTAAATTTTCCTTAGAATTAAACTCCCAGGTGCATTTTATTGAGAATTATGCAAATTCTTAGATTTTCCTTCCTAGCAGCTTTGAGGCTTTCCTTTTGTCAGGTGTAGAAGGTCAGTCTGGGTTTAGATTCTGTAAGGAATAAAAGGGACATCCCACAGCTACATCACCTGAGTACTTTCTGGTGTGGCGTTGCTGACAGGTCTCACCTGTGAGTTTCTAAAATGTATTTACTGGGATTATCATTTCATCTTGTGATATTGTATGGACGTTAGGTGAGAAAAGACATTTGCGCCCCCCCCCCGCCCCCCATCTTTACTCTGCATTTAGTTTTGGGCATGGGCTGGTCTCATGGCTCTCTTTGTACCTTGTTACTATACCACCCACAAAAGTAGTTTTTCTTGCCTCTAGCATAGTTTATTCAAATAGAAGTTCAGTATTCAGCCCTTCCAAAAACTTTCCATGGCTCATCCAATCTACTGGAGGACTTAGAGAAGGGAGCCTTAGAAGCTCAGTTCAATAAACGTCTCTGCAACTCCAGTTTTGCTGGGCAGGGGCTAAGTGCACAGGTGGCAATTCTCAAAAGATCTCTAAGTAAAATTTATGACATAGCGATTGATAACAGGACAGAAAAAGGCAAGATGAGAAAGTAATTCTTCCCTCTCAATGGTCATGGAAGATACCCGGAGAGTGCCTGGAACGGCCAGTGCACTCTTTTTGGGGTTGGGACTGTGGTGTTGGTCACGCGAGGATCGGCACCCTGCGGCCCCGCCCCGCCCCGCCCCGCCCCTCCCCCGCGTCCGCCACCCCGCACGCCCTCACGGCCCGCAGAGGCTGGGCTCGGACAGCTCAGCGCAGAGTTTCAGAGGTGGCCGGATGCCAAGTGTAAGTGTAAGTTGCTATGGAAACCCCAACAGAGGCGAGTTCCGAATCCGGAACAAGACCTAGCCCGGGGCACTTCGGGATCCGCCCCTCACATCCCGCTCGTGTCCGCGGTGCCCAGGCCTCAGCCGAGGCCCACGAGGTGCTTCTTTCTTCCGTACCCAGTCCGGAAATGCCGGGGATGCAGGAGGCTCACTGAGCGCTTTCCCTTTGTGGGGCCTGAGCCCTGCCAGGTTCTGGTTGCTTGAGCCGTCGAAACAAGAATCACGAAGTTTTTGACTAGAGTGCAGGAAATTCCACTGTAAATTCAGAGACTTAGATCAATAGTGGCTCGTGAATATCCGCGGCGGCGGCGGCCTCGTGGTGGCCGCAGCAGAGCCGCATGGTGTCTGCGGAGCTGGAGGACGGCTGGAAGAGAGCAGAATCTACTCAGTTCCCAGCCCCCAGCCCCCAGCCCCCAGCCCAGGCCTTTTTATCTCACTCCAGGAATGACCTGAGAGGCCAGAAGTAAAGTTAGTTGGATCCTTTTACACCATTTAACAGTGGAGGTTATTCTGATCTCATTAGTAAATTCCTTTTTGTGGAAAACGTTTAGAGAATCCAGCTGTCCAGTGTTAAACGAGTTTTATAAACTGCTCAGTGTTCAGGGTATACAGTTACTTGGAGTTGTGGAGATAACTCAATTCTCGTTTTTTTAAAAATTATAGCCAATACTTTTTTGTGTCTTACAGGATCTTTTATCAAGCAGAAATGCATCGAACAACCAGAATCAAGATCACTGAGCTAAATCCCCACTTAATGTGTGTCCTGTGTGGAGGGTACTTCATTGATGCCACTACCATAATAGAATGTCTACATTCCTGTAAGTATACAGTGTTCGCCTTCTTGGGTCTGTATATTTCACAGCTCATCTATTAAAACCAACACCATTTCCACATTTCTGGAAAATGTTAGTTCACAATTGTGAGGTTTACTTTCTTTTATATGTAGTGATTTGTTACAATTAGGTAGTATGTAGTTTTCAAGTTATTAATTAGTTTCACTTTTCTACTTTGAGAAAACCTTGTCATTTCCCATCTTTGAATTTTCAGTTCTGATACAATTAACCTTTGAACCTTTACTTTCTAAACTCACAAAACCTTTTTATGTTCCTATTTCTAGTCTGTAAAACATGCATTGTGCGGTACTTGGAGACCAGCAAGTATTGTCCTATTTGTGATGTCCAAGTTCACAAAACTAGACCACTCCTGAACATAAGGTAGGAAATGCTGTCCTTCGCTGGTGAGAAGTGTTGCTAGCATCTCTGGTTTTGCTTTGCAGAAAGTTTATTCCTGATATGTGTGCTTTATAGGGGGTAGAACTTTAATTTCTTGTTATTTTAATGACTGTGTTTAGACAAAGTTTGGTTTTGTTCAAGTATTTAAAAGGTGTTTGTCCTTTAAAACTGAGTTAGTTTCCCTTTTCTGTGCTTAGCTTTATTGACTTAATAACAGGCAAGAATAGTTTTTTCCAACACTTCCATATTCTTTATTCCTACTAGTGAGAGAATTCTCTGTTACATGAAAGGCTTGCTTCTCTTTACTCTTGAATGTGAAGAGTTAATTACTGCAGGGCATCTGCAGAGTGGAGAACAGCTGCAGAGCTCTCCTCTCTCCTCACAGGCTTTCTCTTCCACAAGGCCTCAACACCAACATACCTACCCAAAGCTTAGAACAGTTCCAGTTTTGCCATATTAATTGTTTCTTACTTTTTCAGGTCAGATAAAACTCTTCAAGATATTGTATACAAATTAGTTCCAGGGCTTTTCAAAAGTGAGTAAATGGATTCAGTGAAGTTTTTTAAAGTGTTGATTTTACCTACTATAGCAAATTCTACATTTCCCTTCTTACCCGTTTCAGATGAAATGAAGAGAAGAAGAGATTTTTATGCAGCTCACCCTTCAGCTGATGGTAAACTTTTGGGGGCAAAAGACACTTTATGTCAGGAAGAAAATTATTTAGTAATTTAAATTATTGTGTTTAAATTCTCCCTTATAGGTAAAATATTCAGTTTCTAAAATTGACTTTCAAAATGTCTTTATAGCTGCCAATGGCTCCAACGAAGACCGAGGAGAAGTTGCAGATGAGGAGAAGCGGATTATAACTGATGATGAGATAATAAGCTTGTCTATTGAGTTCTTTGATCAGAGCAGGTGAGTTCTCCTAGAAAGCTACTGTATGCTAATGTGTTTACTAGGTACTTTGTATCACCAGTAATTTTCTTTCTCTTAGATTGGATCGGAAAGTAAATAAAGAGAAGCCTAAGGAAGAGGTATGTTCTATATTACAAAAATACAAGGGAGAAACTTGGGAGTTTATGTTGTCCTTTAGGATATTAAGGGGTTATATGATATTATTAAATGGCCAAGTTGTGTTAGGAGTTTGTTGACTTAGTATTTTTAATAGTAAATTCAAAATGTAATTAGTTGAGAATTGTTGCATTTTTGGTGTGACTATTAGTACCTTTTTATCATATTTAGGCAATTCAGACTTTTTTGTTTTACCTGAAAGTTAGGAATTGAAAGAAAATTATTTTTGTAAATGTGCTTCTAGGTGAATGATAAAAGGTACTTAAGATGCCCAGCAGCCATGACTGTGATGCACTTGAGAAAGTTTCTCAGGAGTAAAATGGACATACCTAATACTTTCCAGGTACCTACCGCATGCATTTTGTGCAGATTTTCAAATTTAAATGGTTTTTTTTCATTCTGGACCTTAAGCAATACAAATAAATTTTAAATTTGGTGGCAAAGTTTAAGATACCTCTTAAAATGGTTGGTGAAGATGCTTTTTAAGCATTTTGGATTAGATTTAGATGACAGAAACATATATATTTATCTTTGTTCACTGAATACCTGAAATGTATTTCAATAGATTGACGTCATGTATGAAGAGGAACCTTTAAAGGATTATTATACACTAATGGACATTGCCTACATTTATACCTGGAGAAGAGTAAGTAGCTCTCTACCTGGAGGCTATGTTGGCCCAGTACATATAAAGAATTGAGTGGTTTTTCTTTTTCTTTTTAATGTAGAATGGCCCACTACCTTTGAAATACAGAGTTCGGCCAACCTGCAAAAGAATGAAGATGAGTCACCAGAGAGATGGACTGACAAATGCCGGAGAGCTGGAAAGTGACTCTGGGAGTGACAAGGCCCACAGCCCAGCAGGAGGTGTTCCCTCCACCTCCTCCTGCTTGCCCAGCCCCAGCACTCCAGTGCAGTCTCCTCACCCACAGTTCCCTCACATTTCCAGTACCATGAATGGAACCAGCAACAGCCCCAGTGGTAACCACCAATCTTCCTTTGCCAGTAGACCTCGAAAATCATCAATAAATGGGTCATCAGCAACTTCATCTGGTTAGGACTGTTAAGGAAAAGATTTTTCAACCCCCTGATTTAGATACCTTCATTCATTACAGCTTTATAGATGCTTACTTAATACATGTGACTGTTGTCCAGTTTGCTTCCTTTTGTAGTGACTTTAAATTTGGCCATAAATGATGGACTAGATGTGATACTTCATATGGATGTTAAGTGAAAAGATTGATTCTTTCTCTAAAGAATTGGATTCTGAGAAAGATTCTGTGTTAGGAAGGATGTGAAATGATTTCTGTGACCACTGTTTGGATCTGGAAATGTTCTACACTGGGTAGACATTGGGCCATAGTTTGTTAATCTCAATTAATGCCTACATTACATTCTCTTTGATTGTTCTTGTTATGCTGTTCTGTGAACCTGTAGAAAACAAGTGCTTTTTATCTTGAAATTCAGCAAATGGAAAGAATAAGCATAGAATACTGCATTCTATGCAGCCACGTCACTGTGAATAACAATTTCTTGCATATTTAGCCATTTTAATTCCTGTTTGATTTTTACTTCTCTGTTGCTACGCAAAATGATCAAAGGAAACTTGTTTTACAATCTGTATGCCTAAAAAGCGGGTACTACCGTTTATTTTACTGACTTGTTGAAATGATTCGCTTTTGTAAGAATCAGATGGCATTATGCTTGTTGTACAATGCCATATTGGTATATGACATAACAGGAAACAGTATTGTATGATATATTTATAAATACTATGAAAATATTGTGTTTCATGCATTCAAAAACAATTGTAAACTTCTCCAAATGGGTTCGACCTTTGCAGATACCACAGTGCACCCAGTGCTGAGGCTTACCACCAGCACAGAATTTGTTTTAATGTTGATAACCAGTTTCAAATTCTTTTCCACTTAGAAGCAAATGGCAGACCTTCATAGTTCTGGCTTTTCTCCAATAATACTTTCAAAATTAATATTGCAGTAAGGAAAAATTTTAACCAAGGCAAATAAAGTGTTTTAATTTTCCATTGGTTAAAATAGAATTAATGTTTTTAAATTCTGTTTATCAGTGGAATTCTAAAACAGATTTTAAAGTCAACCAGCTAATTGCTGAAGTAAAGCATTTTATCTACAATTTTATTTTAGTGTATGTGGCACAAGTGTAATTTCAAATTTAAGAGTTGTTTTCATAGTTAAAGGAATCTGCCTTCTATGTAATGTCTGGAAATGGAAGCAATTTATTATGAGTTTCTACAGGTATTTTTTTAATAGAGCAAACATGTTGAATTTAAAATATGAATGACCCCTCCAAGTCTCAGTTTTGCTTTGGTCGAACTTAGCGTGTGTTTATCAGCCATCAGTTATTTGTGAGGATGTTAATTCCATATGAATATTGTTTCATGTTTGTATGGGAAACTGTAGCTAAGCATTTCATTGTCTGCAGTCTGCAGAAGAAGCACAATTGTATTGCTTTGTCTTGCTTGTAGCCATTAAATCATTACTTTTACACACATTGCTGTTAACTTCTGCTTTCTTTAAAGATTTAGTAAATGATGTTTTATGAAGCCACAAAATACATATATTTTTATTTTGACCTAAATTTGTACAGTCCCATTGTGTGTGTGTCATTTCTAATTATAGATGTAAAATTAAATTTCATTTTTAATTGGAAATTTCAATAAAAGGATATTCATTTAGAAAATACTATGCTCTTTAATTAAAATTTTGCTATGAAAAGCACAGTGTCCAGAAGTTTGGGGAACCCTGTAGTGGATTGTAAGAGCTTAAACCTAAGGAAAATACGTTGTCGTCTTCAAATGATGTTAGTAAATGCTTTGTTGTATATTGCTTGAAACCCCAATGAAAGAAGTATCTGTTTATTTACAATCTTTGAAGCAAAAGTTACCAATGTTTGCCAATTTTGGTGAATTTAACTCATTTTTCTAGGCTTTTCTCAAGGTTTTCATGGTGTTACTTAAGACAAAAGACATCTCACCCTCTATGATGGACTTGTGAGAGTGCGTTTGAGACTCTTACTAAGCGTCACCACACTTGAAAACATTTCCATTTATTGTATCTGGGATGAGGCTTTTTACCCTTACTCAATTTGAAAATTGCTTAAGCTTAAATGATATTTCAGTCAAAATTTGTCTTTTAATAAAACAACAGAAAGATGCATCGTGGTTTGCTTCTTAAATGACCAGTCATTGCTGCTCTTACTGTTAAAATTTAAAACCTTTCCCAACTTTTTAAAATCTTCACCTTAAGAAAGTCCCTATGGAATCTCCTTTGTAATTTACCAAATTAGGGTACATGAAAAGTTGGCTTTAAAGTTTGACTTTCACTCTTAAAAGTATTGTAGCATCCTAGAATACAAAGATAATAACCAAATAGTCTACAGAAAATGCCTAAATTGATCTCACAGATATTTAGCTTAAAGGTAGAAAGAGAAATGGGGCCGGCTGCTGTTGTGTAAATAGTGATCTATCTTGCTTTACACATGCATAATGCTTTACAAGTACTTGTACCTCCTAAATTGCCGGCCGTTAATTGCTCTGAGTAGAAAGGGGTTGCCCTTCAGTTGACTTAACTAGTTAAGCACGTTGCTTCATTTCCATATGTGCATGTTCAGATGTTAGGTTCTCTGGAAGGAAAGTACAACAAAAGCAAAACTTTTCCTCATCTTTTTCCTGTTTTCCCAAGGGTTGGAATTAAGCTACCGGTGACTCCTTTCATTGCACTGTACTTGTTGTGTGGGCCTATCAAGAACAAATTCTCTTCTGAAACCTTTAAATGCCCACGTGAAATACCCCTTGCAAAGGTCAGCAAGAAGGGGAAGAAATAATCGTTTCTGCGTGGTTTAGGTGGAATGGGATTCACCTGGCACGTTGCACCAGAGCTCCTGGGCCGAAAGAAGTTTTCTCTATGTGTTCAAAAGATTTAAGACATTTTTCCTCCCATTGCTCCAGGAATGACAGAATGACAGAAGTTCTTATAGTGCTTACATGAGAGACTGAAACAACAAAAGGCCCGTATATTTAAATACAATCAAATTGTATTTAAAGTAACTGGATTTCCATCATATTAGATCTGTGCATTTTCTAGCCATACACAAAACCCTTCTCAAAAAGTGCATATGCCTTTAATACACCTAATGAAGACATATAGCACTTAAGGAAGTTATCTTCTTGTATAAAATGAGCAGTACAACAGGTGGTTGTTTCCAAAATCAGCCCCCCCCCCAATCTCAACATCTGCAACAATGGCACACCCCCTACCCCCAATCCCTTGTTTCCAAGTGTGACCAAAGGATCAGGTTTTATGTAAGGAAGAGAAACAAGTTATCAGACATTCCAGCCTCCAGTAAGCCTGGTGAGAAACAATCTGGGGGTATCCTTGAACCAGAGAATCACCCAGCAAATCGCTAAATCACCCAGCTTTGATTATGAAAGTCTCTGAAAAATGTTTACACGCTCGAGTGTTTCCTGCTTCCGCAGTTAATTTTTAAAACGTTTTTTTCTTTTGGTTCCTAAAACGGATTTCCTTTATTTGCATCAGTTTCTTTTTCTTAGTGTGTAATTTCTGGAGGTATTTGTCACACGAAGAACTTCACTAAAACTGCCTTCACCAAGACAGAAATCATCTATCACTCCAGGATCCGTATCTGAAAACGTTCCAAGTGGAAAGCTCATCTTGGCATCTTATTTAGCCCCTTGAATAAATAGTAAAGCACCCAATAAAACTTCTGAATTAAATTCCCTTTTCTCTGACCCTTGCCATAAAAAAACTACTTCCAGAGATTATCAGAACTTTTTAAAAAGCTGCTGTTCGCTTGGTTACCTACATGTCAATACAAAACATCCCTAGTTGGTATTAACTTGGGGCCATCATGAAACCCAAACTTTAAATTTTAAGGTTTATGCAGTTGGACGATCTCCAATTCTGTTCTAAATCAGGTAGAAGCCAAGCTGGCAGGAGTGACTTGACTTAGAAGGCTATGGATCTTGGTTGGTATGAGGGAAACACGTCGAAAATTGGGACTAGAAATAGAGATTGCTGCAGTGTTTCGTCCAAAGGACCCAGAAACCGAGGAAGATATTCCAATAAAAGAAAACAGTAGCGGAAAATAAAGCCAGGGACCAGAAGGATTGTCACACCTGTCTCCCCTACCCCACCACCAAAAAAAAAAGTCTCCAGTTAAAGGATGGAGGGGAGTGGGATGACTGTGGAAACACTTCGCTTGGACGGCAGCGCCGCGTTCCACGTCAGGGGAAGGTTAGAGGCAGTGTCTCTCTGTCTGTCCCTTTCCAAGTCGGGCCGCGCTCTACCTCCCCCCCGCTCGAGCGGGCGAGCGAGCGAGCGAGCGCAGGTCCCGAGGACCCGGGAGGCCATTTTGCGCGTGCGCCACTCATCTCGCACCGCCCCCAGCTCGGCGGACGCCGCTCCCGCCAAATTTGAATGCGAGCTCGTCAGGCCGGGCCGGGCTCCCGAGGCCGACAGACCCAGCCGGCTTGCCAAACCATAGCTCCGGGCGACGGGCGGCCAGAGCAGTGGGGCTGCAGTCTCGGGACGCGGCCTTCTCTCTGAAGTCGTCCACGTCCAAGGACCGCGCGGCCGTCAGGGCGCGAACCGGAGTCCCGCGTGGACCCCTTTACCCCGAGGCTGCAAGACAGACAGTCACCCCTCTGTCCCCTCCTCTCTGCACGCTTTAGTTGCAAAGACACTGCCCCTTCACCAAGGAGGTGTCTTTGGAACTTGGAGTCCCGTTGTTGTTGGACGGATTTTAAGCAAAGTTACTAACAGATTGGAAACTGCCCAGGTCCCCGCAGGTGACCAGGACCAGGAGGATGGCGTGCTCGCTTTGAGTGTGTCCATCTCCTGGGTGGACGCCCTGATGGTGGAGCGGGCGAGGGCGACACAGGCGGGGCACCTCGGGCTCTGCTCTGGGCGAAGGGTCATCCAAGGGGACACCCATCCTCTACGTGGGTCGTGGAGCCGGCGAGGGGGGCGCACCGATACTCAAGCTCAAGGGCGCAAGCCAGGAGAAGTGAAAGTGGCCTGCCGGCAGGCAAGGTCCACCGATCCGCTAATCAGTGCAGCAGGCTGCAGAAACCGCCATTTGGAGACGGATTTCGGCGTGTCTGTAGCACGCTGTGTGGGACGTCAGAGCTGACTCGCCCAAGTGGCTCTGGTCTTTAACACCCCCACACACCCCCACACACCATTTTAGCGAGTGCAAGTTCTCCCCCCTGGCTTTCCTCTTCTGGGACCTAGGAGGGACCTTTCCTCGGACCTTTGTACCCAGGGGCCGGTGTGACAGAGAATGGAGCCCAGCTGTCCTCTGCCCACTACTGAAGGTCTTATTTCTCTGTTGCTGAGGAGTGTGTCGAGGTCCCCTCCCGTGATCCCCCTCCCCGGTCTCCCGCTTCACACCCCCGAGATGTGAGCGGGGGAACTGAGAACCTAAACTGTGGGGAGAGAAGCCACACGGCCAGTGGCGGCCCGCGGGGGACGCAGGACTTTGCGTCCAGCGGCCGATCCCCCCCCCCTCCCGTGGAGGCGTCGCAGGGTCGAGACGCCCGGAGCGAGAGTAGGCCACCGGGTGGAGAACAAAGGACGACTCCCCAGCCACTCTGAGCACGGTGGGCTGCGGGCCGGGGACAGCACCCTGCTCAAGGCGCGAACACCCGGGACGGGCGCGATCCGCTGGCGTTCCTGGTGCCTAGGGACTGCGGTCGGGGCTGCCATGTTGCTTTCACGGAGGGCGCCGGGATTTTTTTTTTTTTTTTTTTTTTTTTTTTTTTGAGGCTTGCGAGGCCGCGCCGCCGCCGAGCGCAGAGGCCTCCGGCTCCTCGCCGAGCACAGCTGCGGTAACAGGGGCGGAGGACCTCGGGGAGCTGGCGGGGGCGACCGTCATGTGGGCGGCCGGGACTGAGCGCCCTCCGCGCCGAAGTCGCTTCCCTCGCCACCTTTCTCCCAAGGCTGCAGGCTGCGCTCCGCGGAGGCTCGGTTGCCAGTAGCAACCACACTACGGCGATTCGCGGCCCTGGCCGCCGCCGCCTCCTCGGTCGTCTTCGGGATTGAGCATCTGTATCTGGGGGTGGCCTGCGGTGACAGCTCTCTTCCAGACCCTGACCCTCACCCTCCAGTACCCTAGGCTGGGCTCAAAAGCCAGCGTCCCCATGGCAAACAAAAGGGCAGCTGCCAGCACACACTGCGGGCACAGGCAGAACCCACACTTTCTTGGACTTGCGGGCGTTTTCCTGAGCACAAGGCATAGGTTCCCTCTTCTCCAATTTAAGTCAAAAATCCCCTTTCAAAAGCCTGTAAATTGGAACAAGGATGGTATCAAATAATGCGACACCAAAATGGTCAATACCTTTCTAACAAAGCTGACACGGTACTTGCTCTTGGTAAGAGGTGTCTTTCCTAGAGGCATACATACACCTACCTACACTTTTCCTTCTTTGTGTATCACAAATATTTAATTATGTGCACTGAGTCAAATATTGCAAGCAGGTTCTTGGTTCTTGTTATTTATTAAATGGATAGAGCACCTCACCTCCACGCGATTTTATTTGATGAACCATAGCAGCTTTTAATCAGTGAAGACTCAGGGGTTGCATAAAGTTTCGCTCCCCGACCCCGTGTGTGTGTGTGTGTGTGTGTGTGTGTGTGTGTGTGCGCGCGCGCGCGCGCACTTGCTTGCATATGTGTTTGTGTGTTTCTAGGACGCTAACTTTTTCAAAACAAAAATCTTAGTGTTTCACACCGATATTACTGAGGAAAGATCTTTAAAGTATGCTGCTAAGTATTTTATTTAACTACAATTGTGTAATACACACTGCCAAATTTCTTTGGGTCTCAATACTTGCCCTGGACTTAAGTAGCTATTACATTTAGTTGCGTGGTTTTGTGAATTTAAATTTCACCTAAGTCGCAAATGATGTGACTAAGTTCAGAATTCCACGGCGACAAGCACCTGTCTCATTAACCTTTGTATGCTCAGGAATCTATTTTATAACAACAAATATTGGTCAGATTTCCTCTGGAAATCAACTATCTTTAGTAGAAAACAAAAACAGTATTAATGAGCGCAATCTTGAATATGTTTAATAGACTCTCTGAATTAGTCAGCGTCTTTCTCAGTTAAAGGCATTAACCAGATACACTCATCTACACATATTTTAACTTAATTATATTTCAGACACTGTGGGTTGTACTTTAGAACGCCCAGCCAGCGTTTCCAGACTCTGAGACCCCACATGCAGGAACTTGTAACATCGCCCATTTCTCACTCAAATGTCTAAACGTTTGCTTACATGTCCATCAGTAGGATTTTCATGTCCATCAATAGGATTTTTAAATTGGGTTTCATACTTTCTCACCAACTGCCTCTACAGTTTTATGAGAATGCTCAAAAGGCTAGATCTTCTAAGGTATGACACTTTGACCTATGCAATAAACTTTAAGGTATACTAAATTACAATGTCTTATTCATATATGATGGTGAACTCAATATATTCCAAAATGACTCACAGGCAGAGAAAGTGTTCACATTCAAGCCTTCAAATGCCAAGTTCTTTAAGATGGTGTACTTCAGAAAAGAAAGTCAGCTCTCCTTGGCTCCTAGAGGCAACCTAAACCTGTCTTTTGCCCAACCTCTCCAGTCACACCTTAAAATAGGGAGGCAAGGCTGTAGTGAAAAGTTCTGCCCCCTTTCAAGAAAGGAAAGTGCCAACTTGAGATTATTTTCCTTTTCCTCACAACCAGGTCTTGAGAGAATTGAAGGGTGAGATCAAAGTGCATTCATATTCATGTGAATTATCACTTTGGATTTGAATAATGCTGGATTTTACTGTCGCATTTACCCTGAAGCCTAGCACCATTGCTTTTGAGGCTACACTCTTACTGCTTTGGAACTTCTATGAGACTTAAACGCCAAACAGTTAGGACTAATAAACACCACTTCCATGCAGTATGAACAAAGGACTCTCAAAAAAGTGGAGCAATTGCAATTCTATAGACTCTTGCCATTCACATTTTGACTCCTTTCCAGCCTTCCCAATTAAAAACAAAACAAACAAACAAACAAACAAACAAAACCCTCCTATGCTCAGCAGGTTCACTTCCCAGAGGTTCAGGGTTTCATCTTAATGGGAAGATACAATGACTCAACCTTTAACTGTTCAGAAATCAGACAAATTAGTGTTATCAGTAATTAGTTCATGGGAGTGATTTTAGCTCTGAACATGATTCATTACAATTTGTTCCCCAGTGTAACCGAAGAACTCAAAAGTTAGTGCAAGCTTGAGAAAATGTGTTTACCAGCTGTTTCTATGTGTGTCTCATGACAATTTTCTTAAAGGATCTTCACTGGGGGTTTCCTCAAACTCATCATTTTTCAGAGGAGAAAGAGGCTATCAGATTCAGTGGAACCTGCTTAGTTTACCAAATGATCATTTCTGATCAAAGAATTCATTTATTAGCATGCCTCCACTTCAGAGAACACATTTTAACCCATCACAAAAGAGTAGCCTTATACTGGATATTTGGAGGAATCTTTAATCTAGGCTTAGGAAAATGTATTTTATGCACTTTAACATAGCACATATAATCTTTCTGAACTTAATGGTATACACTAGAGCAACACAAGCTCAGTTAGCTTGGTTTGCAATGTTTCTGGGAATACCCTTTCCCAGAAAGAGAACTAATGCTGGTCACTTGGCACTCTTCCTAAGTTTCTGCCCCATATTTGCATTTTACACATCAACAAAACAAAACAAACAAACAACAAACAAAAACAATGGTTTTTACAAGTTGCTCTCCACTCTGGACATCAAATGTCCTTGGTATTGCCAAGATTTCATCAGCTGCTTCTATTTGGGATGTGTCTATAAAAATGCTGAGATTATTTGAAAACTTTCAATAACTGTAGCTTTGCTTTATAAATAAAATGATAAGCAATTCCACATTGTTTCACCAGGAAAGCAAGGTTTGAAGAACAGAAAGCATTCACTTGCAATTGTCTTCTTTACGACATTTTCCCCCCTCATCGATGGGAAAGATAATTATACTTTCTTCATATGAATGATCTTTTGAGTTGTTTATATGAGATTAACACAAATGACGTTTATTATTCACTGTAAAGTTAAAAATGGTTTAATAGTGGCATAGAAAGTAATTCAGTTTAGAATATTTGCATTACTTCTGAAACAATAATTAATGACAGTGTATGTTCTTTGTAGGAATGAGATGTGCTATAGGGTGCTCGGATTCACTCTACATTTCAGCGGAGTTCACTGTCTGACCATTTCTGTTAGAGGAACTGGACCTGCAGAACTGATAAACAAGAGACGCTATTTTTACTTCAGAGGTTTCAGAAAAGTCGCAAACCCTTTCTGTACGTTTGCAGTGACTTTCAGGAGTCAGCTCACACAGCCAATCAGTTTCTGAAATAATCAGTGTTCAGGACATTTTGGCTTGAGACTAGTCTGAGAAAGAACCGCAAAAGTTTAAAAAAAAAAAAAAATGGAACCTCGCACATGCGCATTGAGGTGCAGCTGCACCGTCACCCTTCTCCTCCTCTCCCGTCCTAAATAAGCTACTGTGTCTCGTCCCTGCCTCTGGGACCGGGTGTTCGCCAGTGGTGAGCTGAGCTGGCTGCAGGGGACCTCACAGGGTTCTCACAGAGTCCTGGCAAAAGGACCTGGAGCACTTCCCAACCCTGCCCGCGGCTTGGGGGCGTCCCCGGAGGAGACCCGCCCGGCAGGCCCAGCCTAGCGGCCGCGGGGCGTTTCTTGGTTGCTCCCAGGCCGCGGCCTGGCCGCTCGGTTCTGGGCCGTGTCAGCGGAGGCCTCGCCCGCGTCCTGGCCGCGCTCTTCCCAGGCGCACCGCCGGAAAGGTTGGGGGGAGGCGGCGACCCCTGCCGAGACCCCTCGCGACTTGCGAGGGAGGCCTGGCCGCCTAACCCAAAGGGAAAGAGAGGCCTGTCTTCGGTCAGCCCCGCAGGCTCCAAGGCCCGAGCGCGGCCGGAGGCCAGAGAGGGGACCGGAGGCCGTGGAGCCGTGCGGGGTGCGCGACCAGACGCTTCCGCACTCCGCCCGCGCGCTCCCTCCTTCCCCGGGGCCCCGCGCGCTCCCCGCCCTAACCCCCGCGCGTCCCCGTGACCTCGTGGGCTGTGCTTCCCACTCTGCCCCCGTGTCCCCACCCAGCTGCCCTCTCCTGGGCCTGAGGTTCCGAGGATGCTCCTGGGAGCTTGAGAAACTTTGGGCGAGTGAGAACGCAGAGGAGGCCGGGGCCTTGCCCTCAGCCCAGCCGGGCATGTTGATGCTGGTCACGAGCCGCGGACGCGCCCCTTGCACACCGGTGGCGCTTGATGATCCACCCGCGCCCCCAGCACCCCCGACCCCCATCAACCTTGGGTCTAGACCGCATAGCCTCGTCTGGGGGACCTGCACCTGAACGGTGCGTGCGGTCAGTCCATAGACGTCAGGGTAGTCTGCAGCAGTCTGCAGCGAAGCACCTTCCAAGGTACAACAATAATAAGAAGCGGATTTTAAGCACCGGAGTGCAAATTCCCACATGATTTCTAAGAAAAGTCCACAATAAAATTTGGGAGACATGGGGGGGGGGTTCTTGAGATGGTGGCAGATAATTTTAAATGTAGAGAGTCCACAGAGTTTTCTTTCTACCCATGCTGGCTTTGGAGCAAGTTTTAATAAAGAAAGCTCTTTTAAGTAGATGCTTACATGCATATACTGCGCAGCAATAATTTGTTTTGCTCTGCATGTTACATCATATTACACTGGTTGACTCCTACATTTAAAACGTAGATTTATTTAATAATCACCACTGTGCTCCTTGGTTTTTCGGGGGTGGGGTGGGGTGGGGGCAGTGAAGTCATCACTCTGATCATAGACTTCCTTGGGAGGGAACCAGATGCCTTGCCTTGGAGCTTAGCATTCACCTAGACACTTGGGGGAGGGAGGGAGGAAGCCATGTGTAGGTGGATCTAGCTCTGCCGGACTAGTCACTGTCACCTTGACTTTGTACTGGCCTGAAAGGCACTACTAGACCCTTAAGACATACGAGGTTGACTGTAAAATATTTGAGAAGTAAAGTCAAATACGAATAAAATACATGTACAACATACACTGAGAAACGTCAGCCTTCTACTCTAGGGAAGCTCCTTTGCTCTGGGGGCAAATTTGCTGGCACAACTGAATGGTGTGCTCACACCTGACTGCAAAGACCTGATACTTAGACTTCAAACAAGGACTGTCATAGTTCAGATAGCCCTAGGTTTGCTTTCTTCATTAAGATCACATCTGAGCCCACCAATTTGGCCGCTGTGGAGCACACAGGACTTCTGCCAATTGGAGTGAAACTACTTCAGTGATTTTACAGTTGATGTTGGCAAAAAGGATCAGTGAAGTTCACAAATTTACAAATGACAGCTACCAATGGAATGCCTTGGAAAAAATGCCAACATGTTTGAATGGAAAAGATTTCATATCTATATAAAGCAGAAAACGTTCTGTTAATAAGTTTTTCCTAGTTTTAAACTGTCTGGATAGTTTGCCAATCCCTACCTTACCGAAACCCTCTCATCTTTGCTCCTCAAATACAACATTTGGAATGATTATAGACCTGAAATCAATACTAGACATACACACGTTGAATTAATACAGACTGAATTACATGGAGAATAAAATATTTTTCTCCTTCATGCTCTGGAAGACAGGCACATTCTCTCAAGAGCAAAGTGTCTGAAACACAGGGATATTGTTATGTGTTCAGCTTAAAAGGAGAATATCTGCACACTTTAAGTACCTCAACAGGCTTCTGAAATAGAGAACTTCACCTTGTAAAATTCAGCGAGGAACTAGAAAAGAGACGTGTTAAAAATACCTTTTATGCATGAGTAGCATATAGGATCTTTTATGCATGAGTAGCATATAGCCCCACAATAGTGGAATTTTCTGGATTCTCAGAGGAAATTTGTATATAGAAACAGAACAAGATTCAAAAACTGGTTTTATATTTTTGGGGTTTCAGTGTCATTTTCATAAATAAGTAGGGAATAATTCTGAGATTGTATTACTAGCCTTTCCCCAAAGGAAGCAAAGACTTCCAAACTTTTCACTGAAACAGTTTTTCAAGTTAATATGTCACTACCAGTCAAATGCAGTTTTATTTGGCAAGTTCATGATACACCTTTAAATTCCACTGGTGCTTTAAGAACAATAATCTTAGTTTGATAATACCTTAAGTATTCTTTTGAGTAGTTCTTCATTTAAGCATTAGCTTAAAGGTTTATATGTGGTCTTGGAACATTCATGTAACTATGTAAAATAGAGATACATTTTGTCTTAAAGTTAGTAAATTGAAAATGGGTCAGGACCAAAGGAGTTGAAGGGGATTGTAACCCCACAAGAAGAACAACAATACTAACCAATCCCAAGAGCTCCCAAGGACTAAGTCATCACCAAAGAGTACACGTGGCTCCAGCTGCATTCATTGCAGAGGATGGCCTTGTCTTGCATTAATGGGAGGAGAGGTCCTTGGTCCTATGAAGGCTGATAGATGCCCCAGTGTAGAGGACCTGAGGGTGGGAAGGTGGGAGTGGTGGGTGAGTGAAGGAGCACCCTCATAGAAGCAGGGGGAGGGAGCATGGGTAGGGTTTTTTTTTGTGTGTGTGTGTGGGGGGGGGACCTGGGAAGGGGCTAACATTTGAAGAGTAAATAACAAAGATATCCAATTAAAAAAAAAGAATATGGGTCAGGAAATATAGAATGGATTTCTTTTCAGTTACGGTAATCTCTTCACTATATGTTATATTGAAATTACCAACAATTCCACTTATGGGTACATTATGATCATTATCTTACATTTCTTCATTGAACTTTAAAGGGCCTTGGGGAAAATACTGATAAAAACAAAGATATAACTTCTTTACTCCATCTAACTTCTTCAGATATAAAATAGGCATCCTATAATGTGTTTCAACAGGATAAGCAATTCTAATGGGCATTGTTCATGAATACAGACTTTATAGTTTTAAGTATCTTTTCTACTTGACTTTTAAAACCATGTAGCATCCCATATGGAGGTTATTGAATTCCTAACAGTTTTAAAGTAGAAAATAAATAGAACATAGAAATAGAAAAAAAGAGCAAAGCACTTACTAAAAATAGAGGGTGTAGCAATTTAGGAGTTTGAATTGTCTAAAGACTGAAACTAAGCTCTAAGCTCTGGGACCTTTAGGTTGTGAGGGTTGGTTTTTTTTTTTTTTTTTCAAAATGCTACAGGGAACTGAAAATAAATTAAGTACACTCCATTAGCAATTTTAATAATTCACTTGGGCTTTCCCTTTACATCTGTACCTGGGAGCAGACACTTCTGCTTTAAAGGCCCTGTTGGGGAGAATGTAGAAGACCACTGTGAAACTTCCAGAGTTAAGTAAAAGGATATATTACTGACTGCTGACCTGCAGAAGCCAAAGGCTGTTCCGGGGTGTGAAGCAGAGGACTAGACTAGACACACTCCTTTTCCGTGTCCCAGTCTTCTAGGACTCCAGGGAATACCAAGGCTTCTTCAGAGAGCTCCTATCAGGATGAGACTTTAAAAGTGACTGTAATAGAAGATTCCAAGTGTGAGAGCCAGAGATGTGTGTGCTTCCTCTTGGTGATAGCAAAGATTTCCGGTCGGCCACTATTAGGCAGCAGCTGTGGCTAGTTGTCCATTTGACACCTGGTGAAATGGTTGTTTCAGAGAGAGAAATATTTAAAATTGACACCTGTCACTGAAACATTCGGTACAGAATTTTAAGAGAGGAGCTAGAACTAACGGTAAACTGCAGTGCTTAAATTTGGTGAAAAAGAAAAGGCTGAGGAGCTCCATTTATGCGAGCTGGTCTTTTCAGATAAAGACTCTTTCTTTTGGAAATGTCACGGAGCAACAAAATAAGGCTGGAATTTAAAAGAAATTGTTTTTTAAAAGTCATATTGAAAGAGACAGCAAACTTGGTAGTCATTAGAAAAACCTGCAAGATGAATATTTATCATATTATTTTCTTTTCTGCTTTCCCACGGACTCTCTAAGTGTCTTTAATTGCTGTTAATATATCGTAATTCAGCGTGTGGACACGATTGCTGTGACTTTCCAGGAATTCGGAAATCTGTCAGGTAAGGAAGAGAGGCATTAAGAGCAACACGGAGTAATGTTGTGTTGCCAATGCTGCTCTGATCCCGGGACACGCCGCGCTAACACGTCTATCTGACTGACGCCTGGTCCCGGAGCGAGCGCACCCCTTCTCTCCAGCCCCTAGCCGGCTCGCGCTGCAGTCGGGAAAACCCTGCCTCGTGGACGGGTCGGCATAGACCAAGTCCGCAAGAGACTCCTGCGCCCTGTGCATCGCCTGAAGGGAAGTGACAAGCAACGGAGTGTCAAGAGCAACACTGGAGTCCCAGCTTACTAGGTCGTCCCTCCGCCACTCCATTGACCATTGTGATGTCATGCCTGGGACTTAACTGTTGCGACGGGACGGCTGCGTTCCGATTCCGACTGGTTGCCCGGGAGTGTGGGTACACAGAGCAGTCCCGAGGGACGTCGAGGGGTCGCGGCGAGCGGACCCGACGAGCGCCGCGGCACCATGAGCCAGCGGCAGGTGCTGCAAGGTAGGAGCCTTGGGAAGGCGCCCCGACGGGCTGGCTCCTAGGGCGGGCTACTCCACTTCGCCTCTCTCTGCAGTGTTCGAGCTGTACCAGAATGCCCGGACCCGGTTTGTACAGATGGTGGCGGAGCAGGCGACCAGACCCCAGAACATTGAGACACTGCAGAATGCGGGTGAGCCTTCACAGCTCATGGGACCCTGGTCTCACACCTCATTCCGAACCCATCTTCCTCCTTCATCGCCCTGGCCTCATACTTCATCCCGCACTTCATCCTCACACCATCCAGCGCCCCAGCCTCGCCTGGTCCCCGGTCCTCTTTCTGTCCCAGCTGCCCGCCTTGTCTTCATGCTTCCTTACTAGCCCAGTTTTTGGGGAGCCAAGGAAGTAGGCTAAAGTGGTGCCAAGTTCCTCCGGACTCCCTCCCCTCCGCGGTATCTTGTGGGTGAGGCAGTGGAGGAGGCCTGCCATATGAACTGCCAGAAGTAATTTTCCTGGATGGGAATGTACCCTAACCAGACCTAGTCTATCCTGGTGCCCTCTCTTGTCACTCCTTGATCACATCCACTTCCTAGAAGCAAAGAAATTCCAGGCTGATTTCACTGGTCTCCTCTAAGCATTAATGGAGTAAGAGTAGTATGCTTGAATTTTTTCCAGGACATTCGAAGCAGGCAAAACCTGGTTTTGTAAATTCTGCAAGGCATCCTTTTCCCACCCCTTAGTCTGAAAGGAAGGAGGGTCACAGTTAGTGAAATCCATCTTTGTTTCACCACCACGTGTGTGTGTGTGTGTGTGTGTGTGTGTGTGTGTGTGTGTGTGACCAAACACAGACCACAGAGAGGATTCCACCCAAATCTAGCTTGGAGAACCAATGAGTTTACTTCGCATTACTAACAGGAACCAGTGTAATCTACCAGTGGCTATACCACTGAAAATGCCTTTCTCCATTAGTCAGTCACCTTAATCACTTAGACATCCTGGAGAAGGTCCGGACTTCATAAGCCTCTGCTCTAACTGTCTTTGTCTGGAGTCACCTTATGACTTGAGGCTGAAAGACAGAGAGACAGAGGGACACACACACACACACACACACACACACACACACACACAGAGGCCACCAGCCCAGAAGACAGCTTTCCATAAAAGACTCTGAACTGTAAGCTTGACACCACTTACTAGGTCTTAAGAAAACCTCAGTTTACAGGATGAGATCTAATTTAAAACTAGTTTAAATGAACACATCATTAAAATAAACTAAGAACACATTGCCATGGTCACAGCATCTAGCCAGCACTTACTTCTGGGTTTCTTTGAGGAAACACCTTCTCATGATCAAATTCTTTGTTTCCTCACTGAATTTTACTGTTTATCCCTTAGGTGTTATCTCTGGTTGTGAAGGGGAGCCATTTATAATAAAGTATGTTTTCAGTATTTAAGTAATTGTAAATAATACTTGTAATTGTAAATTTACAATAATTGTAAATTTGGGCTCTGCCAGTGCCATCTTTCAAAACTTTAGAACAGATTACAGGGAGGATACTGTGGCAGAAATTCTTTGATCCTAATTTCCATCTTTTCAGTTTTGTTTCAGGCTATATAAACTTTAGTCTCTAGAATCTATGCCATAGTCAAGAAACTTTATGACAACGATCTCTTGTATTTTTCCTTTAAATTTTAAATGAGCGTGTATGCCATGTGCAATGACAGAAGAGGACAGATTTGGAGGTCATCTCTCTCCTTGCACCTCCTGGGTCCTGGATGTTGAACCCAGGTTGTCAAGCTTGCCATCAAACAAGTAGAGCCACCAAGACTGCCTTGTATAGTGCTACTAAATCAAGGTCACTTCCAGCTGCTGTCTCTAACCTGTGCAACCCCTGAACCAGTTATCTGTTTAAAAATGTTGTCATTTCGGAACTCATTTTGTCCTGTAATTGTTTCATGTATATTAATTTTCTTTATGTACAAAAATTTTGTTATGAAATTTTACATTTTAAAGACACAGTTACTTTTAAACTGATTTTTTTTCTCAGTCCTTCTCAATGTACTCTATGAATAGGTGCTTGCTACTTACAAGTATTACTGCTTGGACTATGTATATGTAGTAAATAAATACTTTTAAAATAAAAATACTTAAAAGTAATACTGAAATATTAAATTAAATATACAGAGTACTGAAGATAAAGAGTATCTTTAGGAATCTTAATGACAGGTTGCCTCTTCCCATCAGAGTACAAGGTAGAATACATTATCAGTTTGTCTTTTGTTTTGTTTTGTTTTGTTTTTATTTTTAAGTCAAGGTTTTAGCCTTGGTTCCCAGGTTGGTCTTCAACTCTCTGTCCCTCCTGCCTCAATTCTACGGAGTAGCTAGGGATATGAACAGGAGATAATGCTCCAAGTGTGTGGGGAATTTAACATAAACTAGCTGGCTAAATGGTCAAAGTAGAGAGGCTTGTGTCTCAGGTCTGTAAGTCTGGTTTGTGAAGAAATGAATACAAGGGAGATATAGTAGTCTTTAAAATTATCCACTTAATGGCACATTAAGATTTTTTTTTCTTTTCTGGGGAAACATAGTTTTAACATACTTAAGTTTATCTAGATATCATAATTCTAGCAGTAATTTAAAATCATGAGTATCCCTGTAGTTCAAAACAACTTACAAGTTTTATTCTGAAACATTTTCTTCCTTCCTAGTCAATAATATTAACCATTCTAATGGCATATTCTTAAAAAAAATCACCATGGACTTAAACATTACAGTCAAGCTTTGACAGTAAGGTGTTGGTGCATTTTACTGTTGACTTTGATATATGGTCTATGAATCTGGCAAGATTTTTTGTTTCCCATCTCCCAACATATTCTTTAATTAAACATGCAGCATGGGTCCAGGGTAATAAGAAAACGTTTTCCATATAGGCATAATAAGCAAAGCATAATTCCCTTGCTAAGAATTTTGTAATCATTGTATGTGAAAGGAATTTTTAAAATGAAGGTTATTACAAACTTTGACTTAACTGTTTAAAAACTTCTCTGTCTTTAGGTACTACTGGTGGCTATCAAATAATAGTGAAGGTTGTCAGCTTATGAGATCTCCTTGGGAAACACCAAGGCAATTTGAATGAAGTCAGTCTTGGAAAACCTTCACAGATTAAGCCCTGGAGGTTGGGGGCTGATTGTAAATTTAAGCTGGCCTCATAAGGAGCTTTAGGCTTCTCTGTCCAAACAAACAAATAAACAAACACCACCACAACAAAACAGGCTTATCAAATCAGAAGGTCTTTAAAAGTATACAGAGANAGGGTTTCTCTGTGTAGCCCTGGCTGTCCTGGAACTCACTTTGTAGACCAGGCTGGCCTCAAACTCAGAAATCCGCCTGCCTCTGCCTCCCAAGTGCTGGGATTAAAGGCGTGCGCCACCACGCCCGGATTCAATATTAATTTTTAAAGGCTTATTTTATTTTGTGCATATGAGTATTTTGCCTGCATGTATGTGTACCATGTGTAGGGATGGTACCCATGGAGGTCAAAAGAGAATCCCCTGGAAATGGAGTTATGGGTGGCTGGATGGTTGTGAGCAATATGAGCTCTTAACTGTTGAGCCATCTCTCCAGCCACTCAATGTTAAATTCTTGGCTTGTTTGGGTTCTTTCAGAAGTCCAGCTGACAATGTGATATTTGCGCATGTTTAGAGAGAATAACGTCTGCCTAGTTTTTTAAACATTCTAAGCGTTGTGTCTGTCATGTCAGTCAGTGTCAAAGAATGCAGTAGACTACATTGTTTTTTCCATTTAAAAAAAAATATAGGCTTAGTATTATAGACTTAATTTAACAGCATGCATCTTGCTAAAGTCATCCAGAACTCATGCTCTTCCTGCCTCAGCCTCATCTTGCTAAAGTCATCTAGAACTCATGCTCTTCCTGCCTCAGCCTCCTCTTGGTAAAGTCATCCAGAACTCATGCTCTTCCTTCCTCAGCCTCCTCTTGCTAAAGTCATCCAGAACTCATGCTCTTCCTGCCTCCTGAGTGCTGGGATTGCAGCTGTGCACACCACACAAACTTATAACATGCATTCATAAAAACTCTGACGTCTAATTTTAAATTAAATAGATGTCAATAAAGACATTGGCCTCTTGCCAAAAGAATCTGTCAAAAAATATACTTATTTATTTCACAGTTACTTGTTAATTTTTTATTATATGTCAAGTTAGCTACTATATTTGATATTTCTGGTAGAAAACTGTTCCTTTTAATTAGTAAAATATTCTCACTCTTCTTTTGGTGCCAGGAAACTTGTGTACCATCATCAACTGCAATCTTAATCTATATTTCTTTTTTTTTTTCTTTTTTTTCTTTTTTTGGTTTTTTGAGACAGGGTTTCTCTGTTTAGCCCTGGCTGTCCTGGAACTCACTTTGTAGACCAGGCTGGCCTCAAACTCAGAAATCCGCCAGCCTCTGCCTCCCGAGTGCTGGGATTAAAGGCGTGCGCCACCATGCCCGGCTTAATCTATATTTCTGATACAGTTATCAATTCCCTCCTCTGATGCGTAGCTATTGGAATTTACCATTTTATTTATTTATTTATTTATCTATCTATCTATCTATCTATCTATTTATTTATTTATTTATTTATTTATTTATTTATTTATGTTTTTTTGAAGACAGGGTTTCTCTGTGTACCCCTGGCTGTCCTGGAACTCACTCTGTAGACCAGGCTGGCCTTGAACTCAGAAATCTGCCTGCCTCTGCCTCTCAAGTGCTGGGATTAAAGGCGTGCGCCACCACGCCCGGCTAAAAGTTACCATTTTTTTTTTACATTCTTGTTTTTTTTTTTTTTTTTTTTAAGATTTATTTTATTTATTATATGTGAGTACACTGTAGCTGTCTTCAGACACTCCAGAAGAGGGAGCCAGATCTTGTTACGGATGGTTGTGAGCCACCATGTGGTTGCTGGGATTTGAACTTATCACCTTCGGAAGAGCAGTCGGGTGCTCTTACCCGTTGAGCCATCTCACCAGCCCCCAAAAGTTACCATTTTAAATGTATCACTTTTGTGTGTACTGTGGATTGAACCCAGGGCTTCTAACATGCTAAGCATGTAGGGTGCCATTTATACACATCTTGTAAAGTAAACTTTCTGTAATGTGCATACTGTAAACAGTCTAAATATTTTAGAATGACTGTGTGCAATAAGGATTTAACTATGTGAAGATTGTGTGTGTGTGTGTGTTTTGCTGGACATTGAACTCAGTCTCATGTATGCAAGCCATGTACTCTACCATTGAACTATATATCTTGTTAGCCTCAGACAGTTTTCTAATGAATTGCCTTACAAATATTTTTTCTGCAGACATTACCCCTGAAACCTGAAGCAGCAGCTAGTCTTTTGGTTCATCCCTTATTACTTAACATTCTGACTTCTCCCTATATATTTTAATTATCTGCAGTTTTATAATCATATATATTGCAAAAAAATCAATAAAATACATCAGTAGAAGACAAACTAAAAATAAATCAAGATTTTCAATTAATTTTCTTTCTTTTTTTTTAAGATTTATTTTATTTATTATATGTAAGTACACTGTAGCTGTCTTCAGACACTCCAGAAGAGGGTGCCAGATCTCGTTACGGATGGTTGTGAGCCACCATGTGGATGCTGGGATTTGAACTTATCACCTTCGGAAGAGCAGTCGGGTGCTCTTACCCGCTGAGCCATCTCATCAGCCCTCAATTAATTTTCTACACAACTTTTGAACCACATGGAACTGTGACTTTATGGTGTGATTTTAAGGGAAGGAACAGTTTAAATGGTCCATATGAGTTACTTAAAAGTTTTATGAATTTGTAATTGCATTATTACTATACTTAACAATATATGCATAACATGAAAATAACTATCAAAAATATTTCTATTTTTTTAACTAAAGTTTATTTGAAATGAAATTAATTTACATGGTTGGTTCATTTGCCGTCAGTGAAGATTTATGGCATGCATACATGCCAAATGAACACCGGACACATGTGCTGATCATATAAACATTAAAAGGAGAGTTCCTGCCCTTCAGTGGCTGATTTGCTAATGTATACAGTTTATGTATGTAATATATATTACACACACATAACATGTATAATATGTAGTATATATTACACATGTAATATATAATATACAATGTTATATATGTATATGTATATAACTGTTATATATCTATATATTACTATTTATTTGAAAGACACCTAAATCAAGATTTGGGTATGAGAGGTGCTGTACAGGGGATATATCTTGGTATAGGTATTACTTCTGTTAAATGTCTAGAAGGTAGCCAGATGTAACTGCTTTTAGGCAGGGAAAACATTATGTGTAAAGACAGAAACTCAAGAGAGAGAAGAGGTGGCACTGAGCAGAAAAGACCAGCACTGAGGTCTGGCTGGAGCTTGGGAACCAGGGCGAGGGTAGGAGAGTCAGTTGGAGCTGGAGGGGAAAGCAGGCCTACTCATGAAGTTTGCATTTCTCCTGCAAGAAATGCAAAGCCATAAGTTTGCAGCCAGAGAACGGCCAGGCCAGTGTTGTGTTTGGGAACATGAGTTTGGGCTTAGTGTGGAAGATAGCTTGGTAAGGTTTAAACAGCACCAGGAAGAGCTGGTGCCTGTCACATGGATACGAGCTGGCAAGTGGGTGAAGTCTGCTTAATGGAGTGACTTAGAATGGAAGGCGGGGTCAGGTAAGCACAAAGACAGGTTGGGAGATAATGCCCAATCTTGTTGTTTGGACACACCAGCACCATTCAGAAATGGAGAACACATCGAAGCAGAAGGACTGGCTTTCCCAAGGACCATGGAGGGAGGAGTGTCAGTCTGAGGCAGCGAGCAGCTTGGAGACAGAGTGAAACTTGAAAAGGAGATCTTAGCTGCGAAGAGGGTTAGATGCATGGAGCTTACATCTTTATTTGAAAATTATGTAAAAGCTCATTTAATATTTCCTCATGTAATTATGTTCTAATAACTTTGTCTACAGTATAATACAACTTAATTGGGAGTAACTTTTTCATGCAGTGCCTGGGATTGAATCCTTGCTAGGTGTGCATAGCTCACACCATCTATGAGCTATATGCTCAGCCCTGAAGTAATGTGTAAGTTATCTTATGAAATCTTGTGGGCAGATGGTAGTGGCTGATCAACGCAAGGGTGAGATAGACTCACTAGGAAAATTAGGGGATCTTTTAATTAATGTATAGAAGATACTACAGCGATGCTAATGGCAGAATAGCAGGAGTAACTCATTGGCAGTCCAGAGGCTGTGATACTCATGGGCAGTCCGGAGGCTGTGATACTCATTGGCAGTCCAGAGGCTGTGATACTCATGGGCAGTCCGGAGGCTGTGATACTCATGGGCAGTCCAGAGGCTGTGATACTCATGGGCAGTCCGGAGGCTGTGATACTCATGGGCAGTCCGGAGGCTGTGATACTCATGGGCAGTCCCTCCTGATGGGCTCTTAGTGTTCAAGTACTCATTGTGACCAGTGGACTCCTAAACAGACAGTTGGGTAAGGAGAAAGCTGCTGTGTTTGTTGTTGTTGTTGTTCTGTTTTTCCACTTCTTTTCTCTCTGTCTCTGTCACTTTCCTTCTTTAGTGAGTGCTTGTTTTTATATCATTCTTCTCACATCTGTGTGTTTTTAGAACAAATCTATTATCTTCTGTCATTATCCATTGTATGGTTCTGTGGATGAAACGTAGGGTTATTGGCACAGTAGGCATGCGTCTTAGCTAGGGTTTCTATTACTGCAATGAGACAGCTTGACCAGATGCAAGCTGGGAAGGAAACAGTGTATTTGGCCACACTTTCTCTCATCACAGTCCACTACTGAAGGAAGCTGACAGGAACTCAAACAGGGCAGGAACCTGGAGGCAGGATCTGATGCAGAGACCATGGAAGGGCACTGCCTTATGGCATGATCCCTATGGCCTGCCCAGCCTGCTTTCTTACAGAACCCAGACTACCAGCCCAAAGATGGCACCACTACAACAGGCTGGGCCCTTCCCTGTCAATCACTAATTAAGAAAATGCCTTACAGTCAAATCTTATAGAGGCATTGCTTTTTCCAACTAAGGTTCCCTTCTTTCAGGTGATTCTAGCTTGTATCTATCTAGTTGACATAAAGGAAGCCAGTGCAGGGAGTGTTCTACTGAGGTACAACCTTATCACTGGAATAACAAAGTCTCCTTTCCAGTGTAAGATAAGAACACATCTCCTAGGTAAAGAGAAGTGCCTAAAGATTGCTACATATAAAACACAAGCTGTAATTTAGGAGGTAGACATTTGGGGAACTATTTAAAAATTTGTTTTCTCCCTCCCCCAAAAATTAACTTTCTCAAGGTCACTTATTTAATGAAGTTATTCAAATCAAAGTATTTCAAACAGATTCTATTTTCTGTAATTTTAGATATTTTAGAAATGTTTTAAAAATTTGTGTTGTGTTACTGTCTAAAGTAAGGAATGTATGATGTTTATGACATAGCAGAAATACAGAAAAAATATCAGTTAACTGATTTGGGACAGAGGAAAAAGAATTAACAGTCATCTATTGATTTGCATTTTAAAAAAAGGTGTGTGTGTGTGTGTGTGTGTGTGTGTGTGTGTGTTTGTGTGTCTGTATGTATGGTATGTGTGTCTGTATGTTTTTCTGTATGTATGATGTGTGTGCCTGTGTGTTTCTCTCTCTTTCTCTTCTGTCTCTGTCTCTGTCTCTGTCTCTGTCTCTGTCTCTGTCTCTGTCTCTCTCTCTCTCTCTCTCTGTGTGTGTGTGTGTGTGTGTGTGTGTGTGTGTGTATGCAGTCACCTGAAGAAGTCAGAAGAGGGTCCCCAGGAAGTGAGTTAGCGAAGTTACAAGTGTAAGTTGCCTGGTGTTACAGGGAATTGAATTTAGATCTTCTGGAAGAACAGCAAATGATCTTAACTTTTGATTTATCTCTCTAGCCCTGCCTTAATATTTTATGAGTCAGATGTATTTGAAAAAATGGAGAAAACATAAAAGGAAAAAAATTCCTCAGAAAAAATTCCTCTGACTATGTGAACTGTTGAAATAAACACTGAAATTTCCCAAATCAGGAGGCTTCTAGTTGGTTAGTTGTAACTAGTAAGCCATCACTAATAAATACTTATAATTAAATTAAATATTATAACAAAAGAATTCACTTTAAACCTTTTTATTTTATTTATTTGTTTTATAGACAGGGTCTCACTATGTTGCCCTGGCTGGACTGGAAGTTGTTATGGAAAGTAAGCTGGTTTTAAACTCACAGAAATTCTCCTGCTACTGCTTCCTTACTGCCGAGATTAAAAATGAGCACCATTCATGGATATATATATATATATATATATATATATATATATATATATATATTAATTACAGTCTTAACAGTTTAGAGTTCTTGTGGTTTAATTTTAAATGCAATCCATTTAAATGTAACCCAGTATTGACTTTACTCAACTACATATTTCAAAAGCTAAAAAGCTGCTGCCTTTGCTTAAATATATCAAAAAGAAAAGGAAAAAATATCAGAATCATTGGGAAAAAAAATAAAATCACACTGTGATTCTTAAAAAACATGGTTATGGTCTCAAAAGTGCATTCATTGTGATACTTTACCATGTATGTTTTGACCTCTTTTAATAAAACTGTCATATTTATTATAAATATGCCAATCAATACTTGAAAATAAGTCAACCCAAAGGAAGAGATGGGTTAAACCCTCGAATACATTTCTCCAGTAAAGACGTAGGCCAATAGGCACATGGGAAGATGCTCAGCCTTCTTAGCTGGGAAATGCACATCAGCCCCGGTGCTGCTGCTGTACTATGCACACCATTAGGATAGTACTGCTTGGGTGTAGAAATACTGGGCCCTTGGTGGTATAGCTGCTGTTGAAGGCAGGTAGTTGAGGATGGTTAACCACCACTGTAAACAGACAACACCAGCATACAGTTAAAAAGGATGAAAAGGTAAGTTTGTTATTTGTATTTTATCGCAGCACAAGGACAAAGAAGTGTTAAAAAGAAAACTATTTTTTTAATACCCCAAAACTTTCTAGAAATAACCTGTGTCCGAATTTGCTAATTACTTTAATTCTTTATTCTGTCCTCTAAACGTTTTGTTGTGAGACTTATGAAGTTATCTCTCTTAGAAAGTCCAGTGAAAAGTGTAAAGAGCACTCACAGACATCAGGGCTTGGCTAACACAGATCCTGAACCACATGTGAGCAGGCGGCTCCTCCCATACAGGCAGTTGCCTTATGGAACATGGTCCAATCTGGCCAATTTAAACACAGAAATAATAACCAAATGAAACTTGAAACTAGGAAGACTCACAGGCTGTATAATTAAATACATCTTGACACACAGTTGTTTCTAGGTTATGCTATGTCGTGTTATTGTGAATGCTATTTTTTTCCTCTTTCAAATGTTTCTAAATCTAGAGTGATGTAAGGATATTTGGTAATATTTGATTTTTGACTATCACCATGTATATACATGTATATTCATTATATAAATCTTTCTAACTTTTTAAATTATATTTTTATTTGTGTTTTTGTGTGTCATGTGTATGTGTGTGGGTGTGCATGTGCCACAGTTTGCATGTAGAGGTCAGAAGATAACTGCAGTAGTTAGTTCTCTCCATGTGAGTCCTGGGGATGGCACTTAGGTAGTTGGTTGGGGACAAGTGCTTTTGTCTGCTGACTCATTGGTCTTTACCAGGACATATTTTTAAGGAATGGGTGTGAGGATGTCAAGTTTAATATATATGTACATTAAATAACATTTGGAAAGCCAAGGACACTTTGTTCCAGTTTGAATGCTGTCATTGTTTCTTGTAATGTTAGACTTAAAGTGGAAGTAGAAGCAGCACTTGGAAGATAGGCCTGGCACAAGGAGTTAAATACCCTGTGAGGTAACCTTAAGGTATTTATTACTGGGTTACCTTCCACGGCCTCCTCAGTTCTCAGTACACATTTGTTCACTAATTATCAACAGATAAGGTCTGAATTCTAATCTCATTCCATCAGTTCCTAATTGTGAATGATTTATGTAGTCCTTCTTGTCTTCAATTCCGTTATTTGTGAAAGAGAGGGCCTCGTTCTTAGGTTTGCCATGAGAGTTAAGTGAATTAATATGATGCAATGCCTTTGCGTGAAATTCCCAGTCCATATAAATAACTTACTATGATGGTGATGATGGCCATCTGGCCACTGTGTATTCAACCCTGGCACAAATATGAGTGTTAGTGGTACATTGTTTCCTTAGAACAAAGATTTGTTTAAAGATCCATGTAGCTGGTTATTGCTACATTGTGGGTTTTTTTTTTCCTTCTACTTTTTCCCACCTCCTTTCTTCCTGTCAACCTCCTAACTCTTGATAGGAGAGAAAAACAGGTAGAGGGCAAAGGGGGAGACATTATCTATTGTTAAACTAATTTCTGTTGATTAGGGGCATCAAGTTGCTTGGAGTAAGTTTGTTCTTTGCAACAGTGTATCTAATTATTTCCTCCTCCTCCTCCTCCCTCTTCTTCCTTTCTTTTTTGTGCTCCATTACTTAACAAACTGCAACCAACAGCATCCAACCAACAACCCACCCACCCCATAGCATTTATATACCCTCGGAAAAATCCTCAGAATTCAAAATGTCACACAATTGCATATTGTGCACACATGCACATGTGTACACATATCTGCAGCTGTCAAAAATCCTGCCTCTGCTACATCACAAGACAAATCATAGTCAGTTGCTGTAGACAGTCTGAAGCAGTCTCCTAGCCCTAGAATTAAAGCAAAAACATATTCTTATTATATTTCTATTTTTTTTTAAAAAGAAACCCAAAATAGAAAGCATTATAGAGCTACTTGTGCCACTTATGAGTACGAGCACTGGCTGGCTCACAGTGACTCTCCTAGCTCCCTCAAGTTTGAGAGAGAACCTGAAAAATTTTCTGTAAGAAAATGTAGAAAAGACCAGATAAAACAAAGGATCTGGGATGGTCCTTGAGAGACAGGACTGGCCAAGGTGGCAGGGATGGGGGATGGGCTTTGCTCCAGATACTCTAACCTTTCTCTGCATCCCTCCTGGTGACATCATAGGTGTTTACCTGCAGGGTAAATTGTGAGTTCTCACCCAGCTCCACAGCTGGATTTCCCCTCTGCATGTGTTAGTAATTTTGGCGGCTTTCGTGATTTTGTTTCTTGACCATCAGATGTCAGTTTTCAGTGGGTACTTTGTGTGTGTGTGTGTGTGTTTAAGAGCGAGTACAAGAGATTTGAACTCATGATTCCTCTGCCTCAGCCCCTGAAAGCAGGGCATTACAGGCATGTATCACTATGCCTAACTCTCAATTGTTCTATTTACTTGTTTTACTAATTTTTTCACTTATTTATTTATTTATTTATTTATTTATTGTTTTTTTTTTTTTCGAGACAGGGTTTCTCTGTATAGCCCTGGCTGTCCTGGAACTCACTTTGTAGACCAGGCTGGCCTTGAACTCAGAAATCCGCCTGCCTCTGCCTCCCGAGTGCTTGGATTAAAGGCATGTGCCACCACTGCCCGGCTATTTTTAAACCTCATTTTCTGACTGAATATGTGCTGAATCACATGTTTTGCTTTTTAAAGTAAATTTTGGCTGAGTTCTGATTCTTACCTTTTAACTCAGGTATAATGTCTTTGCTGAGGCCTCTTCTTCTGGACGTGGTCCCAACCATTCAGCAGACTGCTGCCTTGGCTCTGGGGAGGCTGGCCAACTACAACGATGACTTAGCAGAAGCAGTCGTGAAGGGTGACATTCTTCCACAGCTTGTGTATTCATTGGCAGAGCAGAATGTAAGACTTTTTTAAAACCTTTTTTTTTTGTCTTAGATTTTACAAATTGATAGCTTTGGCACAGTTGTAAACCGGAAGGCATTAGAATCCCAGGATGCTAGTAGAACCTTTGATCCCTATATGTACATGAGAATATCTTTAGGGAATTTTGCTTTGGGACTTAAAGGCATTTTTTTTTTTATTATTGCTAATTTAAGAGGACCATGCAAAAAGTTCAGGGATAGACACACACATAGTGTTTCTTTACACTTCAAAGTTCTAGATCTACCTCAGGGAAGAGGACAACACCCTGATGAGAACATAGCTGCTTTCAGCAGCCCTCACATGCAGGTGACAGACTAAAAGCCAGCCTGAGGAAAGAGCCTGTGCTAAGGTGAAAGTTTGATCCAAGCATGTTCTAAGTAAACAAACATTCTAGTTCTTCTTAACGAAGAACTATGTAAATGGTGTTTTGCTGGAGCACACAGGTGAAAGGATGTCTTGCTAAAGCAGACATGGGAAAGAACGTTAACCTGAAGCAGACACAGGTGAAAGAATGTTTTCATATAGCAGACACATGAAAGGACCTGCGATAAAGGAGTATAAATCTGACCCCACAGACAGTCAGAGACGAGCACTGAGCATCAGTTTGTTTTGCTCCACCTTGCTGTTCTTTGATAGCGACAGACATGTATTGGTTCGTCTTAGATAGCATTGTTGAGCTTAACTTGTGGTAACACCGCCATTAAGAGAAACTTGCCCCAGAACTCCTAGTGAGGCTTCTGTGACAGCTTGCCTCACCTCAGGCTGGTTTAGTGAGCCTGGTAAGTTTATTCAGGAATGAACTACAGCTACCTGGTGTTCCCCTGCTGAGAAGACTGGTCTGCAGCAGCTGGCTTGTGCCTGGTGTCTGTCTGCCTAGAGGACTGGTCTGCAGCTGTTGAGTAATATTTAGTGTTGGCTACAGGACTGAACTGCTGCCAAAGAAGACTGAGCTCACCCCCAAAGAACTATTGCTGAACAGGTCCACTTCCCTCATATCCTAATAACTTTTCTCTTTCACTGCCTCTGCTGGGTGGTGGGCTAGAGTAGAGGTTGAACCCTTATTTAAAAATAGGTTGCAGAAAATTTATGCTTATACTCTACCTTAATTTTGATAATAAATTAGAGTTTGGATCCTTGATATGATTTAAGAAAGTAAAGGAAATATGTCACATTAAAGCACCTGACCAGTACTAGCATTCTTTACATTATATACTAGCATTCTTTATATATTCTTTACATTGACATGTGTCCCTTTTTAAGATATAGCATGTTAAAATACACTTAGTGTGTTTACTGTCTCTTATAATTTTTATTGTTTGTGTTTTTAGTCTAAGTGACTAGAAACCTTTTGGAGAAGGTGCTGGAGTTGGCTGGTCCTTCCTAATATGGTGGTTTGAATGATAATGGCCATAATAGGCTCATATATGAGAAGTTTAGAAATGGTGTGAATGTTTTACCTTAATATGATTTCTAGGTATATATCAGAGAATAGAATAGCTGTTATTCAGTGTGGCTCACTGTGGTCAGGAAAGTCTGCCATACTGAGAGGCTGAGGGGAAATAACAGAAAAGAAGTGGTCAGTCAACAGAGATGGTTAATATGCTAACATTCCAGAGTTCCCCTGAGTCAAACAGTACCTTTTAGTATCAAGCAGATATAGAGTTATTTTATGAATTTGCAGAAAGTCCCATATTTATATTTGATTTTATATAATTTTCAAATACATGCTTAAAAGTAAAACATTTTTAGCTCAATTTGAAACTTACCTTCTAGGTTAGTTACTAAGCAGAGGCAACGGGAGAGATAAAGAGTCAGCATTTCCGCAGGCAGTTCCCACTGTCTGCATCAGAGGCACTTGTGCCTTCCATCAATGCCAGTTTTGTGTTGCTTTCAGGCTATTTTAGATTCTGGGTTTGTTCTCTTTTCCCTGTAGTGTGTCTACAAGAAGGCAGCTGCATTTGTGCTTCGAGCGGTTGGTAAACACTCTCCTCAGCTGGCGCAGGCCACAGTTGACTGTGGTGCCCTGGACTCACTGGTGATCTGCTTGGAAGATTATGACCATGGAGTCAAGGAGGCTGCAGCCTGGGCACTGGCCTATATTGCAAGGCATAATGCAGGTACTGGGGTGTGCTTGAAGAGAGACTCACGTTTAACTTCACTGGATAAGAACAGTTTTGTTTATCCATTGAAGGAGTTTTAAAGGTGTTGCTGGACATTAGGGGAGAGCTGTCTTGAAGGATAGCCACATTGTTTTGGATCACATAATTACAAAACACTTCTACATTGGAGTTCTAACAGAAGGGAATCTGAAGGAGACGGTGGCATGGCAGAGTGAGACTGGCATCCGGTAGCAAAGGCACATGCCCGTGATCGTGATCCCAGTATTCAAGAAGCAGAGGCAGAAAGCTTTAAGTGAGTTCAGCAAGCCTGGGTTACACAGCCAGACACGGTTACAAAACCAAACCAAACTAAGTCAGATGAACAAAGTTCAGCCGACCAACCAGATAAATATATCCTTACTAACTTGTCAGGAGGTTGTTACTGGTTTATCATACTCTGAGGTCATTGTCATTCATGGCAGGACATTTCAAGCTGATCGAGGAGCCAAATCACATGGATGAATGATGTGGTAAGATGATATACAGTTGTAGAAAATGTTTTATTACCCTGTGTTAGCAGGAAGGAGGAGGAAGAAAATAAGGGCAACACTCTTCTCAAAACTAAAATCCTGAGATGTGGTCATTAAGACAAGATGGGGCTCTCCTGGGAGACCTGTACAGACTCATGATTGAGAAATGAAATGGTGCGGGTGTGTGTGTGTGTGGGGGGGAGGGATGGATCTACTCCATCTCTCTGTGGATGCTAAAGAATAAGTGCTAAATGGCTTATGAAAATGATGAACTTTGCTAGGAATCGGCATCCTGCATGCTGAGCAGGGCAGGACAGCCACGTGGTAGGATCTGATTTCCAGGACAGGCACTGTGCTCATCTGCTGTGTGACCTCAGCCACATCCTCATCTGAACAGAGGGTAGCTGACAGTCCTGAGGTTTGTAATAAAGGTGGTGAAATCACAAAGAGAGAGCTCTTGTCGGTACTTGGCATGTATCTGGTGAATGCAAGATGTCCATAGTATTAACTATCGGAAAGAACACCATAACATTCATGACTTTAGCCAAGTGCGGTGGTATGTGCTCATAGGCCCAGCTACTGAGGCCAGCCTGTACTGCATAGTAGGATTGCAGCTTTAAAAAAGAAAAAAAAAAAAGAAATGAAATTGATTACATTGGGGGAGGAAGAACAAATTACATAAAGTAATAGAAACCAGTTTGTCAAAATTAGTAGCAGTCCTAGGAGAGGCTTACCCCAAACACCTCCTTGGGAAGCTGGTCCTGAGGAAAGAGTATTAAGGAAGGAAAAAGCCGTTTCCGTGGAAGTGTTATTATAACATTATTTATAGTTTCAAACTGCCTTAAATATTTGACAAAACTTGAGTGGCTAAATTATAGTAATCCACTTAATAAAATCTCATGCCACAAAGTAAAAAGTAGTTAGAATCCCAACAAGGAAATGCAGAAAAGTAAGTATAATAAACGGTGGCAGTGAGAATGATGTAAAGTAAGTAAAAACAAAATTACATTAAATTATAAAAAGATAAAAAATACTAAAACGGAGAAAGTTGTATGATACAGTTCCAATACTGTAAAATGAGCCTTCCTATGGATGTAGACTATGAAATGCATGTTGCATTACTAAGCTGGTAGAATTAAAGATGTCTTTTTGCTTCTAGACTTTCCAGTGTGTATAAAGAACAGCAGCTTCTCTGTGTGGAGTCACTGTGATACATTGTGTCCTTTTGACTATAGCTGCCCTTAGCTGCTTCTTTTTCTACTTGAGAGAAGCTGACTTAGAGAAGAGGCCTGGGGTGATGTGAAGGCTGGTCTGAGAATCCAGATCTGTGTACTCCCAAGTCCACGTTAGCCTAGGTACCACACAGCTGGACTGACCACCTCCTGACGATGCCGAAGGAAACCCACAGAAGCAGGCAGAGGCTCTCTCTCAGGTTATGTTTGGTTCTTAATGGGGACAGGCTAGAAATAGAACAGCAGGAAACTAAGCTGAGAAAGCAAACTCTTATATTTAGAAAAGTTTGTATTAATTTCCATCCCACTGTATCTGGAGTTTGGAAGTTGTTAGCTTGTCATATAATGTGTTGAGAGAACTCAGTGTTTCGGGTCAGAAGATGAAAACTTCACAATTGGGTTAAGTAGGTTCTGATGAGTCAGGGGACATGTTCCACACTATGCTGAGTCTCTCTGAGTAGTTCACAGAGCTCTGCGGAATGACCACACACACACACACACACACATTGGTGGGGAGGTGTCAGGGATGTCCTGTCCATCTCCCTTGATTGCCCAGTCTGAGAGATGTTACCATGGTTCATAGGTAGGACCCGACTGAGGGATCACACTCCGCTTTCTTTCGATGACTTGGATCCTATGTGGAATTCCCACTGTAATATAATATTTCACTCTAGAGGTCTCAGGTCTAGAAGCTCCCCAAAGAGATCGCTGCTGAATTCTCAGAAGTAAAGGGAGCTGCTGTCTAGTCCCACAGAAGTCAACTGTCACAACCAAATCAAAGACAGTGAAATATTTTTCCCTCAAATAACTGGTCTGTTTCTCAGTGTTTTCCTAAAAGTGGAACATACTGAGATCACTTGGGAATATCCATTCACCATTCTCTTCTTGCCATTTATGCTAAGGCAGGAGAAGGTTTTAAAATGTTTTAGACCTCAGGTGAAATGCTAGGGGAGTTTTACCTTACTTAAGGGCAAGAGGAAGGTTGGAGGTCTGAGGTCGGCTTTATTCTGCCCCCCACCTCCCAGGATGGTCACTTCTTCCTTTCCTTGTTAGTCTTTCCCACTCTGCTAATTGGTCAGTTACAAACAGGTTAGCTAACAAGACTGTCACAATTTTCGGGGCCTCATTTGCTTTTGGAGACAGAAGTTCCTGAGCAGAGGCATGAAGGATTAGGAGGAAAGGGCAGTAGGACTGTAGCCCCTGGGCAATGGGACAAGCAGGCACAGAGAGATGCCTCATGAGCATCCCAGGTTGCAGCCTCATGAGCACCCCAGGTTGCAGCCTCAGAGACTCAGGTGGCCTAATTAGAAGTGCGGACTGAGGCAAAGGCCAGAAATGACTTAATGTTTTCAGGGAAACCTCTCTATAGCTCAGCTCAAAAATAAGTTTTAAATGTTGAGCGCTTTAGTTAAAAATCAGGCTATCTTTATGTGGTAAGCTTTGGTTGACTTAGTCTAACAAAGATGAGTACATTTGATCAGATATTCTACAACTCATGCATGATTCTGGGCCAGAGTCCAGCTGAGGAAGGTGTGATGGCATGGCCAGAGGGCACTGCTGGTCACCTGCAGCTTCCGATGGGACTCATGGACAACCAATAGCTTCTCAGTCCCGCCTCTGTGTAAGGAAGAGGATGTCCAGGATACTGTCACTTGTTCCGTTCAAGCTCCCCACAATGGCAGGCACCTCTGCCTCTAGTTGCCAGGGCCACACATTTCCACACGTGTGCCCACTCTTCCTCTTTAGCTTTCAGCCATGAGATGGAGCCACTTCAGCCTGGGCCTGGCTTAGAGCTGACTGCTGTGGACATCACAAGATCTTTTGCTGTCAGTGACATGGAGAAGGTAGAATGGCCTAGGAAGTGATAATCAATTTTAAACTTCACATGTTTATTTATGATGAAACTACCTAGAATCTAATTACCAATTTTCAAAGTAATTTCAAAGTAATTAATTCTTAAAAGAGCAAGTTTTGATGATCCGTATTGGAGACAAGTGCTAGCCACGTTATATTATTAGAGGCCACGTCTACTGTCCCAGGTATCGGGGAGGCAAGGTGAGAGCATTCTGGAGCTAGAGAGTGGCCCAGGCAGCAGAGTGAATCTTCCCATCTCAGCAACACAAGACAAGCCCTGGAGAAGGCTGTCTCCACTGGTGACTGCAGACATTTCCGTTTTTATCTTAATATGTGATATATTATTCATTTTAATATATATTAAATATGCATATATTAAAATGAATTTATATATATATATATATATATATATATATATATATATATATATATATATATATATAGTTTTCGGGGAGTAGATGCCAAATGTGTTAAGATATTATTCTACTTAGAACCGTGTTTCCCAGGGCAGTTATTTTGCTGGTCATCAGTGTTCACGTAGGTAAGAAGCTCACTGTGATTTTCCTGTTGTTGTTACTAAGCATTCAGTAAATACAATCTGATTTTTTTTATTACAAAAAGAATTTAAAGTGTAGAGCAATGAAGTGTAATTATTTAACCTTGGCAACCTGAGTCACCGGGCCTATGACATTCCTAGTCACTCAGCCTGTAACAGAGGCTATATGGCTTGCTTAGTGACATTCTCATCATGGAACTCATGAAAAACTCGTGGGGACTACAGTGTGCATTTCCATATCTTTAAAAATATTTCAATCATAAACAGTATTTACAAACAGTATCTTCCAAATAAAGAAAAGCATCATTCGTCAGAATTAACCAGGCTTACGCCTATACTACTTTTGGCCTTTGGCACAGTTAGAACAGACATTTGGAATGGAAGTCATGGAATTTCACATTAAATTTACACTTTGAGTACTGAATACATCTTCTACATGTACCTACCACTGCAAACAAACAAATCTGTGATGAAGTAGAATTAGAAAGTGATTAGCTTTGTATCCTCTCCCGTAACTCTCGTCCAGTGCACACATAAGCTCTTCCTCGTCGCATGTTTAACCTTTCTTTCCCCCTTTCTACATGTTATGTGGCACCAGGTGTACACTTATCTGCATACATGCCTGGGTCCCATATATGAGGGAGTATGATTTTTTTTTATTTCTGAAATTATCTGACCACACTGAATATTATAAAAGTCAATTTTCTTGCAATTTTTTAAAAGTATTTTTTCTCTAGAGCTAAGTACTATTCCATCATATATTCCAATTCCTTGTTATAGAGAGTAAAGTGGCCATATATATGGGGGTGTAAATATCCTTCTGGTAGGGTATGTGTTCTTGGGCACAGGCCCAGGAATTAAATAGCTGAGTCATATGGTAGTTCTCTTTTTAATTTTTTGAGAAATCTCCAAACTGATTTCTTCAGTGACTATATTAATTTGCACCACAACCAACAGTAAATAAGAATTTCTTTCCCTCCATATCATCTTTGATATTGGTTATCAGATTTCCTAGCAATAGCCTTTCTGACTGGAATATCAAAGTACTTTAAATTTGTATTTCTCTGACAACTAGAGATACTTTTAATAATAGCTATTGACCATTTTGTCTCTTTAAAAAATATTAGTTCATTTATCATTTGTTGATTGGCAGTTCTGTTTGCTGGGTAGTTGATTTCTGTAATCCTTTGCAAGTTCTGGAGATCAGCTCCTTGGGTAAAGTATGGCTGGTATCTGTTTACTCTACTGATTGTTTCCTTTGCCTCAAAGAAACTTTTTATTCTTATATCATTATATTTTTCTTAATTGACAGAATAAAATAAATTGACTAAGATCTCAGCCCTGAGGGAAAAAATAACTGCTACAAACAGGCATAAAGGCCATGCAAACAATGGTGCTAACATTGGACAGTGTACTGGCTAGTTTTGTGTCAACTTGACACAGGCTGGAATTATTACAGAATAAGGAGCTTCATTTGGGGGAAGTGCCTCCATGAGATCCAGCTGTGGGGCATTTTCTCAATTAGTGATCAAGGGGGAAAGGCCCCTGTGGGTGGGACCATCTCTGGGCTGGTAGTCTTGGTTCTATAAGAAAGCAGGCTGAGCAAGCCAGGGGAAGCAAGCCAGTAAGGAACATCCCTCCATGGCCTCTGCATCAGCTCCTGCTTCCTGACCTGCTTGAGTTCCAGTCCTGACTTCCTTGGTGATGAAAAGCAATGTGGAAAGTGTAAGCCGAATAAACCCTTTCCTCCCCAATTTGCTTCTTGGTCATGATGTTTTGTTCAGGAATAGAAACCCTGACTAAGACAGACAGGAATGTACAGAACTACACTACTGTATTAAAAAGTATGCACGAGGGCCAGGGATGAGGGCCGGGATGTAGCTCAGTTAGAACAATGTTGGCTATGTGTGTAGCTGGTCTTTTGCTACTTTGTGTGTTCTTCTTTCTTGTACGTTTTTCACCCCCTAAAACTAGATAGGAGAGAAAAAGGATAAAGAGTAAAGAGACCCCTGAATTAAGTCATGGGTCAGAAAGGGAGTGATATTATCATTAGTCTACTTTCTGCTGATCAGGGGCATAAAATTCCTTGGGGCAAGTTTGATCTTTGCAGTCAGAATATCTACTTTCTTCTTCTTTGCACACGATTACTTAACAAACCTCAGCCAACAACAAGCAGCAACAACTAACAACCAACAACCACCCCACCCTGCTTCTTGGAGCCCTAGTGTTTATATACCCTTTAAAATGTCACCAGATGTCATGCAATTGCAGAAACTATATTTAGCTAGCAAAATTACATCCCTGCTAGAGCATGAGGCAAATCCTAGTCAGCTGCTGTGAACTGTCTGACAGCAGCCCTAAAATAAGCACATTCCTATTCCTGTGTGTGTGTGTGTGTGTGTGTGTGTTTTAAAGAAACCAGAATTCTCACTACATATGTGTGGTTCTCCTTACCACATAACATGGGTGTGATATTACATGCATGTAATGTAACTTCAGCACTGAGAAGGTAAAAACAAGGAGAATCAGAAATTCTAGGTCATGTTTTGCCATATACTGTGTTGAAGGCCAGCCTGGAATACATGAGACTCTCAAAACAAAACAATCACATATAACGCATCACATAATATATACTAGGATAGTGAAATATAAGGAATGGGGAACAATATCAAAAGCGAAGGTCACTAGAACCCATCTCATTTTCTTCTTAAGGAGCATTCAGGTGAGCACTGATCAGACTTTGGGAACTGACATACAGAAAGAAGACAGTGACATGAGACACAGGAGAAGGAAGAGCCCTCTGACCCCATTCCTTGATAGTACCCCAAATTCTCATAGTCTAGGATTCAACTTTTGATTTTATGTTAGTACTTGTGGGAGAAACATCTCTGTGTGTGGCGTGGATAAAGAAAAGTCTGGAGTGCTTGAACTCAATGCTATGATGTACCACAGAGTCTGGGCCACCCTGCTTCTTGAACTTCATTCATTTTCCAATTCACACAATGCCTTTTAAATATGGGGGGGGGGGCATTTTAATTTGCAGCTGAATTTCTTGGATTCCATTAGCCATAATGCATTTGAAATCTGAAAGTACTCCAGTTGGGCATTTCACAGTCTAAGCTGGCCATTGAATGCTTCGGACAGCCAGCGTCAGAATTGTGCTCTGCTCTAAGATATGCACAGCACCTAGTCTCACCATAGAGTTTAAAGCCATTTTTTTTCAGGAAATATTACTTGGCATATTTGGGGGGCCTTTTGTTTTCATATGTACTTTTAGATGAATGGCCCAGCTTGCTTTCAAAGTGCAGAATAAGTTAATTACATCAAAGCAATTTACTCAGTGTTTCTAAAGTTGTTAGGGTGAGAGCCTGGGCCTTTGCAGCCCTAACAAGCTAGGCTCGACCACCCATCCTCAGGAGGCCAATTAAGCAAATAAGTAATAGTGAAAGCAGAGAAAGGAGATTTATTCAGTGTAGTCACACTGGGAGGGAGAACAAGAGTTCCTAGGACTCCTGTTCCTCTCCGGCACCATTTTAGAAGCCTTAGCAGGAAGTTTATGCTTAAATAGAAGGCCCAGGTACACACAGCTAAGCAAGCAATCCCCAAAGGAATCGGCCAGCCAAGATAGTGGAAATGGTCAGGTTCAGCAGGGCGTCCTGTTTCAATAAATACAGCGAAAACTGTTGATGTCCATCTCTGACCTCCACAAACATGCGTGCATACACATATGTAAAAGTGCATCCACACATAAAGTATATAAATGTGATCAGAATATAATCATTGTACTGCATGTTAAAATATCAACCAAGCTAAGCAAAAACAAATGTCTACCATAGGACCTGACTGAGGAGATCATAGCAGTATATACCCAGCGTGATTTCAGACGAATATTAAAAATGTCCGGTGAGGATTTGGAGGCTCCGTGGTCACGAGCGGCTACCTCCAGAGGACCTGAGTTTAGCTCCCAACACCAGTGCTGGGGCTTTGCACCTGTTGCAACTCCAGCTCCTCTGACCTTCATGTGCACACATCCACACAGATGCCTGTTACACAGACACACAATTAAAACACACACACACACACACACACACACACACACATATATATATATATATATTTAAAAATTGTTGGGTTAGCTCTGCCTCTAGAATTAAAAGTAGACAGTGAGGCAGCCAGGGCGTGGTTGGGTTATGGGGGTGGCAGAGCCCTTTTAGGAGCCACTTAGGGAGGCTCAGCAGAAACTCAGAAATAGTCCTCTTTTCTAAGAGCCTGTATGACTTTTGTTTAAACAGGGTCTTTTTATGTAGTCCTGGCTGTCCTGGAACTCATTACGTAGACCAGGCAGACCTTATACTCACAAAGAGCCACCTATTTTTGCCTTCTTCTTGCTGGGATTAAAGGTGTGCACCACCATGCCTGGCATCTGGTGTGACCTTTCTAATCGCTAGTGTTTTACTGTTGTTTGTCTTTCAGCTGCCTTCCACTTTGCCCTGGTTCCATAGAGAGTTCCGTCAGAACCTTGTAAACTTTGTACAGTCTTCTCCATCCCCCAGGGTTTCTATAAGGCTGGACTCTACCTAACACTTGGCTGAAGCAAAAATGCATAGCAATAAAGTCTGAATGAGAAACACTGGCATTTCCTATAATAAGGATTTTGTTCTTAACATTACAGGCTATGTGAAATCCCAAACATGTAAGCAGATAACATGAAAAAACTTGTAGATATAAAAAATGCATTTTATAAAGATTGGATTTCACTTAATTTATCATGCTGGCTCCTTTTCTCTTGGGCACTCTGGACCTGTACAGGAGCTTGGCTTTGCCTAGTCTCTGCTGCAGAGTCAGAGGCTAAAGTGGTGATGGCCAGGTGGGGGTGGTGGGGGTGGGGTGGGGGAGTGGGTCGGAGGGTGCTTTAAATCCCCTGCTTACTGTCCTGAAGGCTATAGCAAGGATTCTTCTTTGTCTAAGTTGGTTTCCATTTCTTGACTTTCCCACACCATGTTGTCAGGCCACTTTATATAGAAGCCCATGTAAGTGTTACCTGCTCTGTCCAAACCAGCTCACCATAATTTCTAACTAAAGCCCCATTATCTGCAGATCAATGACCTGATTGACTCATGAGTTTTTAAAGGAGCCTAAATCATTTTGCCTTGGAAGCAAATGTATGTGTCTCTGTTGTCCCTTAAGCTATCATTCGATCCGTATGTTAGAGCTGAATGGATCACTATGAAGCTCTAGCAGAGGAATGGGGGGATGGGAGGGATAGAAAGACAGTAACATTTGTAAGTAGGAAGAGAAAGAAAAATTACACCAACCCTTTTCATAATGGACAGAAAATTCCTTTCTGTGCTTTTCCCATCTCTATCTGCAAATTGAGATATCAACCAATCAGCTCAAAGTTATAGCCAGATGGAGGGAGTGTTGGTTCTGGATGTGGCAAGTCTCAGCTGTGTCGGTGAAGACCAGGTTGCCATGGGAGCCACCCCAGTGGTGTCTGCTTCCTACTGTGCGCATCCTGTGTGGTCCGCCCCCAACAGACTTGGTGTTTTGTAACTTTCAAGCTCTGTTATGACAGAGTGCAGGGTTTGTATTGGATCCTGTGTTCTGGGTCGTCATTTTAGATATACCCTCCTTGGATGGCCCATTGGGAAGCCCACATACTGGAAAGGGCAAGTTCCTCCCAAGACTCATGAGTGTATTTTCAGATGACTGAAGCAGTCATCTGGTCATCTGGTGAAGCTGACCCCTCAACTGTAGCCTAGTAAAAGGTTTGAGTCCCTACATGCTTTAGGTTTCTAACTTTGGTGTAATCTATTTCACAGTAGTAGATAACAACAACAAAAAAGGTAAACAGCTGGGTTAGACCAAGTCTAAATTAACTTTTCTTGGAAGAGCTGAACTTTTGGGAATAAAGCTTGTTTTATGAAAAATTGGTTAAATGGGCTGGCAGATTATTATTAATGTAAGAATATGTTCTCAATATATTTTCTCTATTGCTTTCTTCAAGTTTTAATTGGGATGGGGATACAATTCAGTCAGTAGAGGGCTTGCTTAGCATATGCCAAGCATGGATCTCCAGCAGTGCTGTGAAATGGAATGCTATGCTAACTAGCACTCTGAGGCCCAAGCAGGAGAATCAGAAGTGTAAGGTCATCAACATCACGAGGCCACGAGCTTGGGATCCGAGACTGTCTCAAACAGACAAACAAACAAATGAAAGTTTGGAAATAGCATAGCTATGTATTTTATTTTTATGGCTAGAGAAAAATCCAGCCAGCCCATTTTAAAATTGAAATAGTGCAAGTTATTGGATTGTGAATTCTGGTGTTTTATAAGAAAACGGGTTAAAATACATCTTTACAGGACTTGGAAATAAAGTAAACAAAGTTAAAGAAATTAGGTTTCCAGAGGAGTTGCTGAGTTTGTATGCTAATGGTGTGTGTGCATATATACTCGCGCACACACACACACACACACACACTTCCCCCCTCCCTTTACTCATTTTGAAAACCTCTTAAGTTAGCAGCATACTTTTGAGTTTATGTTCTCAGAATCACTCATTTTGCTCAGACACTCCTCTATGCACCACGAGTGAGCAGGAGATCAGTTAGTGTTCGTCTCTAGATTAGCCCCGCCCCTTTGTTGGCGAACATTCCCTCATTTCTTGATTTCTTCCTTAGTTTTTTCTTATATCATCTCTGAGGTGATTCTACCTTTATGAGACCCCTGAACATAAATGTAAGAAGTAAAGGTAGAAAGAACATACTTCCATATCTGGAAAGCTTCTTTCCAGGTCATTTAAGAAGGCATAAGACTTAAGCCTGATGTTGTAAAATGCTGGCTCAGTTTGAAGCCTGATCTCAGGTGGATGTTTTATTTGGCAGCATTATGTTGTACCATACAGAGTTCCTTAAAAAAAAAAAAAAGATGCTCACACTTAAAGGGCAAGGCACTCTAGTTTAGAACGGTCTGACAACAGAATGTCTATATTCTCACACAGTCAGTCACACAGGGCTAAGGTTGGGATTACTGTCCCTCGTAGATAGTGGCTTCCCACACAGTCAGTCACACAGGGCTAAGGTTGGAACTACTGTCCTTCATAGATAGTTGCTTCCCCTTCTCCATTGCTCCCAAGTGCCCTGCTTTCCGTATGTCTCCGGGCTTTATGTTTTCAGTTGTTTTGCCTGTAGCCATTGCATTTACCATCTTTGGTCTAAATAGATCCTTTCCTCTCTAAGACAGTTCATAGATGAGCAGGAACATAAAGTGTTTGTTTGTTTGTTTGTTTGTTGTTTTGTTCTGTTTTTGAGACATGGTCTCTCTATGTAACCCTGGCTGTCCTGGAACTCACTGTGTAGACCAGGCTGGTTTCAAAGTCACGGAGGTCCATTTGCCTCTGCCTCCCAAGAGCTGGGATTAAAGAAAGGTATGTGCCACTAGGCTTGGTAGGAAGTGTTTGTTTTCATTTGTCTGGTTACCTGACTGAATATATTTTTCCAATTTCATACAATAACTTGCAAATTCAATAAAATTATATTTTGCATATGTGTTATATTTTCATTGTCTGTTCAGTTGATGGACTTCTAGGCTGGTTCCATTTCCTAGCTATTATGAATAGAATGTCAATAAAGACAGGATTTCATGTAACCTAGGCTAGCCTCAAACTTGCTACAGAGCTGAGGGTGACCTTGGACTAAGTACCTTCGCAAATCCGCATCACAGAGGTGCACCACCATACCAATAAGATATATATAATAATGTTACTATACTTTTATGTATTATTATATAATTATATATTATAGAATTGTTATATAATATGTTGTTACATCATAATTATATAGCAATATTCAATAGAATATTGTCTATAAATTAACTTTAAAGATTAATTTAACATTTAAGATGAACCTAGGATATTTTTAAGTACTAAAGATAAACTTCTTGGCTACTCTTAAAAAATTGATTTTTTTGAGATAAGGTTTTACTATGTAGCCCTGTCTGACCTAGAACTCACTATGTAGATGAGGCTAGTCTGGAATTCACAGCGCTTTGCCTGCCTTTTGCCTGTTGAGTACTGGGCTTAAAGGCATTCCCTAGCACACTCAAACTACTTGTTTATTTTTGAAACCATCTTCAGTGAGCGTCTCTGTACTGATCATTGTCTTCATAATCATGCTAATTTAAGCCAAAAACTGGGTTCTAAAATAGTTTTAAAATGAGCTCCCTGAGGAGACATGGCTCAGTAGTTACTGACTGCTCTTTCAAAGGACCCGGGTTTGAGTCCTAGTAACTCCAGTTCCAAGTGATGTGACAGTCCTTCCTGGTCTCCGTTGGCACCAGGTGTGAATACGGTACACTGACATACATGCAGGCCAACCCCCTCCCCCCCACACACACAAAATAAACAAAATGAGCTTCCTGACATTTCTTGTAGGAGAAGTTTTAGATGTACATAGTTTCTGAATGTCTGCTTCTCACTGCTTTCCTTTTGTAGAGTAGACAAGCAAAGGAAAAAGGGGCGGGAGAGGAGGAGGGTAGGTAGGAAGTGCTTCCTGGAATGAAGCTTCTGGGTCCTTTGATGTGCCACAGACCCTGGCCCCACTCTGAGCTTGTAGTGCTCTCTTCCTGAATTTGAACTTCCTGGAGCGAGTTCTAGTCTAGAACAAGGATTGAATTCTGCTCTACTTCCTCCAAGTCCAGCCAGGGTTCCAGCTGGTAGTAAGCACTCTCGGAACACCTGGCACATACTGCAAGCATAGGAGAGGCAAGAATTGTAGATCTGGATGGTTTTAGCTATTGGTTACTAAGCATTAACCATGGGGGACTTAAGAAATAAGAACTTTTAAAAGAAATTTATGTCAGAAGACATAAAGTTCAGAGTCAGGGCAATTCCAAGCTGGATGGTGTCATAGAGGACCCAGAAGTTTTTTTTGTTTTGTTTTGTTTGTTTGTTTGTTTGTTTTTGAGACAGGTTTCTCTGTGTAGCCCTGGCTGTCCTGGAACTCACTCTGTAGACCAGGCTGGCCTCAAACTCAGAAATCCACCTGCCTCTGCCTCCCAAGTGCTGGGATTAAAGGCATGTGCCACCACTGCCCGGCTTTTTTATTTCTCTTCTCAACCATCAAAATATTGGTGACATCATACACAAGACAGGGTTGGTGTTCCAGATGTCATTTGCAGACATGGCCATATCCAGCAAAGAAATGGTGCTGTTTCCTATTGTGAATCCCAGCGTTCTGCAGAAAAACTTTGACAAAGCTTCTAGTAGATTTCAACTGAGGTCCTTTGGCCAATATGACTCCTTCACTGACAAATACTGCTGGGTATACACACTGGTCACTGGTCCGATACACCAGTGAAAGCAGTGATGGAGAAAAGGAGAAAGACACATCACTGAATAGAGAGAGGCTGAAGGCAGGATGTGTGCACATGGTACAGTGGAATCCCAAGGCTAATGTGCCTTACCTGTGGAAGAAGAGCTAATAAAGACTGCATGAGTGAAGGTCATAGGTCAATATTACCTCTAAGGAACGCCATGTGGCATTCAAGTGCAGACCCCATCACTATGGGACATACACACTTGTTGCCTGCCAGGCCTAGTGCAGGCCCTTGGAAACTTCCTCATCTTGCAAATCTTTCTCCAGGGACCTCCCAGTCTCCCCACATTTAATAGTGCTGAGGTTGCGGAGCAGCTTGGGGGAGCTAGGTAGCTTTTCAGGACAGTCTGTTTTATTACTAACGGTTCACCGTTTGGGTGATGGATCAATTGTCACCCCAACATTTCAATGTGAAAATAGGCATAAATCTAACATAGATGCTTTGTAGAAAGAACCTTGAGTTTTTGTTGTTAATGGCTTATTTACTTAGCTGGGGATTGCTTAATATTTCCATTAAAGAGTTGAATTATACTGTATGCTCATTACTCCTATAACCATGAGAGTGAAAACTCAGAAGTGAATTAGGCTTTCCACCTTCTGTAGATAGATAGACATCTGGCTTGTTGCCTTAGTTTCTTTTCTGTTGCTGTGAAAAATGTTGTGAGGGAGAAAGGGTTTATTCAAGGCTCCCAGTTCCTGGTTCCAAGCATCCCGAACGTTACACCCACAGTCAAGAGCAGAGAGGAATGAATGAGGTCATTTGGGGTGGTGCTCCCTTTGCAGACTCAGTCTTATAGGGTCCAGGATCCCCGTGCTCAGAGAATGGGACTGTCCGCCATCAAACCAGGTCTTCCCACACCAAGTAACTTAATCAAGACAATCAGTTTCAGACATTCTCAGAGGCTAGCCTTAATCTAAACAAACCTTCACCAGTGCGCCTGGAGCTCTTCTCCTGGGTGTCAAGTTGACAAGATTCACCCTCATGCCCTCTAAATTCCGGTAGACACATACCAATTGATATTACCATAAACACCTGTATAATCTGGGTCAGGCTGAATCCCTCAGGAACCTGTTAATTAACAGGAAATTTGAGTGTTATGCTTAGAAATGACACTCACTGCACTTCACATTGTCTTCATGTCCCTTGGGTGGGTGGGTATGGGAGAGGAATGGGGATTGGCTTCTGTGCCTGCTGCCCTGTCCATCTTCTGGTTGACGCAACAGCAGACCAGAGATACTTCTGAGGAACATACTACATTGTCAAGTGATATCCAAATCTTCCTGATATTATATTTGCAAATTAAAAAAAATCCTTTTATTTCAGCTTTTTTGAGATTGTATATAAGCTTTCTATTTATATCATATAACACCAGGTCTTTTTTTTTAATGAAAACATTTGCTAATGAATGTACTATTAATTTGTAGAAGTGTGTCACAGGTCCCAGAGTTAAGTGAGCCTACCATATAATAACCTTCCATTAATACCTGTTTAGTGAAAGAATAAATAAAATGTTTAAACATTATTGAATCTTCCAAGATAATTATGATAATTTTTTTTTTGAGACAGGATTTCTCTGTGTAGCCCTGGCTGTCCTGGAACTCACTCTGTGGACCAGGCTGGCTTCAAATTCAGAAATCCACCTGCCTCTGCCTCCCAAGTGCTGGGATTAAAGGCGTGTGCCACCAGTGCCTGGTAATTATGATAATTTAAGGAAAACAAATTATAGACACTAACCTGTATTTGCTAGCACTAGTTTCTTTTAGAAAATATAGTCTTACCAATCTTTTGAAAAATTAACTTTTCCCAAATTAAATATTTAAATGATATGGTAAATAGCTATTCTAGCTTATACACTAGAAATATGGGGAAATGAGAATGTAATTTGGAAGGAAGAGATTAGAGAATGATGTATGTGATTCAATGAGACCACACATGCATCAGGAGTAGAATGTGACACGGGACAGAGCTTTCCTCTCCTCAGATGGCACTTACTGCGTCTAAGGTTCTGCTTAATATCTCTCATTCTTTGAAGTGTAACAGTATTATTTTATAGTTGTTATTCTTTGACATATAAGTAAATCAGCATTATATTTGTTCATTCTCTGTATAGCATGGTTAAGATAAATATGTCCCTTTATCTTAATAGTACTATTAATATGAAAGTATGTTGATAAGTTGTAAACTTCATTTTTGAAAGTATTTTAGAATACAATGAAAAGGCAGCCTTTTATTTTGTATAAAGTATTTTTGAAAATATTTTCAAAGTATTAGAAGATGAAAGGAATTTAACAATAGACATTATTGGTCCACGAGTCATGCTAATGGATACTCACATAAATAGCACAAAATACTGCCTCATTAGTGTGGTTGGTAAATTTTTGGTACTTTAATTTTCTCTGTTATTGTAAACCATGCATAAAATGCTAGCCTATTGAGAAGTGCAGAATTGCCAGAGCTTAAACAGCTGACATCTGCTTACTCTCTTAAAAAAAAAAAAAAAAAGAATAACAAGCCATTTCAGCCTAATCTACCTCAAATGTGTTCATGTAAATGGAGGTCCATCTATTGACCTGTGTTCCTTTCAGCTCAGGATTGGTCCACATGGTTTATGAAACCAGAAAGGCTGATTTGAAATGCAGATGTCGAGAGAGTGAAGTACACCCTCCCCTTTTTTCTTTGCTGTATCTGTCAGGGTGAAGGATGGCTTGCACAAGGGTCAGTCACCCATACTCACTTAATTACTTTTCTTGGACCCACAGAACTGTCGCAAGCTGTGGTGGATGCGGGAGCTGTTCCTCTTTTAGTGCTCTGTATCCAGGAGCCAGAGATTGCTTTGAAAAGGATTGCTGCCTCGGCCCTCAGTGATATTTCAAAGCATTCACCAGAGTTAGCACAGACGGTGGTGGATGTAGGAGCTATTGCTTACTTAGCCCAGATGATCCTCAACCCTGATGAGAAACTGAAGGTATTTACAACTGAGGTCAAGAGACAACAGACAAGCCAGTGCTCTAACAATCCAAGACAATGAAGATGTGTAACAGACTAGTGTTATAAGGAAAAACAATTAGCAAATACCATGGCAAGCAGACGTGAATATATCATGTTTTGGGTCTTTTAACATGGAAATAATGCTTTGGGTGTCACATTTAAGATGTTATTTAGAAATCTGTGTGCAATGATGAAGATTCCAGGTAGCATTGGTATTAACATTAATAATTAAAATAAGGCATTGGCCTGCCCCAAATGACTCAGTTGGGATAGTCTTTTTTTTTTTTTTTTTTAAAGATTTATTTTATTTATTATATGTGAGTACACTGTAGCTGTCTTCAGACACTCCAGAAGAGGGAGCCAGATCTCGTTACGGATGGTTGTGAGCCACGATGTGGTTGCTGGGATTTGAACTTATCACCTTTGGAAGAGCAGTCGGGTGCTCTAACCCACTGAGCCATCTCACCAGCCCCCGCAGTTGGGATAGTCTTGGACTGAAAACAGGGCCGAAAGGTTTTCTAGCCCATCACTAGAATATTGAATTTCTTGTGAAAATTGCCATGCTTATCAGTTCTCTGGTAGCTTCCAAATTTACCAGTTATACAGCTACGTATGTATAGTTCTTAAAATATTAACATTAGCTAAGCAGATGGAGAGTTATTTCAGATGGTACCAACAGCATGCCATAAAGACATTAATTCTGCTTGCTATTGTACTACATACCACACATATCAAATTAGTAACCTAAGTATGTTAATTAAGAAGGGATATTTACCTAAAGGTTCTACATGCAAAATGCTTTAAAGTACTCAGAGACCTAATGGAAAAATCTTAAAAAAAAAATGGAGTTTGTGACTAAGATGAAAATCCAACAGCTCAGAAATCTTAGCTTGTGCTAAATATCTATGTTGCTTTGTTTTCTGATAAAGAACTTAGACTATTATAAAGCTAAGGTACATCTGAGCTCTGAGGTGGACTGGTGGATCTGTGACATTTTGCTTCACTTTAGATTTTTGCTTATTAGCAACAGGTCCTCTCAGCTCTGAGTCACATCGCGACGCACTCCGTGGACCTGGCAGAGATGGTTGTGGAGGCCGAGATTTTCCCAGTCGTTCTCACCTGTCTGAAGGACAAAGACGACTTCGTGAAGAAGAATGCTTGTACTCTGATTAGAGAGATCGCAAAGCATACACCAGAGGTAAAAGCAAAGCAAACCCAAACAAAACACAGGCCTCAAGACGAAGTTACACTCAGTTTTGTTTTTTAAATTAAACAGCAGTTTGTCTATGAAGTCTGAGCTCGCTCCGTGCAGTCTAACGAGGCCATTGCTCCTCGTCCTCCGCACTGCAGACATTTTGGATGATGTGAGTGTTTGTAGGTGGTAGACTGGATGCTCACCAGCGTTCCTGGGCTCTGCCCACTTGATGGCATCGGGGCACCTCCTCCCATGAGACAATGAAACCTGACTCCAAATGTGGTCAAACGTTCTCTAGAGTACAAAATCACCTCCATTTGAGATGCACTGAGCTGTATTAATGACATTTGAGTTTAAAATACAGTTTCTAATTATTGCTAGCTTTCTATTTCTAGATTGTGGGAAGACTCCAAGCCTCAATCATTCTTACCATTTTATGACAGCTGGGAGCATGGGAATGATATTGGCTCTGTAGGTTGCAACCAACCACGGAGGTTCCCTGGCCTGCTGTGGCACTAGATAGCTAGCTGTTCTAATGTGATTTTCTACTCTGAGTTTTTAGGTGCAAAAGAGAGACAAACCAAGCCTGTGTTGATTTTGAAGTTGTTTCTGTTTCCTGTGTATATTTTGACTAATCTACCTTTTATTTCATTACATGTTAAAGTAAATTTCATCCAACATCTCTACGTAGTTGAGATTTTCCAGAACTGAAATGCACTCAGCTAGTAATCACGGTCGGTGTGTGGGTAATTAGGTCAGATGTCAAGTCTGATGTCTTTGGACATTGATTCATCCTTATACTCAGACATTGTGAATGGTGTCTTATTATACTTGAACATTTCTTTAATAGATGCAGTGCCCTCCTAGAGTGGTATTCACCTTTACCAGGTAGTTTTAAGTCAGAGTGTGGTTGAGTCATATCTAAAAGGCATCTTGTGCTGTCTGGGGTCTTGCTCTGTTCTCCCAGCTCTCGCAGCTGATTGTTAATGCCGGAGGCGTGGCTGCCGTGATCGACTGCATCGGATCCTGCAAAGGGAACATACGGCTGCCTGGCATCATGATGTTGGGTTACGTGGCTGCTCATTCTGAGAACCTGGCCATGGCGGTGATCATCTCCAAGGTTGGCTGGCGCATGCTTTGTTTCTCCTCGATTTCATGGTAGAACCATAGGCTGACACCAGGATAGCAAACATAACTGGACGCAGTGAAAGAACTGCCTAAATGTGTTCAGCTGTTTTACTGCTTATGTATGTCAGCGTTTATTATTATGTTTTCCCTGGGCAGGGGTGGGGTGGGATCTTTGACGAAGGTGTGAGTTATAAAATATGTAAAGCTTTCTATATCTAATATTTACTTTTTATTGAGTATTACTGTAATCTGTCTTTAATTATTATGTAAATGTATATCTTGAAGGACTAATTGTGCATACTTCAAAACACTCTAGCTAAGAACTTCCTTTAAGTGACTTCTCCATTTGTCACTTCCATGCACGCAGAGATCTGTGTATCCCTCTACTGCTGTCATCTGGGTCAGAAGATGGTGCTGGCTGGCTTCTGGGTCAGAAGATGGTGCTGGCTGGCTTCTGGGTCAGAAGATGGTGCTGGCTGGCTCTCTTTTCAGATGCAGCCAAGCCCTCAGAGGGCACAGCATGCTGCAGCACTTTTCTTGTTATGTTCTAGAAATTTAGCCTTTTCTCAATTTACAGCTTTGTATAGTGTAGCCATTGTCCTTAGTAGGTACTCACAAAATGTATGGGAATACAGATATGGATTTCCTGAAGACCACTTCAAAGATTGAGCTCACACTGTGTGCGGCAGCCCTCTAGGGGGCAGGGCTCTTATCAGCATAGAAAACCTGCTGCTGTTGGTTAAACAGAAATGGGGGATTTTTTTTCCCCTTGCTAATCCTCCGAACACAAAGGAGCCCCAGATCTTGATTTTCTACCTATTCCACACAGATGCTCCCTGTACCGAGCCCTCTCTGTTCTGCGTTTCTTTTGTTCTTCTGTTACTGCAGAATGACCAGGGCAGCACTGGGGCTTTTGGAGGAGTCAATAGGGATGTGCCTGGGGTTTTGTTCCTTGGCTCCTTTGTCAGGAAGATGCCTCATCATAATGAAGAGATGGGCTGCAGTTGTCTGTGCATCCTACATATCCTACTGAATCTGGTCAGGACTCTCCCCTTCTTCAGTGAGGAGTGCTGCTTGGCTTTCTCTCCCACTGGCTTGCCTTTCAGTTCTTTGAGCATTAAGGTCGAGGTGGAGGTCTGAGGCAAATCACACAGCAATGAGAGGCATTTCCTCCTTGTCCTCCAAGGGGCTCCAGGGACAGCTGATAATGTCTACGACTTCTGGCTCTCTGATGCCTCTGAAGCACATTCACGTTCCTGGTCTCATCTGTGCATTCACAGTTGGGGCCAGTAATGTGGAGCTTGGGGTGAAGTGCAAGGACTGTCTGTTGGTCCTCTCCTTGGTCCTCGCTTCCTCAATCTTTGACCTAAAAGTGTGGAACGCTTACCAAGTCACTCCATCCTCACAGGATGTAGAAAAATGGTGAATTTTAGGTAACTGAGCCAAAAGACAGACAGACAGACAGACAGACAGACAGACAGACAGACAGACAGGAAAGGAAAGGAAGGGAAGGGAAAAGAAGGGAAGAGGGAAACAGAGGAAAAGGGAGAAAAGGGGGGAAAGGGTTGAAAGGGGGAAAGGGGGAAAAAGGGGAAAAAGGGGGAAAAAGAAAGGAAAGGAAAGGAAAGGGGAAAGGAAAGGAAAGGAAAGGAAAGGAAAAAGGAAAGGAAAGGAAAGGAAAGGAAAGGAAAAAGGAAAGGAAAGGAAAGGAAAGGAAAGGAAAGGAAAGGAAAGGAAAGGGAAAGGGAAAGGAAAGGAAAAGGGCTAAGAGGCTCTGCAGAAGGCACTTGTTTGTGATGGTCTTGACTTTTGCCATGCAGCATTAACATGTGATACCGGTTTTCACAGTGCTACATTTGAAATAATTATATTGTCTCAAATTAATTATAAAATTATGCCTTATACAGAATCTAAAATTAAAAATTTGTATGTTTATTTTATTTTTAAAGTTTATTTATTTTTATGTGCATTGGTGTTTTGACTACAAGTACTTCTGTGTCAGATATTGGAATTACAGACATCTGTGAGCTACCGTGTGTGTGTGTGTGTGTGTGTGTGTGTGTGTGTGCTGGGAATTGAACCTAGACCCTCTGGAAGAGCAGGCAGTGCTCTTAACCACGGAGCCATCTCTCTAGCCCCCTAATATGCTTCATTTTCCCCCCCTAATCTTTAAACTTATTCTGAGGACTTTTGATGATGTTTTTATTATTTAAACAAAATTGGAGTCTAAAATGCAAAATGCACACACATGCCAGCTGTATAACCAAAGCAACCTGGTGACATCTGGCCGGTGACAATGAGCAGAACTGTCCTTAGAAAGGAGATGAAGCCGACTGGAAGTGTGGGTTGTGCTTCAGGGGATATTAGTGAAGTACGGTCCCTGTAAAGGCTCTTAGCATGAACTCTTGTTCATAGTCCTCTGAGGTTCAGCTTGTAATAGTTATTTTACTTTTAGATTCACTGTACTCGGGGTATGTATGTCACTGAGGGTTGAACTGAGAGCTGTCCTAAGTCTTAACTTTTTAAAGGAAAATAAAGTTTTCAGTTTGTCCCAGTGGAATCTGGTTTTGACTGGTCTGAAGCATCTCTGTTGTTTGCTTAAATGGCCCTCTATTTGGAGGGTAGAGGCTAGTAGAGACATTCTTATTTAAGTTGGATTGTTACAGGTAATTAAGGTAATGTAGCTCTCATCATTCTAGTGACTTAAGAAATGGCTGCCCTTGTGATGGGAGCATTTATTGAACCATTGAGAGAGAGAGAGAGAGAGAGAGAGAGAGAGAGAGAGAGAGAGAGCAAGGCTGAAATGATTTCTTGTAATGCCTGAGAGACAGGGAGGACTTTAATCCCGCTCTGGATTTATAGCACTTGCTCTTTTGATCCCCACTGCAGGGTGTACCCCAGTTGTCAGACTGCCTGTCAGAAGAACTGGAAGATCATATTAAGGCTGCAGCTGCCTGGTCTCTAGGGCAGGTTGGGAGACACACTCCAGAACATGCTCGGGCTGTTGCCATCACAAACGCGCTGCCAGTGCTGCTGGCTTTGTACATGTCCCCAGAGAGCTCTGCGGACCTGCAGGTGAAAGTACGTGCTTGCTTTTAACACGATTGGGAAGACTGGGTAGACACTGTCTCATTCTTTAAAATATGTGCTTCTCATGTCATGGTTTTCCTGATGGACTGTGTTACTTTTCTCAGTCAAGCGATACAATCTGTCAGGAGAATGGGGTATCTTATCTCTGAAAACTGGTTACTCTTGTCTCCAGGGTCAGGGATGTCTTTTCAAGGAAATTTTGTACAGGTAAATACTTGGATGTAAAGTGAATGTCTGGTTTTTACATTCTATATTGCTGTAGACATTTTCTATGAAATAGGAATGGAAGAAAACCAGAATTTTTTAAATTTGGGTTTGCTAGAGAACATTCTATATACTTTACAGAAAAAAAACTGAGCCCAAAAGAATTTAAATTGTTTTTCAAAGATATAACTGGTTAGAAAATATTACCGAAGATATAATTTACTTTTCCTAATTTCAAGATTGTCTGATCTTTTAATTCTGTGTCATTTTTCTTTTTAAAATGTTTAAGATTCACAAAATTAAATTTTTTGAGTTATGAATCTTTTAAAAGGCAAATTATAAAAAAATACTACTGGCTGTGAAGGTGATTTATGAAACTGGCATATTAAGTAGTGTGAACTATTTAATAATTCCATAATTTCAAGGAAAGAAAAATATATTCTAGAATACATATTAGGAAAATATGGAGGTTTTTTAAGTGACTTGGGAGAAGTTAATTACAGCAAAGACAGTAATTCAAAATAAGATAAGCATGGCCAGTCAGTCCAGTGGCTTGGAGGGTGAAGGGGATCTGTCCAAGCTGAGGACTTAAGTTTCATCCTCAGGACTCACATGGAGGAAGGAAAGAATCTGGCTCAGGCCAAGTGTCCGCTGAGTCTCACAACTTGCTGCAGGCATAAGCTTGCACCCTCCCATACACACAAAATAAATGATAAATGTAATTAAAACCCAAAACAAAATTAATAATGGAGTGCATTGGAATCTAGTTAATGAGTGAGTTAGTGAAGAGGGAACCCCAGTGCTGACTGACATGCAGCTTTGGACAAGAAGGTAGAAAGTTCCCTTTGGTAAGTTTTATCAAGGTGACTTTCTTTATTTGGTTATATTTACATGCTAGTTTTCTGCAAATGGATTGTTCAAGTTGTAAGACTTTCCAGATCAAAGCAATGCTTACATAGAATCAGGGTTTCCCTCCCATGACCATCACAGTCAGGTAACCTGAATAATCAATACCTGGCTGACAGGAGATCCGCATTAGGCCCTCCCCAGTCTTCTCCTGTCAAGCAAGTGTCTGGTTCTTTGACTTTCTGCTGATAAATCCCAGACCCATTTGAGGTCTGATTTGTCCAAGACTGGCTGATTAATAATGTAATCAACAGTACTTAGAGCTGGAGAAACCCTGGCAAAGTGGCCCTTAGGTAGCATTGGATAGTTTTTACAGTGATCACAATGTATAGATCACAATGTATAGCTTTTACTTCTAAGTGGTGTGGGGATTAATTGGAGAACTTGAACATGCTAAGCACATAAAACCCTCAGTCACTAAGCCAGCTCCCCTGCCCATAGAATTTTTTTAAATGAACAACTGTGATATTAAATTGTACAAATATCCATGGAGAAAAATTAATTGGAAAAAACCCATTACTTTCAAAAGTAAGATAACCTTTTAAATTCATCCTAGGTGGTTTTATTAGGCTAAGTAATAGAAATGAAGTTTCTTTTGATACAGTATTTACTTTCGGGAAATACACAGGGCATTAAATGTAAAAAGAGAACTTTTAGTTATTTCCCTGGCAACAAAACCTTCCCAATGCATGTTGTTCATTTGAATCACTTCTCACTGGAGGGACGTCACTCTTGTTCTTCTCCAGGGTCTCTTGGAGTGTCCAGTGAAGTCTCTCAAGCCTGTTTAATTTAACACTAGCACACTAAGAAAATGTATATCGAAAAGCATTAGCAGCTGTCTAGTGGCACTTCCCATTTGTTACTCTGTGACAGCTTTCTAAGAATAAAGCTAGCTCAAGGTTCATATTGTCTCAAAGGCATGTCAGCTTCGGTAAGCATTGGCTAATTGGTTCTAATGAGGGCGAGCCAATGAGCAACCTCTTGGAATGACGCCTGTGTACTCACTGTTTGCTGCCCCGATGTTATTCTAGTGTCCTAATGAAGAGTGAAAAGTCTGCTATCTGACTTCATCATCCAATAAATATATATATATATTTTAGAGCATCACGCTGAAGTGCTTTAGCTTATGTTGGCATATGAATCCTTATAAAGCTGTCGAAGGCATTAACCCCATATAGATTTCCTGTTCTCATGGTCATTCTTCCCATTGCATTTTAGCAGCTTTATTGAGATATAACTTACATATCTTACCACTTAAAGTGTAAGATTCAGTGGTTTTTAGTCTACTTACAGGTTGTGAAATCATCACCACAAGCTGATTTTAAAAGTTTTTCCTCCATCCATTGTCCCTCCACATCTCTTCTGCTCCCAGGCAACTGTTAATTTTCTTCCTGTCTCTATGAGCTGATATAATATCCATGACCTTTTGTGTCTGATCCGAAGGAGTTTTGTTAGCTTGTTTAATGTGTATGGCTGTCTTGCCTGCATGTAGTCTGTGTACCATGTGTGCCTGGTGCCCATGGAGGCCAGAAGATACCCTAGAACTGGAATTGCAATCATTGTGAACCACCGTGTGGGTGGTGGGAATCAAGCCTGGGTCCTCTGGAAGAACAGCCACTATTAACTACTGAGCTGTCTTTCCAGCCCCTAACCTGACTTATAAGACTCCTCTGTAGTGCATATCAGCCTTTTGATCCTCTCTGTTGCTGGATAATATTCCGTTGTTTATCATTCACCAGTTGATGAGACACTGTGCTACTTAAACTCTTTATCTATTTGCACATGTTTTCATGTGGATGTATTTTCTTTTAATTTTTAAAAACTTACCAGTAGTGTGTGTGCACATGTATGTATGTATGTACATATGTGTACATGATGTGTATGCATGGACACGTGAACCATGGCTGTATGTGGAGATCGGAGGCCAACTCTTTGGAACCTATTCTCTCCTTCCATCTGGAGATCAAACTCAGGCTGCTGGCTGGACTGGAGCATCAGGCACATTTGCCATGTCTTTGAGCTGGAGGCATGCCTGCATTTCTTTTCGGTATATTTCCAGAAGTGCAATTGGTGGGCCACTGCTAATGCTTTAAGATTTAAGATTTAAGGAACTACTGAACTATTTTCTTATACAACCAACTTTTGCACATACTTGCTAATAAATTTTATTTATTCATTCTATTCTTTTACTATACGTATAGCTATCCCAGTGCATACTTTTGATTTTCATTTGCTTAATAGCCAATAGTGTTGAAAATATTTTCATATACTTCCTGGTTGTTTGTGCATTTAAATTTGAATTTAAATATTGAATTTAAATTGAAAATTGGTATCGATCTCAAGGCCTTCTACATGTTAGGCAAGCCCCTGTCACTGAGCTATATTTCCAGTCCTGCCTATTTTTAAATAGGGTCATTTGAGTGTTAATTTTCACAGGTCAGAGGTAGGCAGGTAAGCAAAACCTGAAGTAAGTAATTATTCTTTCATGTAGGACAATATAGTTGACTTTCATAGCACCCATTCCTATCTAAGAGGATAGCTATGAAATAAGTGTATGTCTTTCAGACTAAGGAAAGGAAACTCGATGAACTTCTGAGGTTCTTAGATTTCTTTTTCGAGCCCTGGACTAATGACTTGATCAGTCACCATCCACTTGGAATGGTCTGAGTAGGAGCAGGGCTGTCTGTGAGCTACGATTGATATAATTTGCACCATTATAGCTATTTGGCCTTGTTAGCAATAGCAGTTAAGTTAAATGTCTTGGTCTGCTAAGGTCACCATGGTCTTAAGATGATTTACAAAGGGGCAGTATAATCAGATGTGTTGGAAACTGGAGTTTCTCTTCAATTCACACTGCTTGTGGGCTACCTTTCTCCATTCTTTAGTCGACCTATGCAGCAATGGAGGTTGTATAAGACTCCTTACTCTGGCTTCACTAAAGAAAACCTAAAATCCAAGAGATCATTTAATGATAGCACAAATAGGACAAAAGTTTTGCTGACTACAGTTGTCATGTATAAAGTCCATGATATAAAATCAAAATGGTCCTTCATTTCAAGAGCACTGCCAGACCCACAGTAACAAAAGCAGGAGGGCAGGCGTGCTCTGACTTCAGAGGACTAAAGGCTACCTAAGGTAGCCTGGATGCTCACCACATCCAAGACATGGGATTCTAGAGAGAACTAGCTATGGGCAAACAAGTACACGTCATGCAAAGAAACCGCATCAGAGTTGGCCATGGCTGCAGCTGTGCTCTCTGTCACAGTGAGGCCCTTCAGCCTTGATTACAGCTGTGACAGCAATATTGTATCAGTTTGAAAGCAGGCGCAGTGAGGTGCCGAGTGAAGGTGGGAGCGGAGGTGGGAATGTGGTTCTTATGTTTTGGGGAGTGATTCTCAGTTGACAATTGATTGGACAGTTGAGTAGATTCTGTTTTGCTTCTATTTGAAAATGGATCAATTTCTATCCATGAGCTATAGCAGTGTCTACAAATGCATACTGAGTAATTCACACACTAGACATTTAACAATGTGTCTATGTAAAATGAACTTGTTTAGATAGTATAGATATTATATATAGCTGTTTATACAATAAATATAGATTTAAATTGAAAATAATTATATAATTATATATTATTGTATATATTTTGTAATAATTATAATCTTACGTTGTTGAACAAAACAAATGCAATGCTTTAGTTATCTGTTTAATAGATTTGAATGTATATATATATTTATTCTAATATGTTAGTTTACAGTAAATAAGTACATTTTATAGTTTTTTAACTTTGTAGATTTTTGATGTTTATTTTTATGTATATGAGTGATCTGCTTTCAGACACACCAGAAGAGGGAATCAGGTCTCATTACAAATGGTTGTGAGCCACCATGTGGTTGCTGGGAATTGAACTCAGGACCCCTGGAGAAGCAACTTGTACTCTTCTCCTTCGAGCCATTTCTCCAGCCCTGCTTTATAGTTTTAATGTCCTGATGTATATTTAAGAACTCCATAATTCACCACATAGTTAAAAGTTTAACAGAAGACAGTTGGTAAAACTGATAGTATCAGTTAAAATAGTCCTTCAGTGTTGAGAAATGGAGACCTGTGTACCCTGCATCTCTGACTTTAAGATCCTTAAAAAAGGTTCTACAGGGGCTTGGGGGATGGCTCAGCTGTTAAGTTATGCAGAAAATTGTTTAAAAATGAAATAACTGTTAGAAACTGATTTCATTTTCAAATTCCAGAAATATGAGACACGAGTTGCCAAGATTTTTATTTATTTTGCTTTGTATCTCAACAGAGTAAAAAGGCCATAAAGAATATCATCCAAAAATGCACCTACCTCCCAGCGCTTGAGCCCTTTCTCTTTGATGCGCCTCCCAATATCCTGAAGTATGTGGCTGGACAGTTCAGTAAGGTGAGAAACTCTCTCACAGCCTGGGAAAAGGGAAGAACATGAACAACATCTGGGAGCCGGCTTGTCTGATTCCTTCTGTAAGGTTGGCTCTGGGCGTTGCTGTTTAAGACTCAGTTCTCACCAATCTCAGTTGATACAGGTCATAAATGAAACGCTTCATCCTTTGTCATGCAGTTCTCAACTTCTGTACTATCTCCTTAAACAGTACAGAAGGCAGGGAGAAGCTGACATGTAGGAAACCTTGCTCTCTAGATGGTTTATGCTAGAACCTACCTTTTAGTAGTTTTCAGTGTCCTTTAGTCTCGCTTTTAGCTTAGGAACTTCTTTAGAAAAGGAAGATGGTCTTTGGGCCACTGAAACATATTTTTGGAAACTGTTCTGGAGGTGCTCTCAGTCATCTGGCTCACAGTGACTTCTAATGGACAGTTTACCCAAATGTAACTGTCGTGCTTTATAGAGCATTGCAGACTGACCGTAGTGCAGAGCCAAGTAGGCAGATCTGACAGCAAAGGATGGAGAGAGCGACTGTGTTACAGCACTAACAGGATGCTCAAACTATACTCTGCATATCTGACTTAAAGCAGAGTCAGCGCGGGCTGTGGATATGCTTCGGCTCTTAAGAATACTTCCTGCTCTTCCGACCTGGCTTCAATTCCCAGTACCCACACAGCAGCTCACAACTGCCTCTAACTCCACTCCCAGGGAATCCATGGCCTCTTCTGGTCTCCATGGTCGCATGTACATGGTACACAGAATTAAATACAAAACACTACACACATTATGAAAAATAAATTATTAGCATGTAGACTGAGGCAGAGGCAGGTGGATCTCTGTTTTTGGTAGCGAGGATGCCACTTAAAGCCACACATATGGTGGCTGCTCCACCTTGGAATACAACTATTACTGTATTCTAAGTTACACCTCTAATTCTAAGGAAAGTCTTGACCCTCTAAACCTTTGTTTGATTACATGTAAGAGCGGATTAAGGGTACTTTCTCTATAGATGGTTGTAGAGATTAAATGAGTAGCATATGGTAAGAGTTTAAGTTCAATCTAAGGAACATAAAAATACCCAAAATGAAAGCAAAACCTGTTTTTAAAAGACAGGACATTTGGGCCTAGTGACATGACTCAGCAGGTGAATGTGTTCCCATCTCACCTGCCAATCCACGCATGTGATCAGAGGAACCCACCTGGTGAATGGAGAGAGCCAACTCCTCCGGCAAGTTATCTTCTGGCTTCCATCCATGTGTTATAGCTTGTGCAACCCTCTAATATGGATAGAATGTTAAAACAACAGCCCAAGTTGGGGCTGGTGAGCTGTCTCAGTAAGTGCAGACGCTTGCCACCCAGGCTTCACCCAAGGGCTGTCCCTGGAGCCTATATGAAGATGGAGATGGACCAACTTTACAGAGTTCTTTTCTGATTCCATGTGCACATTGTGGCATGTGTGCCCACCCCCCAATAATAAGAAAACAAGCAAACAAAACTTCATGTGTTTAAAGCCAACTAAAGTTTCTTTAGTTAATGAGAGAAAACAAACTCAGTTGAGTAGTGAGTTTTAATGCTATTTATTATAAACAAGGTCATTTTTTCTTCCTCCTTCTATCTATCTATCTATCTATCTATCTATCTATCTATCTATCTATCTATCATTTCTCCTCCTTAATTCCCCCCCCCCCACCTCTATCTCCAGTGCTTTGGATCAAACCCAGGGACTTGTACATGCTTGTCATATGTTATAATTGAACTGCCTTAGTCTTTTAAAGATAGGGTGTCATTATATGATCTGGATTGACCTTTAGTTCATAATCCGATTAGCTCATGATCCTCTGGCCTTTGTCTGCTGAGATACAGATGTATGCCACCATTGCCAGCCTATACTTTCTTAAAGGAGATAATATTCAAGCTGAGTATTAAACAGTGGGTAAGAGTTAACCAGGCAAGGGGATGTTTCCTCAGTGGGAAATGTAAACGATCACATAGCTTTCACTGTCTGATGTTCTGGAGACAAAGCTTAGGGTAAAGACTTGTGAGTCTGGAACTTGGAGATGTATTTAGGAGATGATGGGAGAGGCCCTTCTCTTCCTTGCTACCGAGCTTGCTTTCACTTCCATGGAGAGCAGGGAGACTTCAGATCCACGTAGCTTTAGGTATGAGTAGGTCTCCACCAGCATTACTCACCACATACCTTTATTTCTTCTCTACTACATAAGGGTTAATGTACTTTGAAAAAAATGTATTTTACTTCAAATCATTACTGTACTGGAAAGTTCTCTTCTGCATTAATTCTGATACAATATAACTTTAGAAGAGAAATAACCTGACTTGGAAAAGTAAAAATTACTTTTGTATCTGTTTCTATTCCCAAGGTGCTGCCACATGACAGCAAAGCTCGTAGGCTTTTTGTAACAAGTGGTGGACTTAAAAAGATCCAAGAGATAAAAGCAGAACCTGGTTCTATTCTCCAAGAGTATATCAACAACATCAACAGCTGCTACCCAGAGGAAATAGTAAGGTGAGAAAATATCGATGTTAAGCAGCTCCATATTGCAAACCACTTTTTTGGTTTTCATATCTGTGTCAAAATATAGACTTTGGGGGGCTGGAGTGATGGCTCAGTGATAAATGCTTGGTATGTAAACAAGAGGGCTTGAGTTTGAATCCCTACACCTGTGTAGAACCTGGGCCCCACATAGCCAAAGTATTAGAGGCAGAGACAGGTAGAACATGGGAGCTACAAGCCAGCCAGATAATTGATGTCAGTGTGACTGATTCACTGAGACATTCTGTCCCCAAAACCAAGGAGGTGAGTGCTGTGCTTATGTCCACACACATGTGCATAGAACACACACACACACACACACACACACACACACATAACATACATACAAAAGAAGAAAAAGAAGAGGGTGAGGGTTAGGAATAAAAAGAAAATGAGGAGAAAGAAGAAAAAGGAGGAGGAAGAGGAGGAGGAGGAAGAGAAGGAGAAAGGGTGGAGGCAACTGTACATTTTGTTGTTTGAGATAATCTTGATATATAGATTAGACTTGCCCTGAATTCACTAACCCTGCCCTTTTAGCCCCTCCTCTCCAGTACTGGGATTAGAGCCATGTGCTACTAAGCCTGGCTTGAGTTCTTTTTAGAGTTTTACAATTCCATGTCTGTGTATGTGCACATGAGTGCAGGTGCCCCCAGACAGGTCCCCTGGACTCAGGTTCCTACGTGGGTCCTCTGCAAGAGCAGTATGTGCTTCTAAATGCTGAGCCATCTCTCCAGACCAAGTTATGCATTCTTGAGAGGCTTATGAGATCTTGAAACAATTCCAGTACACTAGTTTAAAAAAGTATTAGTACATTAGTATATGATATCAAAGGAGTAGTATGTCATAGCATATATAAAAACACATAAATAACACAAGCTATACAACAAAACATTTTATTAAAGTTTGTGTTTGTACATGGATGTATGTGCATTCAGGAAGAATACCATTTTGTGTAATCTTAAGATAACTTTCAATTCACTGTTCTAAAAAACAAAATAAAATAAGAATGGAGAAAACAAAGGGCAAGCTAAAGGCCCTCAGAAAAGAAACAATGCATTCAGAGCCAGCTTCCTCCCAGTCTGGGATGAGGTTCATTTGCTTACACTAAAGGCCATTTCAGATGGGTTAGCTTAGCACTGACTGAGGGCTCCAGGGAAGGAATGTCTCACTTAGCTGCTGTTGTTATTTGAGGAAAGCTCAGCTCCTGTGGTGTGTCAGGCAGACCTAGGTTCTTATTTCAGTTCTTATTATTTCCTAAGTGACCTTGAAGACAATTATGTCATTCTTTAAGCTAGAATTTCTGTATTTGTAAATGTTACTACTGCCTACTTAGAATCAAATGACATCATAATCAAAGGGCTTAAGTGAGTAAGATCCAATTCAGGCTACATGTCTTATTCTCCCTTTGGGGGTCTCTCCGTTATCACTTTTTTCCTCTTGAGATTAAGTAGCATTATTAGGTAAATCAAATTTGATCTTATAATCATATTAGAGACATTACTTGGGCCCTTATTTTTTGCTATTTGTTTTGATAATAAATGCTTAGAAAGCAAAGTGTTCATTCCAAATTTACAAATATAAAATTACTGTATTTAAAATGCCTTTTATTGTTAAGCTGGAGTTACATAGCTTTTCCTAATAGGAAACTTTAAAATTCCTTACCACCATAATAGTTGGAACGAGGTCTTTCTCATGGTAAATAAATAACTTGATATCTTTATTTATGGGTCTGTATTTTGACACATGGAGTTGGTTGCAGCTATGAGGGGCTGGGCAATTCCAAGTGCATGCTGTGTTGATGATCTGGGGATATTTAGTCACTTCTCGGCTGCTGGGAGTCCTAGAGACTTCATAGTCTCTGAGGTCTTTGGTGAAGGACATTTGGCAATGGCAGTAAGCTTGGAAAGGAATCTAGTAAAGCCTCAAGAATTATCGGTACATCCTGTTTGATATAGTGTGACTTTTAGTTTAACAGTGTCCAGTAAAAATATAATATGAGNATAATATGAGCCACATGTATAATTTCCAATTTTCTGTTAGTCACATTTAAGAAAGTAAAATGAAAGGGCAAATATGTTTTAATAATTTTTTAACACTCCAATTATCTCTTATAATTTTAACTTGTAATAAATATAAAATTAGTTATTTTACATTTGTACAATATTTTGTTACTTCTAGCATATCTTAATCCAGGTGGTAAATCTCATTGGAAATATTTGGGTTCAATTCAGGTCATATAAAACTAACATGGGAAAAGCAGACTCACTAATGATTCCAAACATGTTTTGTGTTTTCCAAGAGTTGATTTGTCAGTTTTGAAGTTAAAATTTAAATTTTAGTTTCTTAAGCATAGTAGCTATATTTCTAGTGTTCTTTAGCCCTATGTGACTAGTGGTTATCATTTTAAGGAGCATATATTTTTAAAAATTTATTATTAGAGAGTTTCTTCATTTACATTTCAAGTGTTATCCAAAAGTCCCCTATATCATCCTCCCGCCCTGCTCCCCTACCCTCCCTCTCCCGCTACTCGGCCCTGGCATTCCCCTGTACTGGGGCCTATAAACATTGCTAGACCAAGGGCCTTTCTTCCCGAATAATGGCCAACTAGGCCATCTTCTAATACATATACAGCTAGAGACATGATAAGGAGCACATTTTTAAAGATTTAAAAATTACCTGTCTTGTGTCCACCACATTTATGAGGAGCCAATGATAGTGGGGTCAGCTTTAACAAAAAGTCTTTTACTCAGACTTTGAAAGACAATGTCCAGTTCCTTAATGCCAGACTAATGAGCCCACTTTGAAACTAATTTTTCTAGATTTGGTGGCTTTTTGATGATTTTTTTTTGAGACAAGGCTTGCTATGTGGCCTTAGCTGATCTGGAACTTGCTATTAGACTAGGCTGGTGTTAAACTCACATAGATCCACCTGTCTTTACCTCCTGAGTGCTGGGAGTAAAGTCATGTGCCACCACGCAGAGCTAAAATTTTATTTTTATTTAAATATGTGCATATGTATGTGTGTGCACACATGACTGCAGGAAGAAGAACATTCTTTGTGTGTGTGTGTGTGTGTGTGTGTTCTGTTTGACTTTGATTATGAATAAGGGACACTATTAAAGAAAATACAGCTCTGTTTTGCCCTCCTAACTTGAGAAAAGCATAAAGACACCTAACAAAGGACAAGTCCCAGCATTAATATGTATAAGATTTTATTTGGCTTGCTTTTATGTAAATGTAAATTCTTTCCACAACATATCACTATTGATATACACCATCCATATACTTAATATTTTATACTATGTATTTTATAAGATGCTCAATTTAGAAATGTGGAAATGTAATGTGTGGTATTATGTATGCCCAAGAAGAAATGTAATGTATGGTATTATGTATGCCCAAATGTAATGTATGGTATTATGTATGCCCAAGAAAAAATGTAATGTATGGTATTATGTATGCCCAAGAAGAAATGGAGATGGTTAATTTTCTATTTTATATGAGTGTTTGTTCAATTGTTTTCCATGTGAATTATGACTGGTTCTGATCCAACTATACATTAAAACATGATTTCTAAGGCAATTGAAATACAGAAGTTGATTAGCAACAAAAGACCATATTCTCTAATATACAAAAGACATTTATTAGCTGTGATCCTTAGGTCCCAGCACTCATCTGATATGATAACAAGGATGTCTCTGAACTATATTATCATCTGATATGATAACAAGGATGTCTCTGAACTATTACCACTGGATTGAAGGGATGCTTGGGAACTACGTCCTTGGTCACGACGCTCACAGTCCTCAAGGGTTTCAGTGTCTAGTATAGCACTATGAGCTGGGATCTCTTTCTTCATGTTCTAACTTTATGCATTAGCACTACTGGAACATATGTGAAGTTTCACTCATACAATGATTTAGTTTAAAACACTTTACATTTGCTTAGGTGTGTGTGCATGTGTTTCACAGCATGCATGTGAAAGTCAGCTTGTGGGGTTGGTCCTCCTCCTAATACATGGGCTTCAGGGATGAACTTACTAACCTTACTGGTTGAGTCATAAGTTATTTCTCACCAGCCCCATAAGTTATTTTAATAAGTTCTTTATATAGACTCTTTGGTTCCTACTGTATGAAAAATTTCCACATATTTGATAGCAAATTTTCTTTTTCAGGTATTATTCTCCTGGATACTCAGACATACTTCTGCAGAGGATCGACAGCTATCAGCCACTTACTAACTGAACAAAGTATATTCTAATACTCAGATTCACAGGAGAGTAAGGGGAACAATTGTTAAAGATCTTTCTAAAATGCCTAAAACAAGTACACCGTAGCTTTCTTCGGTGTGAAATATTTTAATGTTCTCTATATTTATGTAATCCTTTAGAAATTATTAGCTGCAATGTATGAAAAGACTAGTTATAATCATTTGCATGAATAAAGAAAAATTTAAAAGGCAATACAGGATTTTAAGGTATTTATTTTTCTACAAAACACATAAACACAACACAACACACACATCCTTACGACTGGATGTAAATGAGACATGCTGTTTGAAAACCTTTAGTTACGTCCTCACAGATCAATAGGTAAGGAAACCTGAACTTGCCAGTTACACAGAAAGACAGAAAGGAATGTGGAGAGAGGAATGACGACCGACCAGGGACGGGGTGGGTATGGGGGTGCCAGGCCCTGAGAAAGGAGTTGTGGGTGGCCACTTAAGAGCACCGAATCAGCGCAAGAGATCTGCAGATCGATCGCCTGCCTTTTTCCTGGAATGTAGGAAAGCTCTCCTCTTTATTCCTGGTTCTGGAACTGTTTTCTTCTCACACTCAATGAAGTGTTTCTTGCCTTCCGTGCACCCTGATAATCTAGCTCTCCATTCCCACTGTGTGTGTGTGTGTGTGGGGGGGGGGTCATCTTGATTCCTGTTTAAGGTTGCAGATACAGAAAATATGTCACTTTTCCCAGGTTCACTTTCCCAACTTTCAGAATTTACATATTCAGGGATTTAAGGTATAATTTGAGATTAATAGCAGCAGCCTTAGACTTAACACATTTCACTTAGGAAATTGTAATGGGGTCAAAGTAGAGTCCAATAGAACACTAAAGATAGCGTTGCAAAACCTTCTTTTTTTTTTTTCTTTTCTAATTTTCTCTACCTAGCCAATACCCCTCTCACCTTAGGACCCTTTGTTTAGATTCACATATCTTGGTTGTTACGCCTATATCTTTGGGCATAACAGAATATATCTCTTTAATTTATGTGTGTGGGTGTTTTATCTTCGTGTATGTCTGTACCAAGGGCATGCCTGGTGCCCACGGATGCAGAAGAGGACTTCAGATGCCCTGGGATTGGAGTTACAGATGGTTGTAAGCCATCATGTGGGTGCTGGGTATTGAACTAGGTTCCTCTGGAAGATCAAGCAGCCAGGGCTCTTAACGAATGAGCTATCTTTTACTAGCCCCTAAAGGTTTATTCCTTGAGAAGGACTTTTTGGAGGCCTGAAGAACAGAGAGGAACAGGGAAGAGGAACAGGCCCAGGAAGTTTCTACATTACGGTGGTCCCTGAAAACCTGGTTTAAAGTTTCCTTCTTGGACTCCATTTATGTTTCCTCAGAGGGAAAGCACCCATTTCCTGTATTTGCCTCTGCCATATACACAGCTTTGTTGTATCTTTCAAGACTTCTTCACAACCAGCAACCAATCTCCCATCTCTCTCTCTCCCTCTCTCTCTCTCTCTCTCTTTTTTAAACTTAGGTCAAACCATAACACCTAGTGATTTCCTTTCTGTGGTGGCACTGAGGATTGTATGTACAATGTACACCCCCGACTTAATTAATATTTTAGTCCATTTTGTTTCTTTACAGCAATTTCGTAGACACATTACATAGGAGAATATAATTTTTATTCCTGATTTTGTAGCTTCCATTTCCTTTTCCTGCCTGTCTAGTTTGTCTTACAAAGCCATTTAAGGACCCGCAGAAATAAAGAGTGGCTTTCATCATTCTTAATTAGGAGTATTTTAAACTCTGATGTCTCAGCACAGGGAAGCTGACAGTACAGGATTTCAGGTTCTCTGTGACAGATTAAGAACCTGTGTGACAAATAATATAAAATACCTTGGTGTGACTCTAAGGAAGTGAAAGATTTGTATGATAAGAACTTCAAGTCTCTGAAGAAAGAAACAGAAGAAGATCTTGGAAGCTGGAAAGATCTCCCATGCTCATGGATTGGCAGGATTAATATAGTAAAAATGGCTATCTTGCCAAAAGCAATCTACAGATTCAATGCAATCCCCATCAAAATTCCAGCTCAATTCTTCACAGAGTTAGAAAGGAAAATTTGCAAATTCATCTGGAATAACAAAAAAACCTAGGATAGCAAAAACTCTTCTCAACAATAAAAGAACCTCTGGTGGAATCACCATGCCTGACCTCAAGCTGTACTACAGAGCAATTGTGATAAAAAACCGCTTGGTACTGGTACAACAATAGACAGGTAGATCAATAGAATAGAATCGAAGACCCAGAAATGAACCCACATACCTATGGTCACTTGATCTTTGACAAGGGAGCTAAAACTATCCAGTGGAAAAAAGACAGCATTTTCAACAAATGGTGCTGGCACAACTGGAGGTTATCATGTAGAATGCGAATTGATCCATTCTTATCTCTTGTACAAAGCTTAAGTCTAAGTGGATCAAGGAACTCCACATAAAAGCCAGAGACAATGAAATTTACAGAGGAGAAAGTGGGGGAAAGACTCGAAGATTCGAGCACAGGGGAAAAATTCCTGAACAGAACAGCAATGGCTTGTGCTGTAAGATCAAGAATTGACAAATGGGACCTCATAAAATTGCAAAGCTTCTGTAAGGCAAAAGACACTGTCAATAAGACAAAAAGGCCACCAACAAATTGGGAAAGGATCTTTACCAATCCTAAATCTGATAGGGGACTAATATCCAATATATATAAAGACCTCAAGAAGCTGGACTCCAGAAAGTCAAATAACCCCATTAAAAATGGGGCACAGAGCCCACACGTCTGAGGGACACATTGGAGCTACGCCCTTTTTGGGCGCTTTTGGCCAGGCTTAACCAACTGTAGCAAGCTTGGAGCCCGCCCCGCGGCTTGCGGCTTGCGTGAAGAGAGCACTCTCTGGCCTCCAGCACTACTTCCTGCCTTCTAGCGGGCTGGACGCTGAGACGCTTACCTTTGAGTGGAAGGCGGGAGAATGGCAGATTCTTCAGAGCGGGATGCAGGGAAGTCTGCAGCTGCTGGTGCTTGTGCTGTTCCCAAGACAAAGGGAAGGAGAGTGCAAGGAAGAAGAGTGGTGGAGTCCCGGTATCTGCAACATGACAAGAAAGCAAAAAAGGGTCTTAATGAACTACCAGCTCTCAATATCTTATTACCCAGCAGGAGTCCCAGCGTGAGCATGGCTGGGGCAGACACACGCCTGGGTGTCAGGCAGGCAAGAAGCAGAGATTATGTTCTATTCTTCATGGTTGATGCTCTTTGTGTCCTTGAGGGCCTGGCTGGCACCTGCCTGGAGGCTGCTGGCTCTGATGCTGGCCTAGAAAGCCAGGGCCATTGCTGATGGATGCCCAGAATGACCCTCATTCTTGGCAAACTTCTCTACTCCAGTCTGAATATGCTTGGGTGTTTTCTGCAAAGAGTGGGTTTTAGTTTTCTTGTTCCATCCTGCTGCCTCCTTGATTTCTTCAGAGGGTCACCTGTCCTAGTGAAGAAGAGGGGTGTGAACCACAGCACCACCCCACCATGCTTCTCTGGCTGTTCTGTGGTAACTGTCAACCTAGGACTTTTCCTTGTAGTAATCCTGTTGGCTGTTTGTAAGCTTTGAGGATTTATGGCAGTGTAGTAGTATGTATAGTCATTCTGGGAACATTACAGGAAGTTGGTCTCCAGGTCTCAGCACAGCACAGGCCTCAAGAGATGCTTAGGTGTTGAAGGAGGTCCAGCAGATGTGCTATTAGTTTCCTGTGTCTAATGCATGTGATTGTCCCCTGCTTAATAAAATGTGTGTCCTTTATACACAAAATTCTTTAAGAGTCCCCCTGACCTCTGAGAAAGAACATTAAAGGGAAGGTGGCTTGACCTCTGTAGTGGCTATTCCTGCTTGTCAACTTGACTATATTTGGAATGAACTACAATCCAGAATTGGAAGGCTCACCAGTGACCCTAATCTGGAGGCTGTGAGATAGAAGTTTCTGATCTGGATCTTGGTATGGAGATCTTGAGGCATAGTGGCTGTGGATTCCAGAAGATTAAGACAGGGAGATCTCCGAGTTCAAGGTCATCTGGGATTAAAGGTGTGGTGGCACACACATTTAATTTGGGCTACACCTTCTGCTGGAGACCATATAAGGACACTGCAAGAAGGGAGTCTTACTCTCCTTTGCCTGCTTGCCGTGTGGGACTGGGTAATTGCTAGATCCTTGGACTTCCATTCACAGCTACTACTGAACCATTGTTGGGAATTGGACTGCAAACTGTAAGTCATCAATAAATTCCTTTACTATATAGAGACTATCCATAAGTTCTGTGACTTTAGAGAACCCTGACTAATACAGAAGTTGGTACTGGGAGTGGGGTATTCCTGTGACAACCTGAACATATTTTTGGGAGAACTGTGGAAGGACTTTGAAACTTTGAGCTAGAAGATCCATTTGGTGTTAAGAGCTCTGTCAGATGTTGTATAATAGCTTGGAAGATAATGTTGAAAACAGTGCAGAAGATGGAGGCCTGGCTTGTGAAATTTCAGAGGGAAGATTAAAGACTCTTATCAGGGCCGTTGCTGTTTTGATTGTGAAGATTCTGTGGTTCTGGTTAGCTGGGGCTGAAGAATCAGCTGTGATTAACAAGGTACCAGAACTACTAAAGCAAAACCTTTGCATTACTGGGACTATTGATGCTGATTAGCTGGAGCTAAGAAATTAGCGGTGATTAAGAAGAGACCAGCATCACTGAGGTGAAATCTTCTGGGAATTGTTTTCTGAGAGCACAGAGGCTGTGCTCCAGAGATAGCCAAGGTTGTACCTTGTGCTGTGGCTGGACCTGGTAATGTGTAAGAGTTACCCAGGTGGTACTGGTTTTGAAGGCATGAAGGGGTCATGCAGAGCAGCTGAGGCTTGGCACTGTGAGAGGCCACAGAATGCCATTGGTGAAGGTGCAGCCTCAGTTGCAATTGATGGCCCAGGACTGAAGGGGTCATGCAAAGGATTTGAGGCTTGGCACCATGAAGAGAGCCTATGAGAGGCTATTGGTGAAGCCTAGTTACAGTGGAAGACAGCAGCATTTTGGAGATGCCAGTACCATGAGATGCCCACCAAGAACAGCAGCAGCAGTGGAGTACAGGCAGCTGGAGCCTAGAAGACAGGTGTGTGCTACAAAGGGCAGGGCTGGAGAAGTGACCCAAGCCCTTGGAGGATCCCAGAAGATCGTGAGTGGATCCCAGACATTGGACAGTTGGGAGTTTGATTTTGATTGTGACTGTGCCCTGATGTTTTTCCCTCTTGAAGGAAGTATTTTAGTGGACCCCACAGATAAGAGACTTTTAATTGTAAAAAGACTTTGGATTTTAAAAGATATTGGATATTTTAAAAGGGTCGAACTTTATTTATTTATTTTGTTTTTTCGAGACAGGGTTTCTCTGTGTATCCCTGGCTGTCCTGGAACTCATTTTGTAGACCAGGCTGGCCTTGAACTCAGAAATCCGCCTGCCTCTGTCTCCCAAGTGCTGGGATTAAAGTAGTGCACCACCATGCCTGGCAGGATTGAACTTTTAATATGTAAAGACTGTGGGACTTTTAAAGATGTTTAGATCTTGGGGATGAATAAGAAACTAAGGGTTGGGGCTTACTAGTGATGTGTGTCAAGTTGGCAAGGGGTCAATTGTACTGGCTAGTTTTGTGTGTCAACTTGACACAGGCTGGAGTTATCACAGAGAAAGGAGCTTCAGTTGGGGAAATGCCTCCTCCAGCTGTAAGGCATTCTTCTCAATTAGTGATCAAGGCGAGAGGGCTCCTTGTGGGTGGGACCATCTCTGGGCTGGTAGTCTTGGGTTCTATAAGAAAGCAAGCTGAGCAAGCCAGTGGAAGCAAGCCAGTAAGTAACATCCCTCCATGGCCTCTGCATCAGCTCCTGCTTTCAGATCTGCTTGAGTTCCAGTCCTGACTTCCTTGGTGATGAACAGCAATGTGGAAGAGTAAACTGAATAAACCCTTCCCCCCCCCAAAAAAAAATGGGGCACAGAGCTAAACAAAGAATTCTCAAGTGAGGAATACCGAATAGCTGAGAAGCACCTAAAAATGTTCAACATCCTTAATCATCAGGCAAATGCAAATCAAAACAACCCTGAGATTCCACCTCACACCAGTAAGAATGTCTAAGATTAAAAATTCAGGTGACAGCAGATGCTGGTGAGGATGTGGAGAAAGAGGAACACTCCTCCATTGCTGGTACAATCACTCTGAAAATCAGTTTGGCAGTTTCTCAGAAAATTGGACATAGTACTACTGGTAGATCCAGCAATACCACTCCTGGGCATATATCCAGGAGATGTTTCAACATGTAATAAGGATACATGCTCCACTATGTTCATAGCAGCCTTATTTATAATAGCCATAAGCTGGAAATAACCCAGATGTCCCTCAACAGAGGAATGGATACAGAAATGTGGTACATTTACACAATGGAGTACTACTAAGCTATTAAAAACAATGAATTTATCAAATTCCTAGGAAAATGGATGGATCTGGAGGGTATCATCCTGAACGAGGGAACCCAATCACCAAAGATGATATATACTCACTGATAAGTGGATATTAGCCCATAAATTTAGAATACTCAAGATACAATTTGCAAAACACATGAAACTCAAGAAGGAAGACCAAAGTGTAGATACCTTGTTCCTTCTTAGAATCGGGAACAAAATACCCATGGAAGGAGACTGAAGGAATGACCATCCAGAGACTGCCCCACTTGGGGATCTATCCCATAAACAACCACCAAACCCAGACAGTAGGCAGATGCCAACAAGAGCCTACTCACAGGAGTCTGATATAGCTGTGTCCTGTGAGGCTCTACCAGTGCCTGGCAAATACAGAAGTGAGGTCCCCAATGAAGGAGTCAGAGAAAGTACCCAGGGAGCTGGAAGGGACTGAAGCCCCATAGGAAGAACATCAATATGAACTAACCAGTACCCCCAGAGCTCCTTGGAACTATACCACCAATTAAAGAAAACACATGGTGGAACTTGTGGCTCTAGCTGTATAAGTAGCAGAGGATGGCCTAGTCGGTCATCAATGGGAGGAGAAGCCCTTGGTCTTGTGAAGGCTCTATGCCCCAGTATAGGGGAATGCCAAGACCAGGAATGGGAGTGAGTGGGTTGGGGAGCATGGGGAGGGCGGAGAGGATAGGGGATTTTCAGAGGGGAAACTAGGAGAGGGGATAACATTTGAAATGTAAATAAATAAAATATCTAAAAAAATAAAAATAAAAAATAATGAGAGAGAAAAAAAGAAAAAACCTGTGTGACACACACAAAGTAAGCCAACAAAACCAAGCACAGTAGCAGTAGCCCTCAGACAGACACTGCGGTGACAGAAGTTAAGTTACCTCGGGTACCGTAGCTTTAGATATTGGGTGGTGAGTTTCTTCTCATTTCTTGTTACTCCATTATACCTTGCAGTTGGCACTTTTTACTTTATACATCATTTTCTCCTTATCAAGGAGGCCAGCCTGGTCTACAGAGTGAGTTCCAGGTCAGCCAAGGCTACACAGAGAAACCCTGCCTCGAAAAACCAAAACCAACAAAACAAAACAAAAACAAACAAAAAATACTATCCTGCCAGATGTTCCTAATTTGATCAGATGGAATTAGGACATTTTAAGTTATGTTTCTTTTTTGTTTCTTTTGTTTGAGGCAGGGTCTATCATGTAGCACTGGCTGTCCTGGAGCTCACTGTGTTGACCAGGCTAGCCTCCAACTCTGAGAGGACTGCTTGCCTCTGCCTTCAAAGTACTGTCTCTAGGGGATATGCCACCATACCCGGTTGTATAAAATGTTTCTTTACAAGACACTTTAAGAAATGTAAAACTTTCGGGGCTGGTGAGATGGCTCAGTGGGTAAGAGCACCTGACTGCTCTTCCGAAGGTGATAAGTTCAAATCCCAGCAACCACATGGTGGCTCACAACCATCTGTAACAAGATCTGGCTCCCTCTTCTGGAGTGTCTGAAGGCAGCTACAGTGTACTTACATATAATAAATAAAATAAATCTTTAAAAAAAAAAAGAAATGTAAAACTTTTTTTAAAATATAGCATTTAAAAAGCCTTTTTTTGTTTTAAAGCAAAAATAATTTCTACCACTGATGATATTCTTGGGCATTTTCACTGCTGGTTTGAGTTTGGTCAACACCAATTGTCTGTACAGACTAACCCCTTCCTGCCATTCCCTGTAGTTTATTTAAGCTTTAACTTTCTATGAGAATTCCTCTTATGTGAGGGTTGACTACCGCTGGAGCTTCAGGAACGGAATTGGCCAGACCTTCTTTTTGCAGACGAAGCTCCCTTACCTGTTGTGGGAAGAGATTGAGTAGTACCTTTCTGAAAGGGATACTGAGGCCTAAGTTCTAGTCACCAGTCAGTTAGAGAGTAAAGGCGAGCAAGGACGTACATTCAGCCTATCATAAGATGTTCAGGAGACAACCTAGACGGAAGCAGGTAACAATGTTGTAACTTTTCAGTCTACAAGCTTCATATGATTTGTGGAACAACGCTAGACATTGTGGCCAACAGTTGTGAAGTGTCTCAGTCCTCATTCTTAGGTGTGTGGAGTTTAAGCCCGATGATTTATGATAGAACAAAACCACTTTCCTGCTGTCGTGGAGTTTTCTGGCGCGCACACTTTCCCAGAGGGAGCAAACCATCCATCAAGCGCAGAGCACAAAGCAGTCCTGTTTAACTTAGATGTGAAAACAAACGACAGCTCCACAACCACAGGACATGCTTCTGTAACCGTTTCCTCTCCAAAAACACAACACAACACAACACAACACAACAGCAACAACAACAACAACAACAACAACAACAACAACAAACTAACCAAAACCCTTCCCCTAATGAATCGAAGATTTCTTAGAAATTAAGCTCTTAAAATAAACCCTGTCGTTAAATCCCAAGGTGAGGCCATCTCTCTAAGAAGTTGTTTAGAAACTGACCTTGAAAAGATGAATTTTCTGTAACTGTCCCTTTAAGATAAATGCTAGCAAATGTTAGGGCTTATTTGGCCACCAACTTTGATGTGGAGAAAACTTAATTTGTAGTTATCTTCCCAGAGATTGACAGGATCAAGTTACAAGTCTGTATCTGTAACTGTTGTATTTTCCAATTGCTTGAAAACCTTTTGAGTTTTTAAAATTAGATTTTGGTAAAATATGAAGACATCATTTTGTTTTTAATCAGTCCTGTAGGCTATAAAGTTGAACCCAGTCAGTAGTACTGCTTTAAAGAATGCAAGGTTTTGTTTGTAAATGTCACTGATGGTGTGAAAGGTGGAAGGAAGGGAGAAACACATCCCACATCTCAGAACCCAGGGAGGCTTGCTATTAAGTTAGCAGAGCTTCAAATGCTCCCTAAACCTTGCACAGTGAGAAAAAGTGGGGAAAATGTGTCCATGGTATTCATGAATTTTAAAACAAAATTCCCAGAGGCACAGAAGTTCCTTTGTTTTATAGAGCACAGTTTTCTTTTTTCTCTATCTAAATGGGTTTAGGGGAAATCCTCAGTGATTAATCTAGGAATCAGCATAAAAATATTTATTTCTGAATTTTTTATTCATGATTGGCATATTTTTTATAGTGATTTTAACTGAATGTTGGGTCAAGAATATTACTATATCACCACCATAAAATGGTCTAGTATAGATATAGGTTTTTTTGGAAAAAAGTTATACTAAAATATAAAACTTATATATTACTGATGGTAAACGTGTATTCAAAGTTTGCTGGATATGAAGATGTCCAGCAGCTTGTGAATGACTGCAACCTATATTGAGTTCTTCATTTTACATATTTCTGTGGCACGTATAGAGTAATATAAACTGTGTTATTGCTCTGTTCACTCCAGCTCCCAGTGTCGCCAGCACTCTAGCAAGCATGCAGCAGGAGCAGCAGACTGGGTTGAGAGGCACCAGGGCCTCTGGTGCCTGACTGATTTAGGCTGAGTCAACTTTCTCACTATGGCCAGCCAAATATCTTCATGTTCTGATACTTTCGTTTTCTAAAATAGTGTACTGTAGAAGGGACCAGAGTTTTAAGGAGACCAAGTCCACATGAGAATCCCCAAACTATTGTGCTCCTCCTAGTGAGGCTGTGGGCAATTTACCAACAGCATTTCTTTCATTCAACTCTGAGGATTAAACGAGGCTGAAGAAACACAGGACTTCAGCAGGGCAAGAAGCCACCATCAGTCTACACGGCTTTGAGTTGAAAAGGCTGACCAATCCTCAAGACATTTTATTTCCATTGGCATACCTTGTTGTAACATTCTTATTTTGTTAAAATAAGACACTTGACTGCCATCTGCTGGAAAATTCTCTTTGTAAATATGCAAATTTATGATGTCCATGGCTTAACCATGACACCCAGGATATACCGGTGCCTTTGTGTAAGCCATGAGCTGCAACGCTGGACTCAGAGCGATCAATGAAAGTCTACTCACTACCCTTCTGACTTCTGTGAAGTGCTGTTTAGAAAAGCATTCCAGGTAACACTGGGTATAAATAAATTAACCTGAAAAATTCAAAATTCAAAATAATTCTCAATAAAACGAATTGACATTTTCCATCATTTCCCACTTGACCAAAAAGAATATTCTATAGAAAGCCCAGAGTTACGGTTTGCTGAAATACTAAATGAAGGGCTGGAGAGATGAGTCAGCGCTTACTGCTGTTACTTGTGTAGAAGACCAGAGTTAAACTAGCATCTCCTTCTGGGGCTCAAAACCATGTGTAACTCCATTTCCAGGGGATCTGACACCATCTTCTAGTGGTCGAACCAGCAGGTAGGAAAGCAACTGTGTTGTGCTCTAATTACCCAGGTCACCTAGGCTGCGATAGAGCAGGTCTCTGTTCTTGCAGGAAGTCCTTAGTGTAGTGATGATTGCACACAAAGGGAAGATTCTGACTTATTTTCATACCTAGCTAGTACTACAATCACAGAGAATATTGGGTAGCATTACATGAACACGGGAGAGTCCATTCACAGCGGGAACTCTTATCAGGATAAAGGATTTGTCCCTGGCAAAGACCACGGGTGCCAGGGTGGCTTATAGAAACCTAGAGGAAACAATAGCCTGTTGTTCAAAATTTTGAAATGTTACAACTGTCACAGTAGTGTGATAAATGGTTCTAAGAGCTCCAAGGGTCACACTATGTAAGGATGGAAAACTGACCAGTCAGGTGCCATCTGTAGAGATATGCCAGGACCTGCCATGGAGATAAAATACACTCAAAAGGGTAACATTACCAAGGACCTTAGTGGAGACTGTCTCTGCACGTAGGGCTCACTGGAAGAGATGCAGTTATAGAATGGGGGCTCCTTGACAGAAATAAGGATAGGATCCCAAAATAAGAGAAGTCGGATAATACCAGAAGCAAAGTGAATGTAATTATTTCAACAGGATGAGGTTAATGTATGATCCAGTGGTCCTATCCTGACATTTATGAAGATAGTCAATAGAACTTAATGTTCTAGAGGCAAGACAAGGGCATACAGGGGTAAAAGTTTAAAATAGAATAAAAAATGGCTGGGTTGGAGAGTTAAAGCTTAGCTGCCCGTGCTGTTTACTTTGTGAATCTCAACAGAGAAATTGTCTCCATCATGTTGGCCTGCGGACAGGTCTATGAGGCATTCTCTTAATTACTGATTGATGAAGTAGTCAGTCCACTGTGGGTGGTGCCATTCCTAAGCAGGTAGGTCTGAGTTAGGTTAAAAAAAAAAAAGTATTGCCAGGCAGTGGTGGCACACACCTTTAATTCCAGCACTTGGGAGGCAGAGGCAGGCAGATTTCTGAGTTCAAGGCCAGCCTGCTCTACAGAGTGAGTTTCAGGATAGCCAGGGCTATACAGAGAAACTTTGTCTCGGAAAAAAAAATCAATAAATTCCCCTGTGAATCGATCAGTTTTTGTATTGAGCATAAGGAAGACACTCATGGTGACTCAGTCCTTGCATCTTTTTTATTTTCTTCCATTTTTCAAATTACCTCTTTGCAAAGATTTTGGTGTTAAATCCCGTTTCTCTGGTTTAAACCATCAATTCCGATTAATTCCCTGGAGGCCTTTTGGAAGAAAAGACTAAGTTAGGAAAGGGAAGAAAAACCACTAGGAGTCTATGTAGGGAGAGGGGAAAGAAGCGGGACTTGGGTCATCTCTGTGCTGCATGTCTTACTGATGGTTAAATACAGTGGTTTGTTCTGTTTTCTGCCACTTGAGGGTTATTTAATTAAATTCATGACCGAGGATGCTAACCAGCCCTGAATCTAAACTAATTGCTTCTCTGTTGGTGAGATGTAAAGCCAGGACTGATTTTCCCCTGGCTGATAGCACTCCTCTCTGACTCATGAATGTCATCTGCACTCCCCTCCACACGTAATTTGATCTCTGTATTTGATCCCTATTTAGTAGTACACTTCCCTAAACAGATGTCCGAGTAATTAAAATCCCACATGGGGACTCTAGTCAGCGAGTTACATGTATTTAATAGTTGGCTTAGAAACTTTTCACCCTTGGCTTCCCTGCCACCCCACCCTGGTGCTGTGTTACTGGCCTTTAGCAGGTTTAAATATTACAGTTCAAGTTGGCTGTGTTTGTTTTCCTGCAAGTGTTAAGTCTTTTCTTTTGCTGACAGCATTTCCCCACAAGTTCCAGGTCTTTCTTTCAACTCACCTGGATTTCCACCAGCATCCAAATTCTCACTGAATGAATCATCTGTGTACATTCATGCCAGATTAGCAATTAAAAAAAAAATCTTAACAAGGTTGTTATATCCTTGGATTAAGTGTGCCTTTTATCATCCCCCACCCCCACCCCGACACAGCCAAATATTTAAGTCTGAAAAATCTTCAAACAAAACAATAAAAAAGAGGCAGGCTCATGAGCCAGTGACACCCAGAAATTAAGAGGATTTTGGGACCAGGAAGATTGCGAACGGCTATTCCGTGGGTGTCATCATGCCACAAAATGAATATATTGAGTTGCACTGCAAACGATATGGATATTGTTTGAACTACCATGAGAAAAAGAGAAAGAAAGAAGGTTGAGAGGCCCGTCAACCTTCAAAGAAGGCAAAAAAAAAAGAAAGAAAGAAAAAAAAGATTGGCCTGAAGGCTAAGCTCTACCATAAACAGCGCCATGCCGAGAAAATACAAATGAAAAAGACTATTAAGATGCATGAAAAGAAAAACACCAAGCAGAAGGATGATGGGAAGACTCCACAGGGAGCATCCCCGCCTATCTGCTGGACAGAGAGGGGCAGAGAGAGCAAAAGTACTTTCCAACATGATTAAGAAGAAAAGGTGGGAAAATGGGAGGTCCCTCTACCCAAAGTTCATGCCCAAGGAGAAACAGAAGTATTGGAAGTTATTCGAACAGGAAAAAGAAGAAGGCATGAAAGAGAATGGTTACTAAAGTCTGCTCTGTTGGTGATGGCTTTACAAGAAAACCACCTAAATATGAAAGGTTCATTAGGCCAATGGGTCTACATTTCAAAAAAGCCCATGTCACATACCCTGAGCTGAAAGCTACCTTTTGCCTGCCTATTCGCGGTGTGTAAAAGAATCCATCATCCCCATTATATACAACCCTGGGTGTGATCACCATAGGCACAGTTACTGAAGGAATGTGAGCGAGTTGGGCCTTGTGACAAGGAGGCAAGGTGATCTGGGGAAAGTATGGCCAAGTTACCAACATCCTGAAAGCGACGGGTGCATAAATGTGGTCTTGCTGGTTTGACAGTGACGTTATTCATACAAGTCATTCCGCTCAATATGGAAGACTATACATTGTCAGGAAAACACTGGGATCTTTCTGAACTACGGAGCAGCCTTACCTCATGTGCAGGCATCAAGAAGTATTTATTAAATTGTAAAGGAAAACACTGCTCAGTTTAAAAAAACAAAAAACAAAACAACTCCCCCCAAACTACAAAACCTCCCAAAGGGCTATGAGATCAAATGCTATGAGATCAAATGCTATGAGATCAAATACTAAGAGCCTGTTTGGTTGCTGTAAGTCACCAAAGACCTTGAATGTGTTTAGAGGACAAGCTGGGGAGAGTTTATTAAATGGAGTTTATTAAATGGAGTTTGCTACTTTGGGAGAGGATTTAAAACTTCCATTTACTTACAGAAGTTATTTATAAAAATGTGTTACCACTAAAACGACTATATTTGTAGTGATAAATCTGATAGGGACATACCTTTAAACAAAACTCTTGGACAATGTTGAAACATAAAAGAGGTATACAAATTCACCTTCCAGCTGACAGAGGAGCATCAATTTTAAATTACAAAGAACTAAAGTCTTTTTAACAATGCATCAGTTTAGATACCTATCAAATTAGCCAGATGAAAATCAATTAAGTGACAATCTTAACAAAGGAACTCACTTTTATCAAATGTATACATTTGTCATTATATGCATTTTTCTTGGAAGGCCACTTCTAGAATATTTCAGAATCTTTTTTTTCAAAATGTGATTTAAAAATCAAGCAGCAAGTTCCGAGGTCAAAAGGTAACTACCACTTTAGTTCTAAAACTCTACAAGTAGCTTCAGTACCACACTTACATTTCCAAAGTAGTTAAAAATCCTTCTGCTCAACTGAAACTCCATTGTGGAAGTTTCCATTCAACGAAACTAACAAAGCCTATGTAAATAAGCAGAGACACAAATTAACAAGTGTCTTAGATAAACAGTTGCACACAATGAGGGAGCAATACATAAACAGTGATACCACACAGGAGCTAATATTTCAAGAAGGTAGACTCCAAAAACAACGGGAAACAGTGTGGGTGTGATCATGTACTGTCTAATAGGTACACTGCTCTGAACCTTGAGAGTTCTAGGATCGGCATGGTCTTCATTCTCACTGAACTCTGGATATCCTCCCACTTCTTCCCCTCCACCCCTACCTGCCCGTCCTCTTCCTCTGTATGGAGTGTGTATTTCATCTACTAAAAGTTCAGAGCACTTTCCCCTCTGACCTGGGCTTCAAAAGCCTTGTTTTCCCTCCAGTCAGTACTTATCACATGTCTATCCTTGTTCTGCTGTTTCTTTCTGATTACTGAACAAAAATGTATTAATCCCGACAACCCATTCCTGCCTGCACTGTATTGGTATAAATTGGGAAGGCTATTTCTTGACTCTCTCACAAAGTTTTGAGGATCATAAGAGCTCCTACAAAAGCTCAAACCACAGACTTACCATTTTCCCTCTGAGTGAGCTATAGCGAGGCGCTTTGCTTCTTTGTACTTCAATCCCATAGTATAGAAAATAGAGATAATGACACTACATAAATGCTGGGCGTGTTTGGCCGTGGTTACACGGGGTAATCGCATGGACCACATGATCAGAAGATGCTTACAACAGTCTCAGTTCCCTGCGAGTGCCAACACAAAGGCAAGGCTCAGGCAGGGCTCTTCCTCTTAGGCATCGGTCTGGTCTGCTTTGCCCAAGGCTTCTGGGACTCTTCTTATTTGGGTAGTGCTACAGTTAAGCCGTAGCCCCTGGGTGCAGTCTGTGGCAGGTAAGGGCCAGAGCTGCAAGATGTGAGCATGCTGGTTTAGAATAATCCTCACTCCTGTGACTTCATCGCTGAACATATTTCATGGTTTGTTTATGTTGATTTTTCACTTTGCTATCAATTTGTGCTTAAAGGGTATATGTGTGCACACACAGACACACAGAAACCTTCCTTTCTAGTCTGGGAGATGGGATTACAAAAAGACAAACTGGATCTCTAAAGTTTTGTAGGCCAATGTATTGTTGAAATATAAAATGTTTTTCACTGTCATGCAACAGTCTCCATATCGTTTACATTATTGTCACTTTATAGATCTCAGGATAACTGTGAAAACTTAACTCTCTTCCAGAGAGTGAAGGAAAGCACAATGTCTCGGGGACATTTTTGAAAAAGAAACTGGGGAGAGAAGCACTTACAACCTAAATGTTACCCTGTAGAAGAGAAATGAGTTGAGAAAAAGCAAAGTGTACAAACAACAAAATATACAAATAAACAAAATATATAGACAACAAAAATCTGAGCATTCAAAAAAATAATGGGATGAGCGAACCTTCCAGATGAATGCTCTTCTAAGTGGCCTTCGTATACTGACATATAGATACATTGATGTATTGTTCAAAAAGTTTTCCAGAAAAAAAAAAGTTTTCCAGAAAACTCTAAGATGTAAATGCTACCTCTCTTACTTGATATTCCTCACAAGTACTCTCATGTTACAACTTATTATTTATGACTTTTGGCATAGCTGATCTGATCTAAACAATTCTATGTACACATCTATTTCTTCCATAATTTTATGGTGTATTTCTCTTCCATGACAGCCTCTGTTTTATACCTCCCTCTTTAACCTGAGATGGATTTCCGTATGGATGAAGTCAGAGTCCCTCCAGTGACTGGCCAGGATTCCTTGTTGATAATTTATGCCCTCCCCGTTATTGATGCTTCATTTACTGGCATATTGAATTCAGAGCTATCTACTCCAAAATATCAATCTGTTTGTCAACCTTTTTTCAGTAATTCAATATTGCTGTAATTATTATGGCTTTATAATATATATTAACATCTGGTACAGTGAATATCCCTGTTATTCTTCATGATTAGATCTATCCTGGTTACTCTGGTTTTTTCCTTCAGATAGTTATTGTTTCAATTCAAACCTGTCCCACTGGATTTTTTTAATTAAAATTGCAAATATTTACCTAAGAGCATATATATCTTAATCTACTCATAACTTTGCCTCCCTTTCTTTTGGGGGTGTAGATCTCTTTCAGTTTTTGCCAACATTATTTATGTGTGAATAGAATCATTTTATTATTTTGCATAGAACTTTTTTAAGCAGTTAATTGGTAAATCACTGGAAAACCTTTTTATATGTAACATATATATATATACACATATACATAAATGCATATATGTAGATATATATGTATCTATGTATATGGTGTATGTTTGCATTCTATGTAGTTGTGCATTTGTATAGATGTACACACCTGTGTATACACCCATAGAGGCCAGAGG